>OY735198.1:71493993-71613993 GCA_963457665.1 Thysanoteuthis rhombus | reverse complement strand
TAACGACGGGGAATCATTTCAGATAAGTTACTATATGATATAAGGCAATATATATATATATATATATATATATATATATATATATATATATATATATATATATATATATATATATATATATATATATATATATATATATATATATATATTAAAGTCCCTGAAACAGTTACTTGGTAAATCACTGATGATCCCAACAAGAGATAATACATTGTACCATTATAACAAAGTACAGGGGAAACAGGAAAAGAAATAAACAGAAGAAAATTACATAAATTGTATTGATAGATATTGGGAAATAGGAGACTGAAGTGACAAGAAAAAATCCATTGAAAAATGTTCTAATGTTTAGTGTTTAAAGCTGTTATGCTTTCTAGAATGTATGGATGTACATATTTATTTGAAAATGGAAAGCATTGTTTCCAGACACCACGATTGCATCTTCAAACAACGTATGTTTGATAGAATTTCCTTCATTGTTAAAGACCATGATACTTTGTACAAGGCCTCTACAGACAAGTGTTGACAAATGAGACGTTAATTTTAACTTTTCGAATTCGAAAGTAACTTTCAAAATCAGAAAATTGAAAAATCACATCGGGATTAGCAGTCCTCCTACGATCAATGAATTTTTTTTGCGCCTGGACGTTCCACCAACTGATGTTTCGTGGGACAGACGCTCTGCCGAAAAACCTTTGATAAAAAAAAAGATGTTCCGTCGATAATCTGATTTTTAAAATAGCCTTTACAATACTAATTCATCATCGTCATCATCATTATCAGTCTGTTTGCGTCTGTCGTTAGACCTCTCTATCATGGGCATCGCAGAGCCAGTACTTACTGAATTTATCTAGCTCGTTTCGCCATCTTGCTTTCTGTCATCCACCGCCTCGCACCTGATCTCTGAGGATCCACGTTGTAAGACGTGATGTTCAACGGTTGTCAGCCATTCTTGCAACTCGACCAGCCCATAGCTAGTTGATTCTTCGAACAGTTTCTATGCCTTGGAACTGGGATCGAATGCTTGACGGTCATTCACCATGTAGCCCCCCCCCCAGCAGTCTTTTTATGGCGTGTGACAAAAGACACTTTCTATTTCAAGCCTTATATAACCCCTTGTAATATAAAAATTTGAAGAAAAAAAATGTTCTCTGTATTCATTTTTGACCTTGGAAACTATTATTTGTGGAATATGACATGAAGCAAATTCCTTCCATTTTCCGCTACGCAGATTAATTTCGTGTAGATTAGGAATTAATTGGTCGCTGCGTTCTCCACTTTTTTTTTTTTTTTTTTTTAAGCCTTTGGGGATATCTTTGGAGAGAAAAAAAAACCAGCTCACGTAAACAAGCCCCCAAATCAAGGAGCTGAAGAATAATGTTAAACAAGAAAGTGTAGCAGTGGAGCGTTCATGTAACACTGCTTCGAAGGGGGCTCGACTCTTCAAAACTAAAAACGAGACGCGTTTATGGGATGTTATATTCCAAAATTAGTTCCAAAATAATTCCCAAGATCCCAGATTAATATATTTAAAAGTGACTTTTACTCCATTATGTATAACGGACTGAGTTATGAAAGAAAGAATACGAGGCTGTCGATTTCGACACTATAGTTATTTTTTGTATTATATATTCCGTTAATTTATCCAGATTTAACACCAAAACGGCCGAAGTTGTTTATTCATATAGCAAACTACATTCAGGTATCACTCTGAAACTATGACGTTTACAATATGAGAGTATCGATTTCAACATCTCAACTGTTCCAGGGTTAAATATTAGCATAAGCCGTATCAATGATAACGCCATCTTAGAGCTATCATCAAATTATCCATGGGTTGGTACAAATCAATAGATCAGGAAATTCGGATTTCCCGGACCAACCAGATGGATTTTCCGAGAACAAAGAGAGACAGAGAGAGAGAGGAAAAAAAGTTGGGGGATATCATCACTTGCATAAGCCTGAATTAACCCCCTACCCAATATGTGAGCCTGGCGTCTGCTGATAAAGTTACAATTGAGAATATTTAATGGCTATAGACAGAGCAGAGGTTGTTGTTGTTGTTATTGTTGTTGTTGTTGTTGTTGTTACTGTTGTTGTTGTTGTTGTTGTTGTTGCTATTAAGTGGTGTCTGTAGATTATGAATAGGTGTAGTTTCAAAAATAGTTTTGGTATGAGTCAGTGGGGCTAGAGAAAGACGGAAGAGTCGGGTGTTTCCCTATGGTACCTGAGGTTGATGTTCCAATCCAGGTAAAAAGCTAAAAATTCAAATGCCGATTTTAAGAAAACAGGCAGAACTTTACCTCTAAGAACATTGGTGCTGCATAGTCTTCTTCCCTATTTGCCCCCCCCCATTTGGCCCAATTCCAAGTCCAGCTCAACAAATACCGAAAGTAAATTTTCGGATATTATGTGCCGGAGGGCTACCTCTATGAATACATGAGTGCATATATATATATACATATATATATACATATATATATATATATTTGTGTGTGTGTGTGTGTGTGCACGCGCACGCGTGTGCATGTGTGTGTGTGTGTGTGTGTGTGTGTGTATTCTTGCGTACATGAACGCTCTTCCATAAGAATAGAGCACTCTGGTGGATGGTGAATTTCTGCGAAAATAAATATATCGCTTAAATTCAGACTTACTGGCCGTCCAGGTCTGTAGCCTGTGTTTGAAGCGAAGGTTTCAATCCTGCCTCGCAGTACTGGATGAGATTATGGAAAGTTTATAGCCACACTGAAGAGATGCAAAACATCGAAACAGCTGTCTGTGGATGACACAATATATATATATATATATATATATATATATATATATATATATATATATATATATATATATATATATATATATATATATATATATATATATACTGAACTGTACTGACAAAATTATAGCGCATTTTTTCAAAATTGAGTTATTACGTTTCTAGAACCTATCTAAAATCTAAAGATGTAAACAGTAATATATGTTCTTACATATATTGATTTCTACATTCAATGTAGGATCCTGCACGAGGAGAATTTTAAACCATTGTTGACTTCTGTGGCCTCAGGTTGAGAACTTGACTACGTCCTTCACAAGGATGGCAGTTTTACCTCAGATGAACTAGCAGGTCCTTTTAAGACTTCTTGTCCCTAGTTTTTCTGTTTTTGCTGCTTTTGAACCCAAAGAAAATACCAAGTGGATGTTTATCTCTTTGGAAATATCAATGAGGAGATTGTTCATCGGAAGAAACTGAAAAAGGTGAAATTTGTGTCCTCGGTGTATCGGCAAGTTTCAACGGAACAGATACAAAAATAAAAGACTGGCTTGGGCAAAGGCCCAACAATAATTGATATCCAGGGGACTGGATGGAGGACTATTGATAGTTGATTGCGTAAAATATGTATATAAATCACAAATAATATTCCAATTGTGAATTCTAAACATTTCTTATCCAGGTCCTCAGATGCCCAGTGTTGATGGGCCTGCATTCAAACTCTTTTTTTTTTTTTTACGCCATTGCCTCTGTTGATCTAGGCACCTCCAGACGTCTTCAGGCACGAAAACCAAGCCGACTAGGCTTTTTCTTAGAGTCCTTGGACTGCACGGCACCACATTGGCCTTGCATAGATTTGCCAAGTATTTAGTTGATTGCTTTTTTTTTTTTTTTTTTGCTAAGTGCAACCAACGTTCTGTCATGTCTGTGAGTCGAAACACGCTCTCGTTCACATGGAGTCAACAATGGTTTTAAGAGAAGTGTGGCAAATCCTTGGGAGGGTCTATTTCCAACGACGGACGGTAAAAGATGATGATGATGATGATGATGATGTACAGAATGCTGAAATGAATGCAGAATCGAAATGCATTAGAACTCATATAACTGTTTGAATCTTTGTAGTTTGATAGAAAATTTCGAAAAAAATGCACAATGATTTTGACAATACTTCATACATATATATATATATATATATATATATATATTGTATTGTGGATGTGAAGTGATCCGATAGAATGTAGATGAAAATGACCGAAATATTCACATTCTCTCGAAGATGTAAACAGTAAATTTTTCTCTATGAACCTCTGCAAATATTTCCCTCTGTAAAAGATGGCTGGCCCCCGTCGAAATGCATCGGAATACGTCTACGGAATTTAAAAAAAAATGAGATGCAGTACCTATCTCTTGAGTTTTTTCTCTTCACCTTCTAATTGTCATTTTCATCCATATATATATATGTGTGTGTGTATGTGTGTGTGTGAGTGAGTACGTGTGCTTGTGCATTCTATTTACAATGTAACTATAAAGCGAAACTGAACCCTCACCTTCCGTCCATTGGCACAGATTTACTGTAGCTCAACCGAATTGCTTGATGGTAACCGTTGGAGACTAAGTGACAGTAAGTCTGATCAAGTCTCTGGCCCTCCTCTTCTCACGCAGACAGTTCACGGCAGTGCTGTGGTTTACGGTTTCATACCAGTTGCCTGGTGGGCATCGCTGAAGGCTGAATGACGACATGTTTCTTCAGGTCTCAGGTTCTCCTCTTATATCGTCCTCACCTATCACAGTGGCGCTGTGGTTTGAACAGTCTCCACCATATCTTTTTCTTGGCTGTTAAGCTATCTTGATCCCTGTTCTTCACAATTTATTGCCGTATTGTTACGAACTACAGAAGGCAAAAGATGTAAACCCTCAAGTCTTTTTTGCGTGTACATTGCAATTGTTTGTTTTTGGGGGGAGTGGGGAGGTTAACATACGGATGATAATACTGGGCTTCTCAGCATTAAAGCTTTATCTTATGGAACTTATAGAGAAAAGAGTCCTCTGGGATTTTGGCGAGATGTTTTTCATTGCCTTTCTTGATCATCCCGGAGTTTCCGACGAAAACGGGATTAGATTGTGTTTTCAAGTGCCACATTTTCCGTTTCTCGTTTTCAAGTTCATTGTAATCGCCTTGTTTCAGGAATTCCTTTATTGTTATATTTATTTCTATTAGAAGGCACACACCAGTCAAATAGTAGTTTTTCCCTGGTGATCCTTGACTACTATGTCAGGCCTGTTCGTTTTTATAGTCTTGTCAGTATTCATCGCAAAGTCCCATGGTATCATCATTACCATCATCATCATCATCATCATCAATATTATTATGATGATGATGATGTTGTTGCTGCTGCTACTGCTAATTTTTTTATTATTATTGTTGCTCCTAATCACAACAGTCTGTGCTGATGCATTCTTCATTATTACTATGATTTTATTACAAACTTTACCTAATCTCATTATTGTCTCTTGTCATAACACAATGTACCGATACATTCTTTAACCATGAGAGTAAATTGTAAAAGAAAAGGATTAACTCGGAACAAGACTTGAACACACACTCAGCGAGCATGTCTTTCTGGAACATCGCCTTCACTAAATCGGCCACAGTAGATGTTTCAATCAAGCACAAATCTACCTCCCCCTTCTTTTCTTAATTCCTGGCCCATCTTTGTTATGCTATTGTTTTGTCTTTTCTTTTTTTTTCTTTTAAAATAGGAATTGTTTGTTCGGGAGGAATGCAGGCTTGGTAATAATGTAATTGAAGATAAAATAATGAATCCTTTATCAACAAATATTAGAATTACTCATCATCATCATCATCATCATCATCATCATTAGTCTTGTAACGTCCGTCGTTGGACATAGACCTTCCCCAGGATTTGCCACAAGTATTTATCTGTTGTCAAAGCTGAGTTTCTTAGTATTTAATAAAGAGATAAAATAAATTGAGGACACGATTGGTTTGAGTCATCTGCATTTATTTATCCATATTTTATACAGATCATTCTTTTATAAATTCTTAAAAGAAAAAACACACCAATATTTTATGCTAAAATGTTCCCCTCGACTTATCACAATATCAATATTCTTTGCCTCTACTAAGGAAAGTAAGACACTCAAAATTGTTGGCCCATGCCAACTGGCCCACCTGCCCCCCTCTTTTTGGGCCAAACATTTTTTCTTTTTTTTTTTTTTACATATCTTTTTCAAAAATGCTGACATTGTGTCAAATGTCTAATATCATTTATTTATATACAGAACAATGTGCCTTTTTGTGGTTGCCAACTGTAACCACGAACTCTTCCGCTTAAAGTAAGTTTGCTGATAAAAAATATCTCCTACCCAATATTTCAGACAATGGATTCTTCAACTGGAAAGCGTTCTCTTTAGTTTCTTTTCTAGATAAAACCATCTAACAGGATTCAAATAGAGGTGGTCCCCATTTTTCGAAAGTACGCATGATGCAATTTTTTTGAAAAAGACAAAAAGCAGGAAGAGGGTCCAGCTTTTGTTTTGCTGCCAATCGTTATAAAGGAATTACTTACCACGACCACAACAAACTCAGATGATTTAGCCTGACATTCTATCCTAACCATTTTTGGTGTCTTGGTTCGCTCAAACATTTTCCTCATATAGAATCAATGTTTATAGCTTCTTCGTTTCACACTATATCGGCTTGGAGAGACCATTTACAGGGATGCTCTATTTTCGGATAGCAAAGGGGGGGGCTGAATATTTCTCAAAGGGATAAACTTATTTTTCTTCTAAACACGAGAGGAGTCAATTCAGAATTGAACTTCTCTCATTTGACTCGACCTTGTAAGTAAAGAAAGACGAAATTCATTGACTGCACTTGGGACAGTGGAGGGATAGGTAGATGAGAACGGGTGAATTCAACTTCGCCAAAAATGACACTCATAGAGAGTCCACCTGTCACATTCAGGTGCACAGATGTTTATCAAGGTGAGACACGGTTCTTTGATCAAGTCTTCAGCAAGATAGGTTTCTCTGGCAGGTGCCACTGCAAGCCTGAATATGCCTGCTCGGGAGTTGAGCATGATGTGATTTGTATGCAGTCAAGTTGGGCATGGCTTGTGGGAAATGTTAGATTTGACAGAGTGGGAAGGTAGTGTCTATTGCAAAACTCGACTTCAATACCGATAGGACTCTCCATATATATATATATATATATATATATATATATGTGTATATATATATATATATATATATATATATATATATATATATATATATATATATATATATTATATATATATATATATATATATATATATATATATATATGTATATATATGCATATATATATATGTATATATATGCATATATATATAGATAGATAGATAGATAGATAGATAGATAGAGAGTAGAAAATTTCACAGCTTTGAACACTAAATATATCGAAACAAGCTTCTTCTAAAAATTAGATATTTCAGTGAAATATCTCCCAATCTCAAATAATGTAATATATGTGATTTTCCTCGGTGTTTCCGGGTTTGTTTGTTTTTTGTTTGTTTTGTTTTTTTTGTTGTTTTTTTAAATTTTTTTTTGACTGAATAGAATTAAAAGAATTCGGAAAGTTATTTTTTTTTTAAAACTTTTTAAAAAATGCTAAACATGGAGGAGACAGTTGTACCCATCATCACCAGAGCGCTTCAAATAGTCTTGAAGAGCGTCTGGACGAGACATGAAGAATTAATAAAAATCAGCTATAATACCCGAGAAAGTGTTCGAGCACTGAGGAGACTTTCTGTCACATGATCCTCGGTCAGAGCTATCAGTCACAACTGGCATGAAAACTTAATGATCACAAAGAATAATCATGACAAAAAATCAATGGAAATTCTGAGCAGAGTGGCGCGCCGTTAAAGAGAATTGCTGTTAGTTGATCTCCAGGGAGAGTCACTACCAATGGGAATATTCAAGGAGTACAAATAAAACAATAATACTTATCTTTGATGCATTGGGCGTCCGATTTATTGAAACATAATGAATGTTTGTGATCAGAGTTTGAATCAATAGATTTATTCATTGTGAATGAATTAGTCATATAAAATGTAAATTGAACTTTCGAAGTTGTGTTTTTCTGTATGTTTGTTTTTTGATTAGTTTTTTGTTTTGTTTTGTTTTTTGCCGATTTGTTTGTTCTTGGTTTTCCTTTTCTTTTTTTGCATTTTTTGCAGGGGGGAGGGGGCACTGTCCTGTGCAGCAATGGTTTGTAAAGTAGTGTTACTCAACGTTACTATTCTGCAGTTGGTTCAATGCTCACTGGATGCCTTATACTTATTGAATGATTCCGGACTAGCTGTAAATAGCTTTAGCCTTATTTCGTTAATTTTCTTTGTATTGATGGTTTTTTCAGTCATTTTGGGGAGTAGAAGATCCTCTTGATTTCCCGTTGGAATTTGCCATTACAAATTCCATAGACAATGGGATTCAAAGAACAATTCAAAACCCAAAAATGTTTTAAAATATTGGAGAGCGTGTAGTTTCTATTGATGAATTCCGATTGAACCAGGTTAATCAGAAAATATGGGGCAAAACTTATCACAAAAAGCGCTGTGATACTGAATATCATCATATTGACTTGTGTCGATTGGTGTTTTGTTTCTTGGTTCGAGTTGGTCAAGTGGTCCACCTCGTTAATGTGCTTTAAGGTTTCGTGTTGCCGAAAATGCTGCCTAGCGCTCTTCCAAATGAAGAAATACAAAACAAAGATAATTACGAGTAAGATGCAGAAAAACGACAATAAGATAAAAAAATATTTCCAGTAATCGTATGGTGACCAACATCCATAAGCAGTAACTCCGTTCTTCAACTGCGTTTTCTTTCTCCGGAAAATCAGGCCAATCGGTACACTGGCGAGTAACGAAAGCAAGGTGATACCAAATACGGCCCTTTTGGCAAAGAGGGGTGACATTTGGGGGCTCAACGGTCGACACACGCGGTTGAACCTCTCCACAGCGATGAAGAAGATGGACAGGACGGAAGAAACACAACTGTAAAAGATGGCTATATACTCTAATTTGCAGAGGAAGTCCCAGGGGTACATGACGGGTAAGAAAAGCTCGACCATGGAGAGGGGCACACCTAAGCAACACCCAAGCATATCGACGAACCCCAGGTAGGCAATGAAAACTCTTAGGGTGGAACTCTTCATACGGAACATGTAAATGAAAAGAACCAAAGAATTACCCACAACTCCGAGCAAAATAAAAAAGGTAACGAAAACCACTACTGGTATATTGTATTCAAATATAAAAGCGTTCAATTCCTCTCTAGTGTAGTTGTCGTTCTCAATCATTGCGGTGCGTTAGTTTGAAGAGGATTAGCTGTAGATATATACTTGTAGCGTTAGTTTTAGAACGAAAACAGTTTTCATTAATTCACTCGTTTATAAGTCGTACTTTTTGGACCAATTTTGATTTCAAAAATCTGGATGGGACCTTTACTTTGAGTTAAGAATCCAGTTATTATCAGTGAGATTTGAAAAATATAGAAATAAAAACAAGCTTTATTACTGGTATAAATCTAGATACCCGGGGGCAATTCAACGATAAAAATCATTAATGCGTCTTTGATCGGTCAGTTGATCGGATTTTTGCTCGGATTTTTGAAGAGCAAATCAACCTTTGTTTCTTTTTCTGTCCAAGAGATTTTTTAAAATTTTATAACAGATCTGGGTGTATTAATCATTCGTTATCCAAATATGTTTACAAATCCTTTAACTCCAGTCAAAATAGATATATCAATCGGAAATGTCCAACCATTGTTAATGTATATTTTTTCAAATTCTCCAATTCAACAAAGAGGATCAATAGAGCCTTCGATCAAAGTAATCCATTTATGTTTTGTAATACTGTTACTATCCCGAGTTGCTTTCTTCGTAGTTAATTTTTGCCGATCCTATGATGACAAATCAAATGATTAGATCAAATGTAATGATGTGTCCAGGTGATTCAATCTGTTCTGAACTCTAGTAAATAGATTGAACAGTCACTTGTTTTTTTATTCCAGTTTTCTTAATTATTTCCTGATCCAGAATTCAAACGGTTCAATATTTTTTTACCTTCAAAAATCGAAAAATATCTCCAAATTTCAGACTGTGTATTTCAATCTAATTGAAGTAAGCTGATTAGGCTTTGATCTATAAGTGAAACGCTGTGATCCTTCTTTGATCAGCGAGAAGCCGAGTGAATCCCAATTTCAACAATGTTGTCCGGCCTTTTCTTCTTTCTTCCTACTTTATAGCAATATTGGTATCGCCCACGAAAGTGTATTTAGGCAAACATATCGAAGGGAAGTAAAAATCATCAAATTCATCGGCAAACTCAGACGATATTAACAGAAAAAAGATAGGCAGACGACATATTCTTCTAATTTTTCGACGTTAAGTGTTTCGATGAGAAAAAATAATAATAGATATCTTTTTTTTAAGAATTTCTCTGTTGCTCGTTTCCAAATTAGTCAATCAATTTTCTTTTTCTCTCGCTGTTCTTATTAATGAATAAAAATCCGTCAGCGAATCACTTCGAAATGTCCTTTGGAAGGTCGCCTCCGTTTTTGTCAATTCTTCTCACGGCGTGTTTAAATAAATAAGCCAATTAAACGTCACGTGATAGTATGGCAATAGTCTGGGGGAGGTCACTTGTTTTGCTTTTTTGTTTTTGTTTTTATTTTTATTTTTGGAAGCAAACTAAAAACTCAAATGCATACCAACCTACATCCGAAAGTAGACGTACGTCCTATTTTTCTCAATTATCTTTTATATACATGTATCCGGTTCTTCCAACTATGACTCAGACCACTACCATTGATATGGTCCGCATTTGTGAGAGATTAGAGTGCGTTGGTGTAAATTATGTTTTCCATAGTAGTATCTCCGTTTCACTCTTGGGTAAATATATTTTAGTTTATCGTAGCTTAGAGATCAATCTGACTGACCAAGTCCTCACTTAACATTAAAGGAAAATCTGATAATGATTTTGCTGAAAAATCTACTGGCAGAATATTTCAAGATTCCAACCCCTTCGTAAACTTCACACACAGTTATCGTACTAAACATACGTTCACTAACGTGCGTGTAGTTCAAAAACTAACCAACGTGGATTAATGCAGTTTTTTCGTTGTTTTTTTGGGGGGGGGGGTGCATATGTTTAAAAGGTCATGGCCACTCCTACGGAGCATATCTGTCCGAGCACTTTGAAATTTCTCATCGGCGCTCTGTTATGGAAAGAGTTAGGTTTCTTCATGGACAGACCTCGTAATATCATATAAGCACATATAATTCAAACAACGGTTAGTAACAGACGGTAAATATGTATGAGGTATCAAGATAGATGGATGACAACGAGTTAAGATTGATGCATGTGAGCATATCAATATTGTGTAGATATGAACAAATATAGTATAGATATGAAAAAAATTCAGACACTTCCGAACGAATCGCTCTCTCTCTCTCTCTCTCTATATATATATATATATATATATATATATATATGAATTACAAGGATATATGTCAGTTGTATGATAACATTTCGTACCTCTTGCACTCATCAGTAACCAGCAATGTGTTGTTTTCTGTGGGTTATAAAAATAAAAAGCCCCTTTACATTTGAATAACGTATTCTTCAATCATTCAATCGAGTTTGAATGTTTCAGAATCCTCAGACTCACATTGCCTTTTCCTGAACTGCCAAAAAAAAATCACCTATCCACCTTGTCTCTATGTATAGAAAAAGTTCATTCTGGCAAGTTTTCGCGTATTTCAACGCCTTATATCATCTCCTCATATCCTAAAATGGATCCAGCGTTAAGGTTTAAAACGTTGAATAGAAAATGGTTCACATGAATCTTCAGTTCAATCTTTCTCCACAAGTATTATATTGAGTAAATTATAGAATTTTTTTTTAATCGATTCTTTGTGTTAGAGGCCATTCTTTAGATCTATTTCGGTCGAATTGTAAATAAAGATAAATGATAGACACATTATCAAAAGTTTTAAATGAAAATTTTAGTATTACTTGCACTTTCTTGTTTTGTTTGTTATATTATTTCAATTGTTGTGGGATTCGATGCGACAAGATAACCTGTCTCTACTCGTTTTACTGACTTTTTCCAGAGAAAGTCATGGAGAACATGGTGTATGGTACAAACCAGCCACCATACACGTACTGAAAACCAGAATGAAATAAAAAGTCGCCAAGATCTACCAAAAAAATCGAACTATTCCATGTAGTTGTCATCCATGAATTCACAAGAAGAACAATTGACTTTCTGTGCATCATTCTTCTAAGAAATATATCGTGATGATAACAACGGATGTCAACAGAAATTATTGACCAACTTTCTCTCTTTCTGCGTCATTATGAATAAGTCATCACAAAAGGAAATACTTCTTTACAAAATGAGGAAACATTTAGGAAAGCACAGATAGACGCACACATACACATACACATACACATACGGATACTCCCACACAAACAAGCATAGGCATGCAGGAATATATGTTACTCTGAATCAATAAAATTGCATAATTTACTTATTTCTGATTATCACTGATTTCACTTTATATAAAAGTAGGTTTTTTTTATATCTTTGTTTTCAGTAAAATAACTTTTTATTAAGATAAAACTACGTATTTATTCATCTTTTGTTAAAGGGTTAAAACAGTATATTTACTTTTTTCCGGTAAGAAAGTATTGTTTTCATAATCTTTTAGTAATAAAAAAATAGGTTTGTTGTTTTGATTGAATGATCTACGTATTTACTTACTTTTTGTAAAAAAAAAAAAAAGGGTTGAAATGACGCTAATCAGGCAATTCCACCCATCTGGCATAACAAGTACATGGTTCGAGACTGAAACAGTGCGTGTAGTACCACCAGCGACAATGGCCAGTTGATACCTATGTTACTAACTGAAATAGGGGTGTCCATTTTGAAGACAGGCACGTAAACCAACAGGTCTTCCTCACTTGAAAGATCAGTGCGAAGTGTTTTTGAATCTTCAGTTGAATTCTTGTTAGATTAAAGCTAAGCTCAGCATGGATTCCCTTGCAACTAGTTTTTCAACCCAAGAAGGGATGCTCTCCACAACTAAAATCTTCTTGTATAAAAGGAAAAAAATGTGCACCTATTCTTCGTTTGGGTTATTTCATAAAGCACCACCCAACTCCATTCCAAACCCAAATCCAGTGCATTTTGCAAACAGAGGTAACGGGTTCATGTATACACACAAGCATTGAATTTGAAAACAAGAAATGGACAAGCGGTGCTGGTGGGATGTAACATTTTTGATAAAGATTTTTTTTTAAATAATTAACAGGCTTTCTCTAAGAATTAGGGGCATTCAAATCTAGGTTTTAACCTTGTTTTGATAGTGTAGAAAATAAAACGATAAATTTGTGAAAAATAAAATGAAAATTGAAATCTTCAGGTACAAACTTTGGGGAAAACTATATCATACGCATAATAACTTTATTCTTTCATTAATGCTAACATTAAACTTGAGTAAAAACTAAAAGTATTGGTGATGCATTTCTATTGTAGAATCATCTGAAATGCATTCAAATTAAACATATAATAGCCATGTTCTGTCCCCAACGTTTTCATGATACCATGGTAAGCTTCAACAATGCTTTTCTATTGGAAAATCATTACTATTAGTAGTACGTATCCGGACAATGATTCCGAAACAACAGCACAAATAGATCGACAGATAGATCGTGTTGTCATAGGGAAGCTGATAACTGCTACACCTTAGCCATGGGTGACCTCGAAATCTGAAAGCTCCTTGGAGTATTTTTAATACCAGCACACCTGATTTTGAATCCAACGTTGTCTTCCTCCTAGACTGGTTGCCTCCCAAGGCTAGAAAGCACAGCCTTGATATTCGACCATCTCTTATTCCTTTTTGTGTTGTTTTTTAACACAATGTTTTTGACAGATGCAACTCCTTACCATCGCCAGATTGAAGAAAGTAAGGAGCCTGGATTAGGACAGGACTTTTAGGTCGCAGAAATATTTGAAAATCTTTAATTATTTGTCAAATAGTATGTTTTAATCATCTCTACACAAAAATGTTCTCTTTTTAGTGCCTATGGTGAAAATGGCTCAATGCTATTCTGTAGTTAAAAATGCTTTGTTTTATATAAGTAATAACTTTTTTCTCGTAATAAACGTAGTCAAACTCAATATATGCTCCCGGTTTTTATAGCTAATTATTGCTAAGTTATTATGGGGGGCAAGAGGCTGAGCCCCCCCCCTTAGATTATGAGAAGTTCAACTCAGCCCATATGCAGGTTTGGCACTCCCCCAGACCGTCCAAGCGGGCAACACGTAACCAAAATTAAGAAATAGCTTCTGACGAGATTAGAGCTTGCATCATCTCCTATCTCACGTTGAGAATTCAGACATAAATATTTCTTGTAGTTTACGTATCCAAAACTTGTCATAGATTCACGAAAAATTCTACGAACTGAAATGTCACCTTTTGCTAGGAGAGTTTAAACCACATTCTTGTACGCACGGATTGTCGATATTTTGATTCTCTGACAAAAGTATTCCTGCAGAAGGCCTAAATAGAACCTTTGGTCCTAATTACTGCTTTCCATGCTGGAGCGAGTGAAAAGCAGTAGAATATAAAATGCCATTCGCCATAGCATTTGCAGACTCCAAGAAGGTCTTTGACTCACTGTAAATACCTAAAGTTATCGATGCTATCATTCAACTAGGCGTAGACCCAGTATATGTCAGACACAGAAGTCCCTGCATCAGGCTACGAAAAGATTCGGAACCCTTCTAGTAAGGGGTAAGACAAGGTGATACCAGCTCATACAAACTCTTCACAGCCAGCCTCAAGACGATCTTCCGGAAACTAGACTAGGAAAATAGAGGAATCAGAATAGACGGCGAATATCCGAGCAGTCTCATATTTGCAGACGACATCGTCCTTTTTGCTGAGAATCTTCATGACCTCCAGATGATGGTGGACAGACTGAATGAAGAAAGCATGAAAGTTGGCCTCCACATAAACTTCAGTAAAACAAATGTCATGAACAACGTATTTGACAAAGACTCCACAATCAAAATCGAAGACGTAGAACAGGAGGAAGTATACTGCTACACATACCCAGGACAACGAATCTCCATGAAATCCCCTAATGAAGAAATGGAACAAAAAATTACACCAGGTAGGCAAGCCTTTGGCAGAGCAAATTCAACCTTCAAGAACAATAACAAAATTCTGCTAGTTCTAAAAAGAAGGGTATATAATCAATGCATCTTCCAGATGGTCATCCATGGAGCTGAAACATGGGAACTAACCAATTGACTGACCCTTGAACTGAGAACCATGCAACATTGACAAGAGAGAATCATGCTCAACCCGACCTGAAAAGATCACAAGACAGTATAGTATATTAGAGAAGAGACAGATGTCTAAGATATCGTTGAATCAATAAAAAAGATAAAATGGCAATGGGTTGGTCATTTTGCAAGAATATCAAACAACCGATGGACATCACTACTCACAACCTGGATCCCCAAAATCACATGCGAAACCAAAATACAAGATGGCGTGACGAACTAAATAAATTCAGAAAGTATTTGATCCGTGACGCCCACGATAGTGATGTCTGACGAATCCTGGGGGAGATCTTTGTCCAACGACGGACGCTAAAAAGATGATGATGATGATGATGAAAGATCATGGACTAGAACTATGTATTCATTCAAGCTCATTAGAATATCATCACCATCATGGACTCTTGGATAACATTTAATTTAAATACCTTACTGGATTTCACTGAAGATTTTAAATAACCTCAATTTGCAGGGAATCCGGATTCTTCCGTAATATCTTTCTTTTTTTTTTCTTTGAAATGTGAAAATCTTAAAACCGTTTTTGCAATTTTTGCAGTTGTTTAATGAAATTAACACCAGGACCATCTTCTCATATTCAAGAAGGGACTTCTATACAAACAGCATTGCTGACCTGAAAAATTTTTTTTGAATAATTAGTATACTAAAAACATGCCCTGGGATCCCATTAACAACTGAAATTTTGGTGACCCTATCTCTAGCCATCCTTGAGATATACGATGACAGATTAACGGACTCACAGATATTTGGGGAATAATAATACGACTAGTGTACCTGCAATGTAAAAAATAATAAAAGTTTCATTTTTTTTTGTTAGTTTGTTTGTTTGTTTGTTTGTTTGTTTGGTTTGGTTTGGTTTGTTTTGTATTCTGCCCGTTCAGGCCGTTTGCTGTTTTGATGTATCATCCCTTTTCACCAATGTATACCATCCAATCTAACTGATTTACTTGAAGCATTATTTTATTTTTGTCCGCTGATAAGTCATCAAATTGCTCAAATCCGCTTAATCTTATATATCGGTTCCTTCAGCGTGACAGAAAACAAATATATGATTAAAAGCACATTGATTATTATTATAGTAGGTTGATTGTCAAATGGTTTTTCCACACCGAAGTTTCCTAAAAGGTAATCGCTGCCTCCTCTCATATCGAAAATGGGCATTTGGACTGTCAGTGTGGGTTTCAAGAGGCTTGACTGAATAATGGTCATATTGTCGATTAAGCTTCGGAATTTCAGAACACATTTGACATGTTTAAAGACCAGCTGGTCTGCAAACATAATGTGATATCAATAATTAAATTATTTATTCCTCAACTCTGCGATAGTTCAATTGCAACTGGTTGCAATTCCGATTATGCCCTTGGAAGGGGTATACAGTGGTGAAAATGGTGGGATGAATAGACAAGTTTACGTCGTATACCCAATTCTCAATTTTTGGGTCTTCTGCATGTTCGATTTCGACTCATTGAGACATTACCTTATGTATAGTGAAAAAAAATCATTGCGAGCATGGTTTTGGCATTATCACCGAACAAATGCTCAGGCAAGGCAAACAGTATACAGAGAGGATTATCTATGCCTAGGCAACTTTCAACCAGACACAAGAAAACTGAAATCTATCTCTGGCAGGTTACTAAACAATCATTGAATCCCATTCTGATGGTAGGACCAAAAGATTTTTTTTTAATAGATTGGAAAAAATAGCTGCCAACCAGTCCCAATCCCAACACTAACTAACAACTGAATGAAAGTCAGTTCATATATAGATATGATGAAATGGAGGTAATTGTGCTTTTATTTTCTATATTTTGGACTATTGTTTACTTGTTCTTAATCTTATTTGTTAGTCCATGGCATACCCTTCCGTGGACTTTCATGGGAATTCATTGAGAAGTACACTCGATATTGTGTTGAAAAACTTAAGTGAATACATAGATACATGGGAAAAAACTAAAAAAATATCCCCCAATCGGAAAAAATTCTTAATTCCGTCCCACAATTCAATAAATTGTTCCCAGCCCATAGTCCACCCTTCCACAAAATTTCATGGAAGTTAATCGAGAGCTTTTGGAGATATTGTGTGTAGAAACGGGCAGACATAAATGAATACATGTGCCTTTTGCAACTTCGTTAAATTAATATATTTTACAAAGTGTTAAACCAATTTTTCCTGCTCAAATCTCTGAAATTTTTAACTTCTCTTATATCCATGCAACGTTAGTTTCCATGCAATATATTAGGTTGCAAAGAAAGTTCTGTCCGATGGATCAATCTATTTAGAAACACAAATATAGTGCTGATTGAAAATATGATATTATACTTCCATTTGTCTGTTCGGTCTATCAATAGGTTTTCCAATGCCATATTTAGAAAGTTCCTTAAATTTTTACCAAAAATAATGGACTGACTGTTTTTCAACATCTTATCTTTGAATGAGTATTTCTCCGTCAAAACAGTTTTGCAAACTACCAAACAAGTATGATGGGTAATTTTTTTGTAGTCAAATCCCGCTTTGAGATCTTTGGTCATTCTGGCCTTTCAGCATGGATTTAAGTATAGTATCTGTTCCCTGGCAGAGACCAAGGCGCAGGTACTGACACTTGCCTGTCGAATGGGCCGCCGGAGATTGTGTGCTGGTTGACCTCAAGGACCGAGTGCGTCGGTGCAAGGCGTCAGCCAATGAGGTTTTTCTGAGGCTGCGCTTGGCAATCAAAGTCGAAGGGTGTCTCTAATTTTCCCCACGTTGAGCCCGACCTTGTGTCAAATATTGCTTTGGTGGGACAGTGATTAAAGTGTAGTATATGTTCCCCGACAGAGCCCGAGGTGCCGGTACTGACACTAGCCTGTCGAATTGGCTGGAGATTGAATTGTGGTTGGCATCAAAGACCGAGTGCGCCGATGAGGTTATACTGAGGCTGCGCATTGCCACACGCATTTGGAGCCTTTGGATTCGTCTTTGGGCTCTCCTACTATTACTCGACCCAGCCGTGGGGGATACGGTGTCCAGCGACAGCACTGTTCTATTGCACTTGAAGAAACATGTCGAAATCGTCCTGACGCTTTCGTGACTGCGGCTACTTTGGTTGCTAGGCAACCTAAGTCGCATCGGCTGAAGCTATTTTGATTGGTTGTTCCTTTTCCCCCACTTAAAGCCCCGACCTTGTGTCACATTTTGTTCTGCTGGGAGAGTAAATAAAGAGTATGCCTTATTGTAATAAAGAATGATCCTTTTCCTGTTCACCATGGTTGTTCTGCTTTTTGTCCTCAGCAGTTTTAAACGCCAAGGTTGTTTGCAGTAATCATCAGCCGTGACTGTTTCGTTATCATTAAAAAGTTCGTAATGAATGGTTCCTCACACACCCTACCAAGCAGTCAGCATGATATTTTCTGAATTCACAGATCTATCGTCAACACTGAGCTGCTGGCGATAGAACTTAACAATAGGGATCCATTTCTCATCCCTTGCAAGGACTTTGCTTGAAAAGCGCCTGAAGTAGTTGATAATGTGGTGGATCACAACAATCAACATGTTTCTGTCGATTTGCTACAGACAGATCATCTGGGACCCATTTTCCAACAATTTGACACTTTTTTTTTAGCTTTTTCAAATTTCTATGAATAGCCATAGGGATACAATTGCATGTTTGCTAAGTTCCCTGACTGCGATTTGTAGCAACCATCAGTACAAAAAAAACAAGCTCTGAAAGTCAGAACATAGATGCGCAAGTTTGATCTTATGGATTGCTAGTCGTGCATTAGAAAATGAAAATTTGAACATAAGGAGAGGAAAGTTATTAGAAATATTTTAACTTTTACTCAAGCACAGACACATTGAAAACAAATATTTTGAACGTAACACAAGCTGAACTTAAAGTAAGTATTCGGAGCTTGATGATTTTCAAAAAATTGCCAGCATTCCTTTCAAATGACCAACACATAAAAATCAGGAATACTAATTTCTTTTTTCTAATCTTTACTTGCATAATGTTTTAGAAAGGGACAGTACTTCCCCCGTTGCACTCACAAACATATTTAGAAGGAGCCGGCGGAAACGAAGGGGATGGGTGAGTTTCGATATGTCAGCCTGACAGTCAGTCAGTTAGTGATGGTCATCAGTTCTAGAGGTTCTCGTCCATCTAAAAATGGACAAAACTTTCGTTACGAACTAATACGTATATCGACTCTCATCCTTTGATATACTTGGTATGTTGCATATTCAGAAGACAGATATTTATTTACATCAGGAACTTGAGGTAGGAACATGAGCTCTCTCTGTCTCTCTGTCCCTCTGTCTCTGTCTGTCTGTCTCTCTCTCTTCTTTTTCTTTAATAAGTGCATTGTAAATGCTTTTTGCCACAAGCACACATCTT
Source organism: Thysanoteuthis rhombus (assembly GCA_963457665.1). Lineage (NCBI taxonomy): Eukaryota > Metazoa > Mollusca > Cephalopoda > Oegopsida > Thysanoteuthidae > Thysanoteuthis > Thysanoteuthis major. The sequence continues at coordinate 71,594,412 of OY735198.1, read as the reverse complement.
CAAGTCACATGAGTACATGATGGTGGAGTACAAACACATATCTTTCAGAACGATGTTCATTTCTACACAACAGGTGTTTGGATTACAAGATGAAATTCAGGGAGGCGTGGAACACTGGGAATGAGTGTGGGTGGGAAAGACAGAGAATTGTTGAAGACGTCTGGAAACTTACCTCTCACTCTCTCTGTCTTTGTGTGTGTGTCTGTGTGTTTCTCACTCTCTGTGTCTCTGTCTCTAAGAATTTTGCACGTGTATACACTCATCTTGACAAAGGGAGCTGAAACGATGGGCGGGAAGAAAGGAAAGTCTTGATTCTTCACAAAAACGTTCCAACTCAAGTTTAGTTTTTCTTTTCTTGTCTCTCTATTTGATAATTCGTTTCTTTTTTTTTTTCAACAGCCTCCCCCAGCCCGCCCCGACAATCCTTGGAAAAAAATGAAGTTTCTTGAACGGCCCTTCTGAATAGCTAAAAGTAGCTATATTTAAGAATGTGTACATGGTAAACGATAGCGTGGTTTGAAAAACAGTACCACAAACGAAGGTTTTGATTTCATTATGTTATCAATAACTGATCAGAGCACAGTATAACAATAGATAGTTAGATAGATAAAAATGCCAATTGGATGGTGAAGTGAAAATCTCAAAAGATAGGTGTTACATGTCAATTTTTTTTTCTCTGTGAACCGTTGTAAATATTTTTTCTCTGAAAAAGACGGGTGTGACTCGTTGAAATGCATCAAAATACACCTACGGAATGATTAAATTTTTTTTTTTAAATTCGAGATGTAACATCTATCTCTTGAGTTTTTTTCTCTTCACCTTTGTCATTTTCATCTATATCCTGTCGGATGACTTCACATCCACAATACAAACGCATATATTTATATCACAAGTGTATAACGAGCCAGCAATCCTTCATTTAAACATGAATTGTTTTCAAAATAACAAACTCTGTCTATTTAATTTTGCCTACATAAAATCCTTTCATTAATGTCGGGTTTTTTGAAGAAAAACAACATTGAACGTTTTTGAAAAAACACCGATAAAAGGTTTTTGCGCAAACTAAAAAAACAAAGAAAGAAATTAAATTGACAGAGTTTGTCTGCTATTCTTAACAATGTATGTTCATATATATATATATATATATATATATATATATATATATATATATATATATTTAACCATTCAAAATGGAAAGGCCTTTCAGGAAATTCAAGAATTAGCGTTTTTTTATTGATTGCTCTACCCTCCTTTATTTCTGTATCTTTGAATACTGGAGTCACTTATTATAATCATAGATATTATTATCGAATGATTATTATAATCGAAACTGGTTGGTGCAAAACACGTTATTCAAAGGGATCACAATAAGCAACTTCCTCTACATATCTTTTGCTTATTGTGATCAGTCGGTTATTGTTATCTAAAACAAATTCATAAATAGCTATGACGAATGGTGGAGTGGAAATTCATTGGATTCGTACACTTGGTACCAATTTTTTCAAATTTGCAATGAATTTCGGTATGACGATAGCATGTTCGAAAATTCCCTGCAAACATGTTGGTGTCAACCTGAGAGAGAGCGGTCTTACGTGCAACTCACATAGAGAATCAACCCGAGACACATGCAAAAACGTGGTAGTAGTAGTTGTAAATTGATAATTCTACATGTTTCTCAAGGTCTGCTTTAACATTGCACAGGTTTTTTATCGCTTCCCAGAGATCTTTGTTTGAATATTGTTTTCAATTCTCATATACATATGTTTCAATGATGAACCATAAGTTTTCTTTTGGATTAATATTTGGAGATGCTACTAGCTATTCCATCAATTTGCTGTCTTTGAAAACCTTTTTGGCAAGTTGGGCAAAAGTCAGTTTTACAGAATGAGAAGACATGAATATATTCTTTAGCTTAAAGCTTCTTTTTGTTACCGATATCACACGAGCACGTCTTGCCCAAAACCTTATAATAATTCTCTGCATATATCTTGATACAATCATAAACTTTGGAGGTAACTATAACTACACAGCCAATTGACTCGAAACATTACTCAACCTTCTTCCAGTTGTCTTTTAAATGGTATTGGTTGGCTATTTCAATGAAGGACTCATACGTCAGCACACTGATATCCGTTTGTGTGTGTTGTGTCAGTGCCATTGTCACACAAGAGCCCAATGATCTATTTGGGGCATAAAGACTCAAAATACATTTAGAAGGCACAGCATGCAATTTCTAGCCAATTGGTGGTAGAATTAGTGACTTTTATGATCTGTATTGCAGCCAAGCAACTACATTCTTGTGGGTGATTATGTACGAAGGGTTACATTGAGCAGAAAAAGATGACAAGATAGGTGGTGTTGACTTCCAAGTTAATTGGACGCCACCGTTGAAATAGCTTTTTCATCAAACAAAAGAACTTGACGAGACAAAAAAAAACTTCTATTTCGTTTGTGAAACTGTTTCCGACCCTGAAGAACGGTGCAAGATAACAATTCTAAAATTAAAACAAGGCACAAGGTCAATCCCTCAAGATACCTGGCTTCAACCTGACCCCTCTACATTTTTTCTCTCATGGCCAGTTCTATGTTGGTTGGATCACCGAAAACTGTTTCTATACAGGCACTCAATCGGAGAAGTACTGATATTGTGTACCCAGAATCCCTTTCAAACAAAGGGACCTCATCCATTGTTCCAAAATTTTTTACAACTATTTTTTCATATGTAAACAGTGTAAGTAATTCATTTTTCACTTGTTGTGCTGTGTACAGAATACATAAGAGAAAACATATTCGTTATATTTGAAGTTATGCGAGGATGGCTTAATAAGTTGCGCAGTCATTGGCTGGTTTTTGATCAGGGTTTTTTCACTGCATAATGTTAAATCTATGTGATTACCAAAGCATTTATTTTCCATAATAAATATCTTTTTTTACATGTAAATCTTTCTCTGTCAATGGACTTAATTCAGTAGTGAATATTAGCCACATAGATCGAACATTATAAAGTGAAAAGTCCACTCGGTAACTACAGCATCGTCCATGAATGAGTACACCCCATACCAATTCTATCAATGAAAGGTCAAGTTGATTGTATAATACTTCCTAAGAGATAATAATAAAATCCTGGTATGTTTTGTTGAGAAAAAATCAGTATTCTATTTTAAATTGGTTGGGGTGTGCTTATTTACGGCCGATTATGTATGTGTCAGACTGCAGATGTATTGGTATATATATAAATATATATATATATATATATATATATATATATATATATATATATGTGTGTGTGTGTGTGTGTGTGTGTGTGAGTGATTGTGTGTGTATGTGTGTATGTGTGTATATGGGTGTGTGCATATGGGTGTGTGCATATGTGTGTGTGTGGGTGTGTGTATATATATATATATATATATATATATATATTGATATTAAACAGATGAAAGACACGTACACAGAAGAAATTGTATAAATGATTTTATTTTCATATCCAGATTTATTTCGATCAGTGGTCATTATCAGAGGAAGGTGAGCAAAATTAAAAAAAAGGAGGGGAGACAACTTATTGGTCAACTGGTTGCTGCCCATTAGGAAGTAAATGCAGTAGGGGAATACTTGACACAAGATGGATAAAGATTGAAAATTTCACTGGTAAGACATGGCAGAAGTTAGTGCAATCACAGACATCATGGAAGAAGATGGGAAAATTCTTTGTCCAGCAGAGAACTGATGATGATGATGATGATGATGATGATGATGATGATGATGATGATGATGATGATGACGATACATACATACATACATACATACATACATACATACATACATACACACATACATACATATATTGATCCTAATTCCAGGGTACTAAAGTGTTTCAGTTATAGCAAATGTCAGGATGAAATTTAGAAAAAAGCATCGTATATTTTAACTGTTTCAATGTCGAATAAATACCGAATGATAGAACCAGTATTTAATGGATGGAAAGAAAAAGTATTTGGATTTGCAAATGAAAAATTCCAACGAGCAAAATGCTTCAAACACCCTCAAAAAAAAAGAGTCTGGCGCTTAGAAGTTCTCAAGTATTAGCAGTTTTGTTGGATCTTCTAAATAAACATGTTATAGTTAAAATTGATAAAGAGACTAGGAATATGAAATTTATTTACTAAAAAATATATTATATTCAAACGATATTGTCTGAAGTAGATATCATAGGAAGAAGATCATCCATGTATAAAGTATCTACTTGTGAACTTGATAACATTTTATTCAATAACATCGTATTATATATGAAGTATATTGAAGCAGATGAAAATATATAGTAATTACCAATTATGTACTGGATACCTAAAATGCATGAAAATCCAATAGGTGCTCGCTTTATTGTAGCCTTTAGAGGGGGTAGTACTGAGCCTCTTAGCAAAGCTTTTTACATAGAATTTAATTTGATAAAAAATCAAATAAATGAATTTCATATCAAAGTAAATTAGTAATTCAAATCTTTTCTGGGTAGTTGATAATTCAGTGCCTGTTAAAGGAAAGATTTGTTATCATAAATACCCGTAAAGGACAAAATCTATCACGACGTTTTTGGTACTTTTCGAACAAACATTCCTCGTGAAGATCTTATTTAAGAATTAAATATAATAATAAACCTGGCATTTGCAGGGGGAAATAATAAATATAATAGGTTCACAAAGTCTAAAGCTTTCTGGTGTAAAACAAAAAAAATGGAGAGACTTGCTTCACTTGTTCTACCCTGAAAGCGATCAATAGTCATCTTGTTGGGGAAAGTTACTTTGAAATAGGCAATAAATTGACCCTGATCCCTACAGGGCTAATTTTTAACTACATAGACATGAGTCTTTAATCAGAAATGATATAAAGCGAGCTTGTGCGTATTTAAATTGCGTCCGTTTTATTCATGACATGGTTTCAACCTTCAAAAATAAGAAGATCCCGTTAATCTTAAAGAGAAGGGTGTATAACCAATGCATCTTCCCTATAGTCACTTAAGGTGCTGAAACATGGAACCCAACCAAGAAACAGATCCACAAATTGAGAACTATGCAACATGCACATGGAAGAATAATGCTGGGCCTCACATGGAGAGACCACAAGACAGCACAGTAGATCTGAGAAAAGACAAGAGTCAGGGACATCATAGAATCCATTAAAAATCTCAAATGGCGTTGGGCTGGCCATATTGCAAGAATGGCGGACAATCGATAGACATCACGACTCACGACATGGATCCCCCGAGATCACATGCGGAACCGAGGCCGGCAGAATATTAGATGGAGAGACGAGGTAGACAAATTCAGAAAGTACTGGGTCCGCGACGCCCATGATAGAGAAGTGTGGCAAATCCTGGGGAAGGTCTATGTCCAAGGACGGATGTTGAAAGAATGATGATGATGATGATGATGGAAGAGAAATCGGATAATCTTACAATGCAATTCAACCTGAGGATCTTGAACTGGAGTGTGAACATAACGGAAGGCAAGCAACCTTCCGAGTTTCGGATATTAAAATCGAGAATGCGATGTTTGTCTATAAATTGTTTGACAAATAAGATTCATTTCCATTCTATATCATAGGTATACCTTTTAAAACGACCAGTTCTCCAGTTCATATATTTTATGGAACAATACAATCAAAATATCAAAAAGTAACTCAAACTAAACTTGGATTCACTCATTTTATCATAGTTTCTTTAGTTGTAAGAATGATGAAGCAAGGTGGCGAAATCGGTGTGATTCACAGATAATTTAATGAAGCCATGACAAAACATCCAGATCTCTTTGAAACCTATCAGTTTGAAAATAAAATGAAATAATAGGGAAAATCAAAGAATATGTTAACAAGAGTATAACAATTAGAATGAATGAGTTATGTATACTGAATCATTTATTATTAATGCTATGGGATATAGGTAATTGAAAGGGGTGGATTTAGATCCTCTCGGAGTGAAAGGTCATTCAATTGACTAGAACCAGGGAAAGGGGAAAACATTTGACTCCATTAGTCTATTTGATAAGTTGTTGGAATGGTGGGTGATTGAACGCGTCATACCAATTAACTAGTATACTGAGTATAAAAATTAAAATAAATGAGTGATGTGTACTCGTAATACAAATTAGCAAGTATATTTATGAGATAGCATTTATAGGTGTCATTACCTGATAGAATGTCATTTTGCTTCGTCTCAACTATATATAAGGCTATTTTAGAAAAACCACACGCCTGATGGAAGTGACATCATGTGAGATGTAAATAATTACGTCTAAGGTTATTGTTAGAGGAAAAACGTTTTTCCTACATAACTAGTATTCTTAAAGATGATATCGAAAGTTGGTTTGCATGTAGTCCGAGCTCAAAAACTGATACTACAGATTTGATAATCAAATGAATGAACACCCAGTAGAAGTGACACAAAAAACGAAACACGTCTGTTGTTATACTGATTGATTCTTTATCGTCAAATATATTTAGGAGGTAAACTACGTAATTGAGCCCTTCGTTTCAGAAGATTAAGTATGCAGTATATAAAGAATATTCATATACGATACAGAATGATAATACCCAATATAAAATAACCTATTCGTATATTGACACGATCTTAAAAATAATAAAACAGGGTTATATATCAAAATCATAGCTCAACACAGCTGAGGTGTCATGTTTACATAACTGTTTTGTTTTTTCAAATCCCCCAAACGGTTACAATGTAAACAACCGATGATTCAACGAGGGGAAATCACACGGAGCACCATAATATCAAGTTCTGTGAAAATATAAAAACCACTGAAAAAAATCATATAAATTACATTAACAGATATTGGGAAATAGTTGATTGAAATGATATTTTTTGAGAAAATACTTATGTATATTTTTGAGTATATTCTATATGAAGATTTTCAGACCACACACACACACACACACACACACACACATATATATATATATATATACATATATATATATATATATATATGTATATATATATATATATGTATATATATATATATATATATATATATATGTGTGTGTGTGTGTGTGTGTGTGTGTGTGTATATATATATAGTGTGAGTGTGTGTCTATGTGTGTGTGTACAAAACAGATGATCCTCCCATTCTATTTACAAATAAGTTTTAGGGAGCTTTGTACACTGGAAATCAGTTACCACCAAAGTGAAATCAGTAGACTTTTCTGATTTTCTAAACGGATGGGCTATTTCTGAACAATCTACACCTGTGCTTAGCACTAAACAAAGAAGAAGAAAAATCTCAAAGACATCTGCAGCCTCTCAATTTTAATTCTTCGTTTGTTTTTGTTGGATTTTTGGAGGGGAGGTATCCCATCACAATAGGCCGCTAATTTCTCTCTTGGGAACGAAGAAGATAATTATGATAACATCGCCGCTAGCTTAGCATCCATTCTCCAAGGATCCTCTTCTTTGGAAATGGTAGGGCAGGAATCGCGGTTTCTGACTCAAATTTTGCGGCAAAACATAGAACAGCAGGTGGGGTTAGAGGAGGTGTTGTCTTGAAGAGAAACACTGAGTCTCACACTGGGATTTGAAAACTTTCAAAATAATAAAATCAGAATTCTTTAGAATAGATTTTAGTAATATTTGCTTTGACGTGTTTAAAATTCAGTCGCTAAAATTGGCTAGATTTTTCATTTCCAGCTAAGTTTACTACTAAAATCTAACATAACCACCGTAGTATGACAGGCTATAAACATTAGCTTGATTTTTGTTTCCAGTGAATTCTTTATCTAAAAATGTTAAAAATACAATAGCGTAAAAATGGCTAAAATTGGGTTGATTCTTGAGAATGATTTGAATACTACATTTTCCGTGGTTATGAATTCGACCTCAGTTCATGTTTTGGCATTTTGGTTTTTTAAAAAGTTTTCAAGATTTTAGCGTTTGGTTTATTTACAATGTAAGTATAATGCTAAACTGCTTCATTTTTCTATTTAACCACATAAGTTGACGTCTAAGAATCCCACAGTAGGATGGGATTTTTAACTAGTACCTATGAAATCAATTGAATCTACTGTAGTAATAAACAGTATGAATTTTTTTAGCTATTTATATCAAAGGACTCTGACTTAATGGTAAAAATGTCATAGAAATCCAAATACATCTACGAAACTTTTCACTGAGATCAACGAGTAGATCGTTTGGAAGAATTTACAATGTAAGTTTTTGTTAAATTAAATTTCTTGTCTATGCCTGGTAGCATTCACATTCATCTTTAGAGAATTTGGATGGCCAACAAAAAGCAAGAGAAATGATTTAAACATTGATTTGTAGACTCGACGTGTGGAAAGCTGATCTGGCTGGCTGCTGATAGTGAGTTTGATTCTTATTAGATCTCTCACCATTGATGGTCTGATGCCAAACTGAGTTAATAAATCATATGGAAAAAAACGTACCACGATATGTTATATTTACATGCGTAAACACATGAAATATATACCACATGAAATGTAATATACAATAAACTTGCCATCACAGTCAATAATTAAACAACCGTAGCATTAGTATTTGGAGTCATTTTAAAAATAAATTCCACCGAAGAATAAATAAGATCAGAATAAATTCTCTTTATGACATCGCAGGCATCTCCTGTGGGAAATCATCTGGAATAGTTCAAGAAACATCCAGACATATTTAGATTCTGGAGAATCTAGATGTTGATTAAACCCATCAAAATAAGGCCCCAAAAAGCATAGGAGAGATTTTTTTCCAAAAATAAATATTTTTTTAGAAAGGGTCTAATGGAGTACTGATGGCATTATTCGAGTCTGTAAACAAAACGGCAAGGCCAGGAGCACCGAAACACACAAACATATTAACACACGAACACGAACACATGTTGAGAGGGATAGAAACCTTCGCCACCTGCTACGGTTGTTCAATACACAGATATTCACAAATACGTACACACAAGTATATTTGTATACTTAGGTATACACATAAATATTTAACGTAAGTTTACACTACCTACATTTATACATAGGCACACACACACATCCAAGTATATATGTATGAGAGTGGATCAATAAGTACGTACCCTGACAGGGTTATTAGCAGAGTTTTGATCTAAAAATTTCGCTGTACATTCGATCAATGTGAACCGTGGACCGACAATAGGTTAAGTGCAATGACAAGGAAGGAGATTTTGTTGACGAATTAATATTTTTTGTGTAAAATAAATACTTTTTGCATCATCAGCTACAGACTTATTGATGTACCAACATATATGTATAACTTGGTATCCAACTAAATGTATTGAAAAACCGTAGCCATCAAAGACGGTGAAGAGTTCTATCGTTTTTGTTTGTTTTGTTTTTATTTCTATGTTGGTATGTTTGTGTGTTGGTTAATGTGTTTGTGTTTTGTTTTTGTTTTTTGGTGCTCCTGGCTAAATTGGTATCCACACTCCAATGGAAACCTTCTAAAATCATTTGATTTTTTCAAGAAAAAAGCTTTTTTGACTTTATTGGGACCTTATTCTGAAGGCTTTATTGATGACGTCTTGTTTCTCCAGAATCTAGATGTTTTGTACTCTATTTTAGATTTTTTCAAGTGATGTCATAAATAGAATTTATTCTGACCATATTTATTCTTCAACGATATGTTTTAATATGACTTCAAATTCTGACGTCACGGTTGTCCAAATATTGACTGTGATGGCGTGCTAGATACATTTCTATTAGTCTTTCAAGATCCGTTGTTGAACATTCCTCAAGTAAGTGTATGTCATAGGGGTGGGGGTGAGCCTTACTCCGGGGTGGGGGTTGAACTCTGCTCGCCGATCCCATTCTCCGAGTCGTTAACCGCTCGGGAACCATACCTCCCATGTATATTCATATACACATAAAAATTTATATAATATAAAATAATACTATATAGATATCAAATAGCAAAATAAAAATAATTAACTGACGGGCCAGTATAAAAAAAAACAGAATCACACACTTAACTGAATGACATTGTTTAAGGTTGTTCCACTTTTTTGCCCTTGTAATTTGAACGGCACATTTTTCTCGTTGCAATTCAAAACTGACTTCAAGTACTTACTTTGATCTGTAAATTTCTGCTTCTTTCTCCAAGAATCAGGGTTAGGGTTAGAAGTATGGAAAAAAATTGTTTTGTTTTGTTTTGTTTTTCTATTCATTCGTTGCCTGAAATCTGAATTTTGTTCTTATCAAGACTTTCTTTTTTTTTTTTTTTTTGCTAGTGTAACATTGTAAGATGTCTACATTTACATATACTTGAGTTACATGGTGAGACTAGAAGCATATACACTTGTGTTACATGAGGAAACGTATAGAATCACATGAACTTATGTCATAGGGTCGTCTACATTCACATACAATTACGTCAAATGGTCAGAAGGCTAAATACATGTACTATTGTTTCACATGGTGAGACGTCTACATTCACATATACCTGTGCCACACGGTGAGACGTCTAGATTCGCATATTCTTCTAATACATGGTGAAACTAGATTCACATATACATGTGTCACGTAGTGAGACATCTGTATTCACATACATTCATTTCACACAGTGAGACGTCTAGATTTACATACACTTTTGTCACTCAGTGAGACGTTTAAATTCACGTATATTTGTGTCCCACGGTTAGACATCTATATTCACCATATATAAGTAAACAGCATATGATGTATGTGAATCTAGTTGTGTCGTCATGTAACGAAAACATATTCACATATACTCGTATCATATGTTGAGACGTACAAGCTCACAGATAGTTGTGTCACGTGGGGAGACATCTACTTTCACATATTTTTATGCTTCACGGTGAGACGTCTCGAAGCACATACTTGAGCCACATGATGGGGGCATAGATTTATTCTTGTGTCACATCATGAGACGTTTAGGTGAGACGTCTAGAAGCACATTGTGAGACGTGTACATTCATGTATTCTTGGGTCACATGGTGAGACGTCTACATTCACATAGACTTATGTCACACGATGGGGCGTCTAGATTCACAAACACTTGCGTCATAATGGTGAGACATCTAAAAAAACGCATAAACATATATCACATGACGGCTAGATTCAAACTTAGACGTCTCAACGTGTACATGTAAATCTAGAAATCTATGGAGTAAGTCGTTTTACCGTGTGATACAAGTATATTTGTATATACTCGCAACATATGTTGAGACGACTAGATTCACATGGTGAAATGTCTAAATTTACGAATCCTTGTGTTACACGGTGAAACGTCTAGTCTAGAAGCACACAGACGTGTCATATGCTGAGGCATATAGATTCATATATATTTGTCTTTTATGGTGTGACGTCTAAATTCACATATACTTTTTACACGTTGAGACGTCTAGAGTCACATTCGCTCGTGTCACATGGTGAACCACGTAGATTAACATATACTTGTCACGTGGTGAGACGTCTAGATTTACCTATACTCTGTCAAATCGTAAAATGACGGAGGTTCCCATTTACTTGTGTCACTAATTGAGGCGTCTAAGAAAATGGCGAGAAGTTCGGATTCTTTGATATTTGAGTAACATGGTTATACGTTTATCTTCACTAATACTCGTTTCAGATTGTGAGACGCCACGAAGCACATGAACATCGAGATGTCCTATCGTGTGGTATAAGTATATGTGGATATAGATGTCTCACCATGTGATACAAGTATGTTTACATAATTTGTGTAGCACGTTGAGATGATTATATAGATTCACAGATACTTGTTACTTAGTGAGACATCTGCATTCACGTATACTTGTGTTACACAGTGAGACGTCTAGAAACTTACACTTGTGTCACATAGCGAGGCGTATAGATTGACATATACTTGTTTTATGTGGTGAGACGTCTGGATTCATTTATACTTGTTACACATAGGGAGTCGTTTATATTCACAGATAGCTGTGTCATGTGATGAGACACATGGATTCACAGATACTTATGTCACTTGGTTAGACTCTAGATTCACATATATTTGTGACATACGAAGAGACGTCTAGATTCACATATACTTGTGACATACGGAGAGGCGTCTATTCACATATACTTGTGACATACGAAGAGGCGTCTATTCACATATACTTGTGTCATATGGTGAGACATGTAGATTTATATGTGATTTATACATGATGAGACGTCCTGATTCACGTATACTGGTGTCATCTGATAAAACTTTAGATTCATATATATATATATATATATATATATATATATATATATATATATATATACATGTGCCACGCGATGAGATGTCGAGATTCGCTCACGTTTGTGTCACATCGGTAGACGTCCTGATTTACAAATAACTGTCTCGTATGGTTTGACGTGTAGATTCGCATATATTTGCGTTACACGGTGAGACATCCTGAGTCACATATACTTGTGCCGTATAGTTAGGCCTCTGGATTTACTATATGAATTGAAGGTTAGAGAAGATATTGAACCGAGAAATGTGAAAGATGCAATGAACTATGCTCTATAAGTTGAAAAGGGGGAAATATTATGGAAAGTTTACAGATCATCGGCAAATGGACTCCAAAAACGTAATGTTCCATTTTACATGGATGATCAAAAACTGAAAAATTTAAATATATGCTGTTCAATCAGACCCGTCTAAAATATACATACATTATTCATTTTTAGTTGCACTGGTATCTATTGTATCAGTTGCAGTCACTGACTGATGGGTCGACATACCGAAAAGGTATGTACGTTCATTGCTCGGTGCTCTTAATTTAGATGCTTTTCATCTAAATCTATCCATTTTTAATCGCGTTTAGATGCTAGAAATTGCAATTTAGATGATTTTTAATTTTTTTTAAATTAGTAATATCTTTAGTGAATTTACTGTAATAAAATGAGTAATTTCTTTTTATAAATTAAGTAATATTTCAATAAAATAAATGTTTACGATTAAAGTCACATTCAATTAATTAATGATATGTAATATATTTCTCGGAGAATCTAACTGTTTCTAAGTGTATTAAGACGTTTTTGACTTGGAGATCACATGCGTGGCCGGCAGAGTATTAGATGGAGAGACGAGCTATACAAATTCAGAAAGTACTGGATCCGCGAACCCCACGATAGAGAAGTGTAGCGAATCGTGGGGAACATCCATGTCCAACGACGGACGTTAAGAAACTGATGATGATGATGATGATGATGATGATGATGATGATGATGATGATGATGATGTAAATTTCCCTTGCTAGATCTTCGCATAACAAAAGAACTAGCACATCCATGATCTGACTTTCATGACTGTTAATCTTTACTTGACCCAAGCATTACATCAGAAAGATGTTGAATGCTGAGAAATTAAAAACTCGTCCTTTGTATATATCAAACCAGTTCAACTTTCAATCAGACTGAAAAGTGTTTGAGCATATAGAGAGAACAAGCATGAGTTTAATTCAGCATTAAATACACGTGATTTAAATATCTTTATACATATGTACACTGCAAAATGTACACATGTACCCACAAGTAACAGAACAGAGAAAAAAAAACTAGAACAACTCATAAAAAGGTGATGACAATCAATTGTATTCAAGATATATATAAGGATGATTGAATATAACACATTTGTAGTGAATAGAATGGTCTTCGCTTCTACCCGGGAGATTATTCCCACTTGAAATCATTGGCTTATGCCAACTGGACCACCTGATCCTTTTCTGTTCTAGTCTATATGTGTGAATAACCGAAGCTTTATCCGAAAAGAACACAAATAACGTCCAATTACCGCAAATGCACGTGTATTGGTCGAGTTTTCGAGACCGATATTTCGGTTCAAAAATTGGGGGTCGACCTGTACACGAGTATTAATTTTGTAGGGCTGAAATTCAAGTATAACGAGAAACCTTACCTCCAAAGAAGCATACTATAAACCGATTATTTCGGGGTCATGAATCAAGTTGTCGGCCTATGAACGAGATCAACTTATACACGAGTATACACGGTCCTTCAGAGTAGAACCGAGAAGACTGGGTCCTCTCTACTGCAAAGTCAAACATATGTTCTACGTCTGCGAATCGAACTGAAGATGACGAGGAGAACAAACAATTTCTGAGGGGGTCGTTTTTTTTTTGTTAGTTGATCTTGTTGTTGATGGTGATGATATTGTTTGTTTGCTTGTTTTGACTGCTTGCAGGCCACCGTCTCAACAACAGCTGGATATTGACTGTTTCAGCTCTGTTATTGCAGTGAAGCCTGGAGATAGCTAAACCATACATATATCTCGTTCTGTTACCTCGACACCCCTCCATCCTGACCATGCTGCAATTGCTGCTGCTGCTGCTGCTGCTACTGTCTGTATCGATGCAATCATTATTACACCTGTTTGTACTGAGAAATGCACCACACTTAAAGCTCTTTTTAAGACGGTTCAGAGTGAGAGAAAAAATAGTTCTGTGTCTATATATTCACCCATCAATTTGTGTGATCTATTTCACCGGTTTGCAAATAAAAACACGTTTACCTACATTTTTACCTTCCTCTTTCAATCTTTTAATTCATTCTTTATTTATTTATTTATTTATTCATTTATTTATGAGAAACTGTCAACCAAGCCTGGTACCAAAACTGACAACATTGGTTTTTATCAGTTTTCAAGTTGGTATGGCTGGCTGGCTAGCTGGCTGGCTGGTTATGTATGTATGTATGACATGCAAAGATATAGAAGGCTAAAAATTCAAACATCTACTCCTTATTATACCTACAATTTATTTTTAGGGGGGGCGCAAATTACCCCCAAATAAGTTTTTAGTGTGGGTACTTAAAAAAGAAATGTAAGTTTATGCCAAACAAAACGTAGGAGAAGTAACTGAAGTTGTGTGTTAGAATTTACCACATGGCCATTCAGCGTTGATCCCCTTTCCCCTGGCAACTCCAGGTACCCTAGGTAGGGTATATATCATTTTAGTGTATAGTTGTAGCACATTTATTATATGCACCGTATTTCACCTTGTATAAACTGCATTATCCGGAAATGTTGAACCAAACAATACAATTGCATGATATCTACAGAGACATAATTGTTATTCATATTAGTATACATAAAATAAGCTTGACCAGGGATGTGTATTGTGTAATGAGAGGTTGAGCATGATTCTTCCATATGCACGTTGTATGCTTCTCAGTCTGTGGGTCAGTCTCTTGGTTAGGTTTCATGATTCAGTTCCGTAAGTGACTATCAGGAGGATGTATTGGTTGTATACCCTTCTTTTTAGGATTAATGGGATCTTCTTGTTTTTAAAGGTTGAGTTTGCTCTGTTGGGGGCTTGCCATCCTAGTGTGATTCTTTGCTTCATTTCTTCTTCTTTTGTGGGTTTCATGGAGAAAAATCATTGTCCTAGGTAGATGTAATGGTCTATTTTCTCCAGTTTTGTATCTTAAATTTTTATCGTTGTATTCATATTTCCGACATGGTTGTAGCACATGACCTTTGCTTTGCTGATGTTTATGTGTTGGCTGACTTTCTTACTTTCTTCATTTTGTTCATCTAGCATTAGTTGGAGGTCGTGTAGGTTATCTGTGTAAAGGGTGATGTCGTCTACATATCTTAGGTTGCTCAAACCGTCTTTTTTATTTCTTTATTCTCCCAGTTTAGGTCTAGGTTTCAGAAGATGATCTCGAGGCAGGCTGTGAAGATTTTGGATGAGCTACTATCACCTTGTCTTGCCCCTTTTGGTGGAAGTAGCCTGATAAAGGAGCTGCTGTGGCTATATATGTATTGTAAGTACTCTGACGTATACATGAATGGAGATGGTCCATGGTGGAGTGATTTCTTCTAAAACTAGCTTGTACCCATGGTCGGTTTTCATCTAGTATTTTTGTGATTAGGTTGGTGATGACTTTTGTGAGAAGTTTGTAGATGCACTGGAGTAGGCTTATAGGAATATAGTTGTTGAGGTCTTTCGGGTTTCTTTTCTTAATGCAAAAACATTATGATTGCCGTGTTCCAGTCTTCCGGGAGTTAACTTTGTTTCAGACATTATTTAACTAGTTTTTAGAGACAATCTTACCTGCTTTTTCATCATTATGCTATGGACTAATTGATGGACTGGTATATGGAGAATTAGCTGCATGCTTTTTTCAAAAATGATTCATGCTAAAATCATGACATTTATATGCCTCCTACGTTGGCCCGTTTTGCAAAATACACAAATAGATTGTGTCTTTATGAAACATCACAGAAGAATATATTAAACAAATATTTCAAAACTTTCATTTGTTCAAATGATATGCATTTATAATGACATGGTATATTCTGGTAGTGAACGGAAAAAATGGTTCAGTATGGGGTCAGGGCTGACGCAAGGATTCCATGCACCCTAGGCGAGACTTGAAATTTGCTCAAATCTCATTCCCCTAAATCTGCACCCTTGGTTGTATTTTGACAAATATTTTTTTTTCTGTTTTGATCACACCCCTAAAACCTCCGCACTTGAGGCAACTGCCTAGGTTTGTCTAATTGAATTGTCAGCTCTGATGGGGTTGTACCAGGCATCTTTGGCGAAGTTTTCCAGGAGGTGAGTGGAAGTAAGCAATTGGAAAGTTCCATTAAGCAAAGAACAAAAAAAAATATAGACTAGAACAGACTCTCTTCAAAATCTGCAATGTTGTTTATACATTTATTTATTTTTTTTTTTTTTTGGCCTTTGTTTCTGACATTATAAAAATTACTGAATTTCATTAAAATGACAATATTTCATCACAAATACAATTGCTTTTCTGTAGTAAATTTTTTTGTAATGGATTTTGTATATGAAAGTCCCTATTCTGTCAGTAACACATGACTTAATTCCTGACCACTGACGATTCCTTCCTGATTTTCAATGCGTTTCAATAGTAAAATCATCAGCAATAGATTTATTTTACAATATTTCCCTCACTTTTGACCCCTTAAAAAGAGAGAAAATGTTCACCCATGCTTTTGACCCCAATTCTCAATGAAAAAAAAAAAAAAAAAAAAAAACATGTCATCGGAATATGCTGCCAGGTAAAAAAAAATACCTTGAAAGAGAATCAGAGATCGAGATAAAGAAAAAAATGAGTCATAGTAAGAGAGAACAACTTACAAAATAAAGCATGATCAAAATAAGTTCGTTTATGACTTCACGGCGTTTTATTACGATGTCATGAAAAATAGGCCAGAAATGTAGATATTGTAAATCTCTCTCTCTCTCTCTCTCTCTCTCTCTCTCTCTCTCTCTCTCTATCTCTCTCTCTCTCTCTCTCTCTCTCTGGATGCTTTCAGCCTTTTCAATTTTGATCTGAAAGAAAGTAAATTCGTTGCAGGTAATAACATCTAAGTCTTTCATCTGGTAAATAAATTGCTTTCTTTTAACAGCTGGCCCAGACAGCAACCAATATTTTGGCATCTAACCCTAGAAATACCAGAATGGTAAATGCTTTTCCA
This sequence comes from Thysanoteuthis rhombus, assembly GCA_963457665.1. NCBI lineage: Eukaryota > Metazoa > Mollusca > Cephalopoda > Oegopsida > Thysanoteuthidae > Thysanoteuthis > Thysanoteuthis major. Next base: position 71,576,945 of record OY735198.1, on the reverse strand, counting down.
TTTATAATTTCTCTCCCACCTGTTCGTACTAAGAGATACACCATATTTCTGTTTTCGTATTGTTACTGCTTTAACTAGGATGTCTATTACTATTATTAATTCTTGACTAGCATTTACCTTATCTTATTACTTATCTTCGTCTTATCGTTGTTATTCATCACAACATTCTGGGGTGAAATACACTCCAATTGTTGAAGTAGCGTGAAATCATAGCGAAAAAAAATTGTTTTTTACGTCTCATATGATGGTATCTTGGCTCACATTGATGACGCCTTGACTAATTTTGACATGGGAGCCTAATGGTTACACATAGGGCTGGCCTAAGGTGCCGACAACACAGGAAGTCTCCCGGGGTGTCAAGTGCTAGAGGAGCGCCTGCCATGTATCTGAGACGATTTAACTTTCCAGATATTAATGGAAAAACGCGAGAAATGAATTATTGAATTATCCTTGAAACAGTTTTTTTTTAATCCAGCAATTTCGATGTTTTAATGATCGAGTTAGTAACGTATTTATTAATGCATGGTAATTTTAACCATTAATATTCAGTATTAAACAGTATAGTATAATACCAAACTATCAGATAAAACTATATTTTAAAAAAACAGAGTTCAGCTAGTTACACAGTGTCCAAATCTGTACTTATATTTCTAGTCATCTCTTCCAATTATGATAAGTTATATAAATTCTGAACCTATTTTTATTATCACCTTTATATTAGTTTCCTTCGTCTTATTATCAAACTCCTATCGTTGACTTTATCATCGTGAATAGGTCAGTCATTGAAATTTAAGATTTTCAAATTTGAGATAATAGGGGCATAAAAGAGAGATGGGGAAAAAAAGAGTGATGCTATGACGCCGTGTCAATTTGCGTTTGCACATTTTCAGTATTTGGGGGGGGGGCATTGAATCTCTTTTATGATAAAAATTGTCAAACTCCTACCATTGAGTTTGGACTTAATTTTCGTTTCCTGTAGCAATGACAATGGCTTCATCAAAAACCAGCTACGCCATGACATCTCAAATAAGAGTTACGCAAAAACTGATGAATTGATTCTTTCAACTTAGGTCGACTTTTACTACAGGAACTATTAATAAAGGAGTTGAAATGGGACAAGAAGTTTTGGAATGATATTGTATGGAGAAATCGACAGTGTTTCATTTACTTTTTAGATTTCAATGAAGCAAGGGAGTTTGACCCTAGCACCACCAAGCTTGTTGATGCTTTTAATCCAATGTTAGCATGTCTCCGCCATTTGCAACAACCTGGAAAGGGGTCTAGACTTGTGAAATGTGTACTGCATGATTTCAGAGAAGCTTTCTGCAATAACAAGAGGAGACATCTGCATTTCTCTGCACTATTGTGAACGCATCTCATTGAACAAATCAGTGACTGGCGATGAAAAATGGATCGTTTACAAGAATATAAAGCAATACAGACGATGGTTTAGTGGAGTCAAACAGGCTAAAGCACAGCCCAAATGGACCCCTATCCAAGGAAAGTTTTGGCAATTGTTTAGAGGGTTACACCGGTGTAATCCACCAGTAAATATAATATTGAAGGAGGACATCAGTTGATGTCAGCAGTTGGAGCATTTGGACACTGTTTTGAAGGGGAAAAGACAGTATAATCAATCAGACAAATTTAAACTTGGAACAAAAGCAGCTGAAGCAGCTCTTAGAACATCTATATCGCTTAAAGAAAATTGCATTATTGTGTCAGCAAATACGCCTGAAAAGAAGTCAACGTGGAAGTACTTATCATCAATGCATAACATCATCATTTGTCTATACATAGAGAGAGAGAGTGAGAGAGAGAGAGAGAGTTATCTTTGCCAAGGTTTTGTCATTGGTATTACCCTATTGTTGATGGTTGAAAGAAACAGAGTATGAGCGAGCATCATTTTACGATAACCACTTTTCTGTCCGGATGTATTGCATGTTTGGGAAATTGTTAAATGCCTGGTGGTTATCTTGACGTTAATTAACTTGTATATATTGTGGTTTGGGCTCACTTTTTTCGACTATCTTTTTAACCTATGATTGAAGGGTCAAATGCACCTCCAATCCGCAGGTGTAGTCTAAGCTCAAAACTTCTTTCAAGAGAATACCAGTGCAGTGCTCGAACCCTTAATCATGGGTCTAAGAATTAATCCCACGAAGAGTAGCACACAAGTATTTATGGTAAACACTTTAGGAATGGGGAATAGATCTCATGGCATCACCTAGAAGGGAAAACGCTTGATGTTCATGTTAAAATAATAAGGCTGAATTTATTTCTCCCTCAACGAATTCTTCAATTAACTTCAGAATAATCATGATGACTCTTAATAATAATAATCAACAAACAAAAAATCTTGATGTTTTGGAATTTACCTGGGACACCTACACATGGAGCAGCATGTGTGTGGTTGACCCCAGCCTTCACAGCAAGGGATTGCCTGCCATGGGAGCAGGTTCCCAAGATCGTAGGTTTTAATAGTTTCCTTCTAAGCAGATGGCCGAGCTGGCCATAGACAAGGTTCTGCACTTTCCACGGTAAGTAAGCACCCGAACTGGCCGTAGAGTCTACCACCTTTTTGAAGGATAAATCCGACAGTACGGCTTACAATGCAAGTTTAATCTCAGGTCCGATACACACTGCTGTGAGCAGTTGTCTGACCTGGCTGTTGAGGTCTGCCAGCCCTCCAGCGAAGTAACCCGGCAATAAAGCTGCATGCGGTGATTCAAGCCATACTCGAGACATACTGCTGTAAGCAGATGTTGGTTGTTGAGGTCTGCTGCTCCCTCAAAGACGTATCTCTGACGATACAATTAGTATGTATAGATTGAGGCTCGGATTCAGGACTCTCCCTAGAGTTTCTCAATGTTCTCTATCTTCCTTCCTTTCCTCCTTTTTTTCCTCTTTTTATCAAATTCCAACTTGGAGAAACTCCACACATCCCCTTCCTTTTTCTCTTTCTTTCCGATATATATATATATATATATATATATATATATATATATATATATATATATATACGTATATATATATATATATATATATATATATATATATATATATATATGTGTGTGTGTGTGTGTGTGTGTGTATTTGGTAACATAAAGGGAAAGTTTGGCAGTTTAATGAGAGGGCAAGAAGAGAGAGAACACGAAAAAGATGAAGGATAGGGAGAGAGCAGTCAGAAAAAGAGAGTGAGGTAATTAATTAGAAGGTAGAAAAGAGTAAGAGAAACAATAGGAAGATTTTTTGCATGTGAAATCCATGTTTGTATAACAGTTAGACAAAAACATAGGCAATCAGCAAAGAGAAGTGATAAGTGTGAGACACAGGTAAAAAGTGACGAAAGAACAGAGGCATGAGATAATGGATAATCTTAGTTGTCAGCACCCGTGGAATTTCCACGGCTTCAGCTTGTTATCATTATGTAATACATACAGGATCGGCCCTAGGGTTCTTGGTGCCACAGACAAGCAGAACTTGGGCGCCCTTTTAAGCCTGACTGTGATTTTTTGTCGATCATAAATATTTCCTTTGCCGATTATTCCTCTCAGTATCACCACAACAAAAATTATTCAACCATGCAATATTCAGGAAAAATCGTAATTCCCTTGTTTTGACTATTTTTCATTCTGTTTCATTCTCTCATTTTCCAACATGAAGTTCAACTCTCTTAGAAGCACTTAACGCCCGGAACAACTGTCCCTATATCCGGTACCTGGGAACGGCCAAGGATACTTATTCACGCCACTTTTTTTTTTCTGAATAAGAAACTTGTATTGGTAGCTCTCAATTCTTCTGGGCATCCACTAGAAAATCTTGTTGGTTATTGAGTGGGTATGATCTTCATTGTTTGCCTCACTGGGGCAACGTAATTATTATTAATAGCCATAAAATTCAACCGATATGATCTGAAATACCTGAATTTTCACTAAGTAGTTGTATTCTTCTGAACAGGACCAACCATGAGGTTCTTGGCGCCCTTGAAAATTTGTCCTTCGATGCCCTTTAAAGTATAGCATTATTTTATGGGATTTACAGTAATAAAGAATAAATATGTAGGCACAAAAAGTTTATTACAATGACACAGCCCCAATGCAGCACCAGAGTTTCAGATCTTATTTTGACAGTTTGTATTCTTTTCAGTATATTTTCCTATTTATTCACTTGTATCCACGAGGTCGTAACGATTCAGGCACATGACACCGCCCCCATTTCGCATTTGGCCCTTTCACATCGTAGCCATATTTTCAACAAAACTCTCAAAAACATTATATACATATTTTTGCCTATAGCTTGCATCTGCACTTTTGTTTAAAGTTGTTTTCTTCGTTGACACTCAGACATGTTTAGTGTCGTGCACATTCAAGAACGGAAAGATCATATTAGTTTTCAAAAGAAAGGTCTACAACAAATGCGTCCACTCAATAATCACCTATGAAGTGGAAACATGGAACCTAACCAAAAGTCTGACTCTCAAATGGAAAACCCATACAATGTACTGGACCACACATCACATTGAGGGACTGTAAGTCATTACAGTACATTAAAGAAAAAATTGGAGTCGAAGTTATCATAAAATCCATTAGAACACTCAAATAACAATGAACAGGCCCTGTTACCAGAATGTCAGACAACTGCTGGATATGACGGCTTATAACGTGGAACCCAGAGATCATATGCGGATTTTTCGACGGTAAAAAGTAAGATGGTGCGATGTAGCGGTCTGCCAGATCTTTGCAGAGGTCTAAGTCCAACAACGGTCATTAAAAAGCTGATGATGACAATGGTTTATCATATTTGTTCTTGGAATCTTTGATTAGATTCATCTCCAGTATATTTAGGTCATAAAACACTCGGTCAGTGGTTTTAAAGCTTTGGAAACTAAAAGATCCCTCCTATAAAAAAATATTATGGCAGATCCCTATTTTTATCATTCAGGTTTTTGATTGTATTTAATGAGCTACGATAACAAACAACTATTGACTTTAAGATGGGTTCATTCAAATTCTGATATATAGTAGTGGGCTGTGTTCAATAATTATGTTTTTCAATAGCTGTGCGATGAATGATAATGTTTCTCCGTCACAAATTTGCTACGTCAGGTTCAGAGGGAATATGGTTGCGGACCCCCGAGCGTTATTTAAACCCCGACCCCAGTTTCGAAATCACTGCACTATCGTGTTTCAATAAGTGATAGTTCTCAGTGAAAATAAGTTTTTTTCGTCTATTTTTGTCACGGTGCCTCTTGTATGTTTTTCGGTTATGTCTTCTGATAATTGTGAAAATTTTATCAGCTGGGGTGTTTTCTATTCTTCAAATCATTCTGAATGTTTCATCCTTCGGGATAAAAACTAGCCTGGGAATAAAACCATAGATGCGTGTATCCTCTCCCTTGCACTTTCAGGCATATATATAGAAGGAGAGAAAAAAAAATGAGGGGTCAGAGTCTTTCTATACGTCAACCTGTCAGACAGTAGGTGACAGTGATCGGTGCTGGAAATCTAAAAACGCAGCTTATTTTCATTGGTAAAATCATCGAATATCAATGGGTTGCCATCAGTTGAATGAATGCGAACATAAAGAGGCGTTTCGCCGTCCTTTTTCTCCATGCAGCTGCCCGATACTGTCTTGTGCCCATGTCGCAGATGACTGCATCAGAAGTTTTTATCCAATTTGAGAAGGTGCCAATTGCGAGGTTCAGAATGAAGGTGCCAAACGTTCTCAAAGCGTCAAAGAGGTTGGCTCTTATCAAGAAACGCTCAGAGGACGATCACAAGGCATGCAAGCAACAGCTGCAACAAGAATAAAAACGGCGGGAAAATCAGAGACCTAACCATTTAAAGAAAATGCAAAGAATACACACATACATATATATATACATATATATACATATACATATATATATATATATATATATATATATTTGTGTGTGTGTGTGTGCGCGTGTGTGTGTGTGTGTCTTGACAAGCCCAATACATGTATATTTTATGAATACAAAGATATATTCACCCATACATTTCTATATATCTCTACAGCGTCGTCTCAGTGGCTTTTAGCCAAAAGTAGGCTTTGCTTACTAAATAGAGATATCTACGTATCTCTCCCCATACATATATATATATATATATATATATATATATATATATATATATATATATATATATATATATATATGTATATATATATATATATATATATATATATATATATATATATATATATATATATATATATATATATATACGTGAGTGTGTATTTATATATACAGTAATAAGTTACCACGATTGAAAAATTTTTTCTGTAAATGTCGGAACGAAATTTTAATCTCTAAAGATTATTGCATACTTTAAGACCATCATATTCAGTTTCATTACAAACTACAACAGACACAATTGAACAAACCAAATCATATTTTTATATAATGAGAAACCGGATAAATATGCAGTCTAGAAAACTTTGCAGCTTCAAACACTAAACATTGAAAAACTTTTTCAGTGATTTTTTTGTCGATTCAATCACTTATTTCTCAATATCTGTCTATGTAATATATGTCATTTTCTTTGGGTATTTTTCCCTGTTCCACATATACTTTGTTATTATGGTACCATGTGTAAGTTCTTTCTGGTTTAGATCATCAGTTGTTTACCGTGTAAACATTATGAGGATTTTAAAAACAAAACAGTTACATTAACATGGTACATCAGCAGAATTGATCAAACGCCATCTCCCTTTCAGCAATGATTTAAATATATAGATATATAGCTTATGCCATACATGGTGTTTGTTATATATATATATATATATATATATATATATATATATATATATATATATATATATATATATATATATATATATATATATATATATATATATATATATATATTAGAAACAGGGTTAATCTAATATATAAACAGTAGAATATAATCAATGCACAACTAGACATCGATTCTAACTTTCAATCTTTTTAAAAAGTGATGCAATTAGGAATGAAAGTTGAAATGAAGATAGAATGAATAAAAATATAATAATAAAAATATCGTAAAGTTTCATTCCTTAATTCAACATTTGGCAAGGAGGATACAAATCAGCCTTAAAGTCTCACAAAAGGAGTCCATATATATATATATATATATATATATATATATATATATATATATATATATATATATATATATGCATATATATATATATATATATATATATATATATATATATATAGAGAGAGAGAGAGAGAGAGAGAGAGATGTACGTACAGTATAGTTTTATTGGTTATTCAATTTTAGAATTGCACTATTAATAAAAAGATAAACCTTTTTAAAAATAAGATAAAGAAACAAATGAAAATAGGAAAGTATGAATAATATTAATGATCCACCATTTTTTAGTATTCGCATTTACTTTTGAATTACAATACATTTTTCAGAAAGTTCCTTTACTTCTTCAACTGTTATTTTTAGAGTTTGATAATTCATTTATTACAATATGTATTTATAAAGTATTATTTGAGGATTTGGGGAAGGTGATTTTACTCGAATTTATAAATTCTATCTTTGGAAAACTAATATGAAAATTATTCCATGATAGTATACGATTTAAAAATTTGGAAAATAAACAAAAAAAATGTTTGAAAAAAGAAAAGATAGTCAAATTGGGAGAATTGATTGTATTTTTCATATATTTTAAAGGTGCATTTAGGCCACTATCATTCATTGATCCATATTTGATTAAAACAACAGACGAGAAATGTTTTTGTTTGATTTTTTAGAAGGCTTTGCTTTGTATACGTTTATGGGAAAGTATGTCTGAATCTAATGTGCGTAGATATAGTATATAGCGTTTTGGGCCGTACGACTGGCCATTATGAAGATCAGGAAAAACTGTTGCATTGAGCATTTTGCACTGTTTTAAATATCATCCACCGTTAAATTTGGTGTTAGCCATTGGTACGTTGTGATGACGTCATGTGGCGAGCAATGAGCGAGGAAAATTCTTTGTTGGGTGGAGTTTCAGTTGTTTAATACATTTGAAATACCCGTTACCAGGATCGGGAATCGGGTACATCATACGTAAATATACATCCCTAGTTGAACGTGACATAGATATAAAATTAATCATTTACAATAAAGAAAATAAAAATATCAAACCTCATTATCACCAACAACACCTGTCGTCAAGAATACCCAGTAAATCAAATGTCATATACGAGTTCACTAGCTCAATAGGGGGCTGCATCCCTTATCATAAACAACCATCAAACTCGTATGTAGAACATATAAAGACGACTTTGTCGCGGCTCCTGACCTGCTGTCTCTCTGTGTCTCTGATTAAAGTGCAATCCGACACCATATTAATAAACATGCACTGCACGGCACCGACTCTCCAAATACTCGTTAATAATAACCGTATACTATAAGAGATTAATTGCAAAAAAGCTACTCGTCTTAAAAAACAAGAAACACCACACTTGACAGGATCTTCTTCGGCTTGGGAACAGGTATTTTAAATGGTACTAAGACTTGTATCCTGGACAATTACGTTCTGGTCAATTGCGTACCTGGATAATTCCTTACCGTATTTTTGCGTACGCGTCATTTGTGTCTTTGAAGCAAACCCAATATTGACAGATCTGGTTAGTAACTAAAAAGAAACCTCCACATAATCAATGTCTTTTGACTGCATGCCGTGTTAGGAAGAACAATTAAAAAATTGGAAAAGGGGTGATTAATGAATAAGTTACTTCTCTGACGCATTTTGGTCAGATCACTAAAATGAGCAAATTCTTCGAAAACAACTGCAAAAGCTACAAGCCGAAAACTAATCGATCGATTTAGCATAAAATTACATTGTTCATTGAACCCCACAATAGAAACTTATTGAGGGTATTTTTTTCTAAACGAAATAAAGAGTGAATGTTTGAAGTCTATTTCCATTCGTGCGAAGTGTATATGTGACATATACAAAGCTAGTCAGTCATCCAGAATCATTTAGAAATTCAAGAAACCTTGGTTGACTGTTTGGTTGACAGTGACGGTTTCTTATGATAACATAAATAGTGATGACAATAAAAATATCAAATATGCTATAGACCTGTTTAATTGTAGTTGATGCAACTGAATTATGAAAAAGATGAAACATCTGTAAGATTCGTAATCTATACAAAAATCAAAATGTTTAATTTTTATCATTGCTGGTAATATTAGTCTTGAAAAAAAAACTTCTCAAACAATACGAATGAAGTGTGATTTTTATCTAATTTATTATTTTTGAGTGAAAACAAAATATAAATGACTTCAAATAATTCAAAATCATAGGTGAATTCTAATAACTAGCAATAATCAAAACCTTAGAAAATAGAATTGTAAGAAAAGGTTAAACTATGTTTCAATTGTTATAAATGGAATTATTTGTTCGGTGTTGTTTTGTTGAATACATTTAAAATGGTAACAGATCAATTGCGTCCTGGACAACTACGCACCTAGACGTTTGTGTATGGTTTCTGCGTATCCTAGTCATTTGCGTCCCACTGAATAGCGTACCGGTCATTTGTGCACCTGTCAACAACGTACCAGTCATTTGCAGACCCAGACATTTGCATGCAGTACTTTTTGTGTCCGAGTTATTTGCGTACCACTGCCTTCGTTATGACTTATAAACATGTTGACTTTGATGTTGAAGTATTTTTGATAGATTCTTATTTTTGATGTGCATAGCAATAAAATCTCAATCTTTTTTTTTTTTTTTCTTCTCTTATTATCGCAGCTTCAATGTAACGGTCGTCACCGTAAAGTCGCAATAAAAAAAAAGTTATAGACTGTTCAATGTTCTACACTGTTCCCACGCAATCGTTTTTACTTGAATAATAATAATTTAGTTTTTTTTATTAACTGTATCATAATGTATTTCTATTCACTTTCACCTGAAGTTTATATTTTATTAAATGAAGCTAGCTCTCTACATCTATCTATTTGTTTTTATCAATGTTTTGTTTTTCATATCATATTCGAAATTAGTTTAAATTCCTATTCATTAATATATTTTCAAAGGGATTCACATTCTCAATAAGCAAAATAACATATAAAAAGGTCAACTATAGTGATTATTTTCCAAAGTGAATAGTGAAGTAATAAAATTGATAGTAATGATTGTTTAAAACATTGCAATATAGTAGCACACACAAAAAATGATATTTTCCGGTAATCCTCGATAATTTCCGAATTTTCAATCCGTCTCCTAAGTTTGCGGGGTTTATTAGCTCATTTAAACTTTTCGGAGAATTTTGGAATTCGGGGGATAGGACGCCTGGACGTTTTTTTTTAAAGAAAATTCCAGAATTTTTTAAAAAAGTAATATTCACAATAGTAAACTTCAATTATTATATAAAACTATCAACTTATTTCTGGATTTTGGAAACACCTTTTCATTGTTATTGAACTTTCGTTTAGGATTTATAACTATGTAAGTTTCAACAATTATCTCTGCATATTGCTGGCTGCTTAGAGCAGGTATTAAGAGAAGCGTCGCATTGAGATAGCTTCCTGTTGGCAACGAGTTCGATTCCTGCAGTAGCCCATTTCCTTAATTGTTTATTTATCATAGATTGTCTAGGCCAAGAGGCATATTCATTGTGCAAAGAGTTTCAAATAGAAATAATACATTTATACTTTCATATATGCATGAATGAATATAATCATGCTTGTCTACCTGAGTATTATCTCATCAATAATGATCATCGAACGAATGAATCGTTTTGCCTTGCATAGCTATGTATAATCACCGATTCTCTACTATCAAATCCATGCATATATATCACAAAATAATTTTCACATGACGGCTTCACAATCTCATTTCTCTTCATAACTTGCTGAAGGTCTCTTCAAATGCGCTAGTATCTCCAGTGCCTATGACTGTCGCTGACAATCCGGAACAAAATTTGCCTATTTGGCTCCTTCTTTGGTGCATTTAGCTCCTATAAGCCACTGACTGATTGACATACCGAAACGAAAAATTAAAGAAGGGGGGTTTCGAAAGAAAGGTCTATTAAATGGGGGTGCTTTCAAAGGAAGGGGCTTTTAAGGTGGAAAGCTTTGATGGGAGGGGCTTTGAAAGAAAGTTTGTTTTGTTTTGTTTGTTTTTTTCAAAGAGGGGGACAGTTAAAAGGCACGGAATCAACAAAATTGAACAAACGCATCTATGGTCTGACTTCCTGGATTGTTTTCTTTCCTATCACACTCTCCTCACTTTGTGCTCTTCTTTCTTTTCGTCATGCCTATCCATAGCTTCCTTCTCTGTTCCCCTGTCATCGTTCCCCTCCTGTTACTTACATCAGTGATTCTGAACGTGGGGTGCACGCCCCTAAGGAATGCAATTTGAATACATTGGGAGTTCAATTTGAAATGTGGGTGTTAAGAGCGATAAATGTTCCGCAGCTCAAAACTCATACCAAGACTGAACTGATTAATTCCTAATTATACAACATTACCCATTCCTAATTACACAGTACTATCATTTCCTGGTTACACAATACTGTCAATTACTGATTTTACGATAGATTCAATAGCAACTAATTCTTGACTCATTAACTTCCTAAGGTATACAGGCAATGAGATAAGTACATTCGGGGTGGTCCCTTTACCACATGATATGTAATAAAACAAGCCTGGCTGCTGCCTGAGTCAACTTCAACTCCGATTCCTGTCCCGACTGAAGATGATTATTACAAATTGGTATCGTATATATGATAAACAAAAAATCCTTAAAGAGTTCATTTTTCAGCGTAACTGTATTTATTCATTAGAATGAATTAAGCCCTTGAGTATTCGTTACTAAAATTTTCGTAGATATCTAAGATTTTTGGCTCAGTCGATAAGAAAACTGCCTGCTGATCATTCGGTCGTGATTACAAAACATCTTGTGCACACAGCAGCTAATAGAGCACACTCCTAACTGTGTGATCAGGGCGGACGTATCCCTTCGACGGATTTGCATCCAATCAGATGTTGGTCGTGAAATCTTGTAAGAATGAAGTCTTTGTCTCGACCAGAGTTGAAACTTTCAAAGTTAACTAAGCTGATACATGCAATGGAAACCAAGACTTCATCCCCAATCGTATGAGAGATGTTTCCTCAAAGATAGATGCTTCGGTTTTTTTCGATCAAAGGGTTTCTTCAAGAATATTCTATCACAGCCATGTCGTCTCTCCCATGTTTCATCTCCAGGTTTTTATCCCTCCTCCTCCTCCTCCTCCTCCTTCTTCTTCTTCTTCTTCTTCTTCTTCTTCTTCTTCTTCTTCTTCTTCTTCTTCTTCTTCTCTCCCTTCTTGTTCCACCCCTCCTCTGCCTTCTCCTTTTTTTTTCTCTTCCAATGTCTTATTTTTAACCTTCTCTTTCGCCTGGTTCTCCTGCTTTCCCACCTTCTTCTCTTGCTCATACTTCTCCCTCTGTTTTTCCTTCTACTTCTTCAGTCCTTCTTTACCAGTTTTTTTTTTCCTTATGCTTCCCTACCTTCTCCCATTCTCTCCTCTTACTTCTTCTTTTTCTTTCACCTCTACCTTTTCTGACTCTCTTTTTCCTGTTGTTCTTCTCTTTCATCTTTCGCTCCATCTGCTTCTTCACGTTCTCTTTTCTTTTTCATCTCTTTTCTATTCCTTGCTTTCCTATTTCTTCTTTTTCTCATCTTACATTTCTTTCCTTTCCTCTTCCCCCCTCTTTTTATTATTCTCCGCCTTTTTATTCCTCTTTCATTTTTTACATCCATTTTGTTTTTTACATATTCTCCTCTCTCTTCTCATTCCTTCTTTGTCTCCATTTTCTTCTTCTTTGTTGTCTCCTAGGGGTTACGGAGTGGCCGAGCGAAAAACGGCGCGGCAAATGGAATTTGGTGAACTGAGTTCAAACTCCGACCGAGACAGTTGGTATTCACATCGCACTTATTCCCTTGGGAAATGTATGAATCCATCTTTTTCCCCAACAAGGAAGTGAGTGACGCCACTCAAGGTGCTTGTCGCCTTCAAGTCTGTTTCATACATCATAAACGGGCCGAGTAAGTATTGATGTGACGGACAGAGACGACTGAAATCGTAGCCAGCGTAAGGGCACTACTTACGTCGTTTTCGTGTACTTCTTTCCCTTTAAGATACCACCATCATCCTCAACCCATCTTTCTATTTATCAAATTCTTTAATCATATCCAACAGAACATTCTCCACCTGTCACCCAGCTGCTGGGGGGTGGGGGAAAGAGTGACTCGGTGCCGTTGAATAGATTCTTGATCCATCAAACACGAACATTCCTCCACCAGCGCCGGGGTGAGGGAGAGCACAGGATGACATACAAAAGCGTTTTTGATGAGCACCTTGAGATAAGAAATGATATTAGATCATAAACCTAGAAAATGAAACACTTAAGCTTGTCTTTTTGGCTTATATCTATCTATCAATCTATCAATTATACGTATATATATATATATATATATATATATATATATATATATATATATATATATATGACGCACAGACAGGTGTGAGTGTCAAAATGATTTTATTTCATTTTTATATATCCTCACTAGTTTCAACCTTAGCTCATCATCAAAGGAAAAAATGGGCATATATTTTTATATATATATATATATATATATATATATATATATATATATATATATATATATATACATATGTATATATATATATAGTAAAAGACAAAAAACTCTCGGAAAAAAAACTCGGTACGATATTTCGATGTATGTCTAACTCATCTCTCCAGGAGAATGGATTGATCTGTCTCTGGTTTTGGTTCATTGGAAAACAGCGTTCTTAGCCAAAATGGAATCAGTATCGTTTTTTGGGGGGAGGGGGTAGGATTGAGTTAATGTGGTAGTAAAGATCATATTGGGCTAAGTGGTTTATAAGCGTATTCTGATGTGTGGATCATCACTGACATCATCTTCCTACGTCGATGGACATAGACCTTCCCTAGGATTCACCATACCCTCTGTCATTGGCGCCCAGTACTTTCCGATTTTCTCGTTCGTCTCTCTGTCTTGTATTCTGCCGGCCTCGGTTTCGCATATGATCTTTGGGGATCCATGTTATGAGTCGTGATGTCCATCGGTTGTCTGCCATTCTTGCAACATGACCATCCCATTCCCATTTTGGCTTTCTTGTGGATTCTATGATCTCTCGGACTCCTGTTCTCTCTCGGATATACTGTGCTGTCTTGTGATCTCACCCTGTAAGGTTGAGCATGATTATTTCATCTGCGTTTTGCATCCTTCTCAGTTTGAGGGTCAGTTTCTTAGTTAGGTTCCATGTTTTGTCTCCATAGTTGACAATCAAGAGGATGCATTGGGTATATACTCTTTTTTGTACGATTAATGAGAACTTCTTGTTTTAGAAGGTTGAGCTTTCTCTGCCGAAGGCTTGCCATCCCAGAGCGATTCTTTGCTTGATTTTTTGTTCATTTGTGGGTTTCATGAAGATTCTTTTTCCTAGGTAGATGTAGTGGTCTATATTCTCCACTTTTGCGTCTTCGATTTTTATCTTCGTGTTTTTATTTCCGACGTGGTTGTTGCACATGACCTTTTACCATTATATATATATATATATATATATATATATATATATATATATATATATATATATATATATATATATATATATATATATATATACTGTATTCAAGGGTTGTTTTATCTATTGTGGAGGGTTCTTTTCTCGTAAGTATATGTGTTTGTTTGCTTGTATGTGTTTTCTAGCGCTCTTGGTCATACCGTTTTTAGTACAGACTTGAAGATTGGCATCAGTAATCCAGCAGACCCCTTATTTTTTTTATTAATTTCGAAACTATTTTGACCTTTCGAAGTCTTCAGTTTGGTGGGTTTATCAATAACTCCAGAATCTAGATGTTTGTTGATTTTCTTCCCCTCTGTTAGATGTTTCTCAGTGGAAAACACCAGCGATATCGTAAATAGAATTTATTCTGACCATATTTATCCTTTGATGGAATTTATTTACATGAATTCAAATTTTGACGCAACTGTTGTCCAATGATTGACAGTGACAGTGATTGTGAGTTATATAGTAATTTATGGGATTATTATAAGTAGTAGTAATCGTACCAAATTTATTCAGTATATTTAGGTACAGTTGTATCATCTCTCACATGTTATTATTGCTTGTAGTAGTAGTAGTCAAATTTTATTAATATATTTGGGTGCAGTTACATTGCTATCATCTATCATACATTACCGTAACTAATGGCATTTTCCCTGTTATGTATACATGTTCTTATAGTAAAGTCTTATCTTTAAATTTTCAAGGATGAATAGGTAAGTATTTTGAGTTTCACATTTATACTTTGTATAATGGCATATAAGCAGGGTATAGCTAAGGGGGGGATTAATCGTGCCCAAGGCCCTAAATGTTGGATCCCCCAAAAACTTTTATAGATAGTAACTCATCTACAGCATTCCCGCTAACTTAATACAAGAGCAAATGTTGGAATCGAAGTCCACACACCCCAACACCTCTAACTACGTCATTGCTTTTGAAAGATTTAACTACTCATCGATCTCGCAGAACCAAGGTTTTTGAATGGTTTGCCCACGGAGCGCTAGTGAAACATCTATCGATCCTCAGGGGTCCGCAGTCTGGAGGTTGGGAACTAGTACATTAAATGTTGGAGTGAAACTTTTTTTTTTTCAACTTGACACATGCCGTCTTGAGCCCCTGTCCTCTTGGAAGTCTGTGCACGTCAGTGATTATAACATCATCGATTGCTTTATATAAATCAATAAAATTACCCTTTGTAATGTTGGTATACAGTAATTTGAGTATGAGTTACGGAAATAAAGTTATAGAAGGAAACAGCGCGCTTCTCCTTATGAACCACACTATTTAACACGCATCTTCATTCATCTATTGTTAATGCTCTCTGTTTTATTCTGCATTTTTTATGTTTCGAAGTTTTTTGGAAATAGTGCTCGTTGTGTCACGTAGATTTCAAAATTACAGTTCTGTATTGGTAGTGGAAGTGGTAGTTTTATAGTAGTACGGTGCTAAACTTGATACTTTTCCTTCCATACGAGGCTAGTACACAAGACACGCATTCCTTTAAATCAGTGACTCAATCTTTTTATACTGAAGAGCACATTCAAAACAGCAATCAGCGCGGCATGCATCAATTACTCTTCAAATCCAATTCATAATTGGATTTAATGGTAAAACATACATCATATTCAATTCCTATCTAAGATAATGCACAAATCAAAACAAGTTTTTAGAAATTGTTTATTTTGTCATCGAAGAAAATCAAAGCCAGTTTATAGTTTGACTTAATGGTGAATATAATGAGTGACATAGCTTATAGTTCTTGTACGGGAACGTAACAAGGGAAAACGAAATGCAGCTTGGGATGGGCTTACCGTAAAATATCCAATGGGGTGGGCGAAGCTTGAGGAAATTTTGTATTTACTAGCATCTCAAGACCAGAATTCCTTGCATTTTAGAGGTGTGAGATGATAAAATATATGCTTTGAGCAAAAGTTTTGGTGGCAGAAAACAATGAACTGTTCGCAAACAGAAAAATTAGTTTCTTTAATAATAAATAGATTATTAATTAATGTCAGGAATTTATTTTGGGCTTCATTTCAGTATAATGCATTCTATCATTTTGAATAAATTGATAAAGTTACTCATTGTAATTCATGTCGACAGTAATTTGAGCATTGGTTACGAGAATGATTTTGTCTTACCTAAAAATTTCCTAGGATTTGAATGAATTGATGAAATTACTCATTGTAATTCATGTCAACAGTAATTGGAGTATTGGTTACGAAAATGAATTTGTCTTACCAAGAAATCTGATAGGAATTTTGATGACATGTATTTGCATAAATACATGTACTTAATAATATATCTCATTTAATCTATCTGGGTATGCTTAGCTTGTCATTTCCGGTTACATGCAATAAACGGAGTTTGGTGCGTCAATTTTATTATTTGCCGTGTATTTCAATTTCTTTGTCTGAAGGGCCCACAGAACCTGAAGTGCCCTTGGCCCTAAGGTCTAATTCAGACCCTGTCTGCAGGTCCTTATCTATCTGCACATATGACATTGTTTCAAAGGTGTTACCCGTTTTGAAATGATTGCTGGCGATCTGCAGTTATTTTAAACCAGGTAACACCTTGTCTTTGTAAGCATGTTCACGAGTGTTCCTATGATCCAGTTTCCTCGGGATTTTCGTCTCCTCCTACTCCTCTTCATTTTTCACCCCACTCCTTGTGAGAATACCGAATTTGGTTCTTTTCATGCAATGTGGTTCTTTTGGTTACGTTGTGGAATTTGGGTACTTTTTTTGATTTGACTAATTTAATTCAAAATTGTGATAAGATATGAAAAAAAATTTTCAAATGATAATTTTGCATTGAATTTGCAAGAATATTCTATTCTAAAACGTTTTCTGTCACGTGATACCCATTACTGTTATGTACGCGAGCATAGAAAGTCTCGCCTAAGACGAAGCAGGTTTGCCAATTCAGCTCTTTTTGAGCTGGGTCTGGCTTCTTTCTTGTGCATTTAGTTCTTGTGGAAGCATATTCTAAATCTTTACCATATTTTTGCTGATTCATTGAAGTATCAAATTTAATGTTGTGTATATTTACCTATCTTATTATTTACAAGGTATTTTATCACGAATCTATACTTATATTTATTGCAATATTTGTTTTATTTTGCTTTTTTCCTTTCAAATATGTTTTGTTTTTTTGTCTTTTTCCGGCAGCCATTTTCGTATTTCCATTAAAAAGTTTTTGGTAGCCTCACTTTAGCGTCCTCGTTTTGAACCATAACAGAAAGAGCAAATTTCTCTCCTTAAAATGTCGCTTTGTGTCGTTCAATCACAAATTGTCCACTATTGTCTTTTCCTGGCGCTGTTACCCAACAAGAAAATATTGAATTGTTCTATTCTTTTTTTTTTCCTCTTTAAACAAAGAAACACAAAGAGAGAGGAGGGAAAAGTCAAATATTAACAATTTTCCAATCTTTATGTTTTTTTTTATCCCAGCACCTGTTACTACCTGTCTTCGTAGACGCGCCACCGTCTGTTGCCGTCTACTCACATGTGGCGTTTTGACGTGACCACAGACACTGGGCTGGACAACGTGATCTAGATTCGAAATCGTAACCCATTAGCTGCAAATGACGGAATTTTCCGCCATCGCAGTTTTATGGTTACCTCAAAATTTCTGCTTTATTTTGGTTGACAATAACTTGGTTTTATCAATGAGTTAAGGCTTCCATTTTGCAGTTGAGAACTTGCAATACGTTAATCAGCATTGGACTAGAGTTTTTATCTTGCGATGGTTAACTTTTTGCAAACTACCACAGTTTATGTTTCATGTAGTCCAGTCCATCTTATAAGGCTTGTGGTGTTTTATTTTAGGTTTTATTAGGGTTAATAAGTCAAAGATTCGAAATTTGCTGGAAGAATCGAATCTTCTTTAATAAGCTTTTTTATCGATCAAAAACAGGAAACACAAAAATCTTAGTAATCAATATCTAATAGAAAAAAGTGTACAGACAGAAGGAAGTTTAATATGGAAAATATATCTAATGTACTTCATTTTTTAGAGTTATTGTGTTATTGGGGAGATCATAAATCGATGGTTTACACTAGTGATCTTTGACCTTGACTCACTCGCCGAGGCCTTTTCAATAATTTTTTTTCGGAAAACCCTGCAGAAAACAACCTTCCCTTCTACATATACATATTTACATGTGGACGTAACCATTGGACTTTGGCTTAGGGGAAAATAGACATATGAACAATTACTGACCGAACAACGTCCGTATCACGCAAATGACCAATGTGTCCTGTTTTGTTTTATCTTTAGTGTAAAAGTTGAAAATAAGTATTTGGAATTTAGTCAAGAGCCATAATGTGTTAGGAATATTTTCAACTATCAATTATCACACAAGATAGATAAAACACGAAGCTGCTCTGTTTCATACAGTTTGAATACTGCTTGCTTACACCAACAGACCTAGAACAATACAGGTGCCAAAGAATAGTAACATGACATGAATCGATGACAATAACTCTACGGACAAATGAGCGGAGGTGTTGTGAGTGCACGGCCGAAACGTTGTGAAGAAAATTAAGCAACATAGACGAGTGGAACAGTCTGACTATACCACAAACAAATATTCAAACAACCAGTCAAACAAAATTCAGATGAGAAATGTAGACCTGTAATTCCGTCTTTTGTGGACTGAATTAACGTTGCCGTCATAAGGAGGGCTTGCCAACTCATTACCTATAACTTCTGTTCTTCTTCCAACTTCCGTCCTAAATGTCCGTCCCCTCGTATGGTTTTTGGACAACCTGTTATTGTTTTATTGGAAATTTGCCTGAAGCAAACTGGAAATTTACACGTCATCATGTAGACTTTGTGCCAAGACTTCAATTTGGGAATTACCGTCCATCCCAAGAATCGGTTCAAATATCATTATCGAACAGATGTAAATAGAAATAAACGCATTGAAACTATGTCCTCGTGACGTTTTTTTTAGAAAACCGTCAGCCAAAACTGACAGCATAGGTTTCTTCAGTTTTATGTGGTTCTGTCAGGCCATCTATGTACGTAGTGTGATGTCTGTGGCTGTACGTTCGAGGGTAGGTTATGCAAATCACACCGAAAGCTGCAGGAACAGACCGCATATCACAATCGTTTACCTCCTTTCCCCGACAATGTAACTTGTGCCGTATGTGGCAAAGTGTGTACGACGAGCTGTCGACTGAAGAGACGTATGAAAGTGCACTGGACATTTCGCAGACAGATTCAATCAATCCTATGAGCAGTTTGACTTTTGTCTGTTACGTGTGCTTTCGACCTTGCAGGTCAGCAGCTGGTCTTAAGAGCCGCCTTAGAGCACATGAACGTAGTGGGATGAAGCAGGGTGACCAGGTTAAGTGGTGGGACGGTCATCTTCGAACAAGGTAAAGCAACCATCATGTATATGCATGAATGTGTCACGTGTTCATGCCACGCCAATGGAGCTAGAGAACTGAAAATTTAAACATTTACTCCTTATTATGTCCAGAAAAACAGTTTTGTTCCTTACTTTTTAAACTCCCCCCCCCATAAGTTTCTAATGAGGGGCTTAATCGACGATTTAATTTTTTGCTAAATCGGTCCCTTAGTTAGTGTCCAATAGCCTTCATGCTCATTTTTTGAAAATTCGGACTTTTTAATGATTACCCCCAACAAAAGGTGAGATAATTTGCATTAATCACCTCTTTTTCCGATTTTTTAATTGATCACCCAAAACAAGGTATGCTGCCAAAATGAGTGGCTGGATGATTTCTACGGAATGACTAACTTGACCTGCTTCTTATTTCTTCTATTCTGTGCTTAATTGTCCTAATTTTGCTGGGGAACATGATCGATTTTGAAGGTCCCGCAAGACAATATTGAATTGTCAATGAAATGAAATATAAGGTAAATACATATATATGACAATATAAGCATCAACAACTCATGTTGCTTCTTCGATTTAGCATTATTTCTGCCAGTAAAACAACAGCAAATGGACAAAGTCTATTTGAATGGTGATTATATGTATATTTTGTTGTTAAATCCCCGAAACGGTCACATGGTGAACAGCTGATGACCCCAAAAAGAAAAATCACACTAAGATAATATCAAATTCTGTATAAAGCATTAAAAACACATTCAATAGAGTTATATGAATCACATTAAGAGATATTTGGAGATAATAGTCTGATATGACATCAGCGTTTGGAAAATATTTTTGTTGATATTTAGTGCTAAATATATATATAAATATATGTAAAGCTTTCTTTCTCTCTCTCTCTCTCTCTCTCTCTCTATATATATATATATATATATATATATATATATATATATATATATATATTAGAAAGCTTTAAACACTAAGCACATTTTGAAAAAAACTTTCTTCCAAATTTTTTAGTATCACTCCAACCACTCATTGCTCAATATATGTTAATGTAATTTCTTGGAGTTTTTCTTAAAAAACTTTTAGACATATTTTGATATTATGGTTCAATGTGTAAATTCTTTCTTGAGTCATCAGTTGTTTACCATGTAACCATTTCGAGGATTTCAAAACAAAACAGTTATATTAAGATAATACCCCAACAGTGTTGGTCAAACATCACCTCTCTTTCAGCGATGGTTTTGATATATAGCTTATGTTATACTACATGTAGTTTGTGATTTTGTTGAGGATATCATAATGTATTGTACATGAATGTTATTTTATACAACACAACATTTAATCTTTTGAAACACAGGTTTACTCACGCAGGTCACCCAAAAAACTTATTTGACGATGAGGGATCAATGAATATGACAACAGACGTACTCATTGTTTGTGTTACTTCTATTGAGTGTTCACCCACGTGAATATTAAACCCATTGTTTTAATCTCAGACTGCGAACAAACAAACTTATATCATGTTTAAAAATACTAATTTCACAGAAAAACTTATTCAAGTTGATTCTCCAGCGACAAATTCAGCTGAAAAATTTGACAAAATCTTTGACCACAAACTTAAAAGCTAATTTTTCCACGTCAATTACCACCTCAATTCTCTAATTTTTCCCTTCTAATTATCAAATAAATTAGCCGTATATACTAGATTGTAACAAAACCAACGCACGTTCTAGTCGGTAATAACACCTCAATGGGCTATTCGATTATTATACTTAGACAATTTGTCACGTGGCATCCCATAGTCGATATTCCACTCCACCTTACTATCAATTAATCAGACAAATAGACAAGAGCCAAATGTTTTCTCCTTTCCCTGATTCTAGTCAGTAAAATGATCTTTCACACCGACAAAGACTAAATCCATCTCTTTTGGTTACCTAATACATCGACCATTAATACACATTAATTTAATATAATATACATTATTCTTTTATTCTATTTTTATATTCTTGTTAACATAGTCATTGATTTTCGTTATCATTTCGTTTTGGTCAAGTTTATAAGTTTTTAAGGGATCAGGGAGTCTAGTCATGGCTTTATTGAATTGCTTGATATCTTACTAATTTCGCTGCCTTGATTGACCATTCTTACAACTGAAAAATTACTATTCGGTATTAAATCAATGAATCTAAGTGTAGCTCGCGCTATTCTTAAATTCTTCGATAATATAGTTCCGTAAAATATATAATATGGAATACTACTCGTTCTAAATGACATACATACGATATGGAACGGAAATGAGTCTCGTTTATCAAACAATTTAAAGACAAACATTTAAACCTCGATTTTAATATCCAAATCTATGAACATTGCTTACATTCCGTTATGTTCATACTTTAGCTCAATTTCCATAGGGTACATAGCGCTATACGGTTTTCAGAATTCTCCTCCATCATTAAGAGAATATACGTCATTATTAAAACAGACACAACCTAAAAATGAACGAGCTCGTTTCATATTAGTTATAATTAAAGACGACATCAATATGAATTCATGTCTGTGTAAATATGAATGTGCCCAATAGAGCGCAGGATCTATTCCGATAGGAATACCTATAATCTAATGATATGATTTATTACCTGTTTTAAAGTAACATTCCCCCATAAAATAACTATCAATCGCCTCAAGGGTAAGACACGTGAAGTAAGTCTTGCCAATATATTTCCTATTTCTTCATACAAATGGTAAGTCCATTTTTTTCTTTAATTGGCATAGAATTATTTACTATCTAGTAGAGATTTAAAATATTATAAAATTTCCTTTTAATATTGAATATATATATATATATATATATATATATATATATATATATATATATGAGAGAGAGAGAAATTCGATAGATGATGCCAGTGTTGACATATAAACTTTATATTTTATCTTATTGGCAATTCAACATGATGAGGAGAGGCCCTCAAAATCAATAAAAAAAGAGAACTTGCATTACAAATGAAGAAGCTTGATACGAAAGTACTTCTCATAGACCGATTTGCTCATTTGTAAAGTCGATCTTCATTTGGTAAACCCATCATGTGGCTTTAAGCCAGACCAAGCTAACCTCAATAAATAACTATTTCATGGCTATGTATGTACCAGGTTCTAGTTTTTGGTACAGTAGGTTCGATCCTCACTGTCTCTCACATACTTTGGTTTATAACAGACAAAACTAATCTCTGTAAATACCCAATTCTATATCATCTCTATAGACTTGAGTATGGGTGTTATTTCAAAGTGTTCGATACTTACTGGGTCTGCTATACTGTAGGCTTGTGTAAGAATGAATTTTATGCTGAATTTATCTTTGTTTCCCAAGAGAATGCTTAAGTGTTAGCTTGATGAACTTAAAACCACTAAGAGCGCTCACCTCTGCCAACGCCGTACCCTCACTCGATTGAAAACGATGTTGAGTTGATTCTTTTTTATCTTATAACCCATCCTTCCAGAAAATTCAATTGCGATTCATTGATAAAGTTTAGAGATATCGTGTGGACAAACATCAACGAATACATGAAAGTATCAAAACAAAAAGGAAAAAAATCTCTCAATTTGAATTCCGTAGCCCACCCGTCCACAACGTTTCATTGAAATTTATCAAGAACTTTTGGAGATATCGTGTTGACAGACAGAAAGGCAGGTGGGGTGACGGGTGGAAAGACATAGGAAATATGTATGAGAGGCTGCGCATGATAAGTGCCCGACACAGCCTTTTTTTCTTTTTTTTTTTCCAAGTTGGTATTTCGGTTATTTTCAGAGCTACAATGCTCCACTTTTATTTTTATTTTTTTTTTTTTTTCAAGCTTCCATGGATCATGCAATTTCTAAGCTTCGAAATTAAAAGAAATAAACATTGAAACACTAGAATGATTTTTTTTAAGACGGTGAGTTGGGCACTTATCATGTGCGGCCTGTCATATATATATATATATATATATATAGATAGATAGATAGATAGATAGATAGATAGATAGATAGATGCGACCACTTCGGTGACATGGGTAAGTGAAGGACAGGACCCGTCAAGAAGAAAGAAATCACAAGGCAGAAAGAATCGAAAATCTAGTCAAAGCTTGACATTATTTTTCCCGCTCTCTGGGTTGTCAAGGCGATGGAATTTGAGAAAACAATCTGCAGCAGTTGCCACAGGCATTTGCAGAAAGAACTCAGGTGGACACGAACGCCCAATCGTCACCTTGCCTGTGTGAAGTCCTATCTGTGAAAACTGATACCTCCGCCGAGATGCGGATGTTGGGAATTTGTCGAACAAGCTGCACAGTCGCCGAGGTGTTAGTTTCTCTCGGAAACAAGAAAATGGAAAGAGTCAGCATCTATGACAACATTCATGTTTACACCTTCGAAATAACAATGGACAATCGTGTCTCTTTTCTTTTTTCTTTTTTTTTTTTCCTTTTCCTTTTTTTTCTTGTTTTGTTTTATGAATGATTTCCTTTCCTTTTTTAACTTTTTTTTTCTGAAGAGTGACTTTGTACGAAGTGGTTTGGGGCGGGGAGGGCAACCCAGAACACGAAAGTAAAATACTTTAAACCAATAAGTGAATAAAAACTTACCTGAGCGAAGAAAAGAGAAAGCTCTACCAGGACTCTCACTGTCCACCTCAGTTAAAGTTGTACAATCTGCGGTTCGCATTGACTATACGTTTTCCCTTGCTCCTCAAAACAACCCCTGGTCAAGATTTTAACTTGAAAGCTTTGAAAATCAAGCTTGTCAGTGGTCAGTAATTATGCGTTACTGGAGGAATAGAGACATTGTATGGATAATGTCTATGTGTTGCTGATAACTGAAAGATAGAAATGTATTTCTGATGATTTTACTGTAGAAAATAACGATAAAAGTGATTGCCAATGAATAAGAGTTTAAAGAAGTGTTACTGACAGAATGAGGTTACGATATACATTATGTAAACGCAGTTGATTTAATTATAAAGATGCACTGGAATAGAGAAGTAAGGTATCGTCAGTGGTCAAGAATTAAGATAAGCGTTATTGTTAAGATCTACTAATGAAATGAACAGAGTGATTTCCTTAGTTCTCAGTGCATAACCATGGATTCTTCTACTTAGAGGTAACAAATTTGATATTTAAAAAAATCTTGTACCCACCATTTGAAGCAATGGACTCTTCCACTGAGACGAATTTTCTAAAAACATCGAACAGACATCTAATACAGGTAGTCCCCGGTTTTCGAAAGTTCACTTTACGTCACTTTTCCGCTCTTCACCTTTTTTCAGTAGGCCATTATAGAAACAGTGCACACTCACATCCCCTCTATTCTACACCCCGGTATTCCCCACCACCCCAACCTCCGGTGACTCAGCCTAACATACCATCATAACCAATTTTAGGGTCTACTGACGTTCAAAAACTTTCCATATAAACTAATGGTAATCGCCTCTTTGCTTTACGTCATTTTTACGAAAGTTTTCTATAACGGGGAAAGCTGTATATTCGTGATTCTTTTTTTTCGCAGGAATTAACTAGTACAAGCAAAAATTGCCATGCCTGGTCGTTTCGTCGAATGCCGTATCGCCGAAACACTATCTGCAAGTTGGTCAAGCGGACGTTTCGTAAACAACCTTTTCCACGAAATGATGTCTTGATGACTGCCGTTTCGTCGAATACGTTTTTTGTTCCATGAAGAGTTCAAGAAACAGGAAAAAAAAAACAATATAATTTCTGTAAAAAAATTTTATTTAACATCTCAAATAACAACTGGATGATAAAATAAATACTCATTAAACTGCAAAAATGAATGTTTGGGGATGATCAGGGAAATAATCCAACAGACATCGACACGCTATATTTAAACGTAATTAAAATTGAAAAAAAAATTGTTCTAGTTTTTTTTTTTCTTGGCTTCACTTGGAAGAAAAAGCCCAAACTTCAGTCAAAAGAAACGAAGAGAAAATTTCCATCCATTATCAAGGAAAATATCGTAATATTTCGAAGTCATTTTTGTTTACTTTCATTATCGGCAACATGTATACACAGCAGTTAGTTATCTGATAAGTTAGCATATAAAACTTCTATACGCAAGATTTTTTCCTCATTGGGTGTCGATTTTCTACCGAAAAATACTCTTTTATAATTCCTATAAGTTATTTAAGCATAGATTTATTAAGCTTATTCGTAAATTACTTCATCAAAAGATATGTCTCTCACTGCAATAGGAAAATTATACTTTTTCTGACGTAACGAACGTAATTTTCGATATAATTAAAGTTTGTTTTTTTTTCTGAATCCAATCATCAAGTTAGTAAACTTTCTTCGAATCAATTTTCGGAGGCCTACTTTATTTTTGGAAGATTTTTTATCAAACCTTCTTGACGTAACAGTTTAATTTTTCTGTTGATGAGAGAGACACATAATTCGAAGATGTATTTTTTTTTTTGTTATTGACAAAATGTAAAATTAAGCAACTAAAAGCCCGCTTTACGAAAAATTTAATTATTCTATATTTGTATAACTTATAGGAATGATAAAATGATATTTTTCTTACCGATAATCGACACCTGATAGGAAAAATACTTACATCAGAAGTTTTATCTCCTAACTATCTATAGTGTACGGATAAGTTACATTAATAAGATGAATCTTGAAGATTGGAGTTGCATTCAAGTTATCATTAATATGTAATACATTCCCTTGAATTTGGATATAAATCTAGAGAATCTTGATGTTTCAAAATATTTTGACGCAATTTTAGATTTAAACTTGAAAATCAACTTGGCAACACTGTCCTTGCTAGCTCTTATCACAAGAAAAAAACAAGCACATCTATGGTCTGACTTTTAGGTTTGTCTGTAAATTGCCAATTTTGGTGATTCTTTTTTTTTTTAAATCTAGAAAATACTACCGAAGTGGTTGCCCACTGAATTAGTCCAATAACTTCGGGCATTTGTCCAACCACGTGATAGACAACCTCCGGCCAGCCGAGCAAAATTTCGGTGACCAAATGGCCAAACATTTGGCCAATTACAGCTTGGCAATCGACCCAATCGCCATTGTTCTTTGATGTCGGCCACACTCTTATTCACCATTGGCATAAGATCATTTGTATTGGAACATTTCAATAGAGATGTTAGGGTTTCTACCTTTCTTCTTTCCTTCTTTTCTTCCTTTCTTTCTTTATTATCTTTATCTATTCCTCCCTTTCTCTTTCTCGATTTTTTTAGCAGGAACCCAATATGACAAGACCCAGAGTTTGGGCCAATTTCTCTCTAACTTCCTCTCTTTTTCTCTCTGTCTGTCTCGATTCTTTACTTTGGGTCTAGCCTTATCACAGTTTACGTTTATTTTCGTCCATATTTCTCAGTCTCTTCTATCTATCTATCTGTTTCAATCACATCATATCTATGTATCTATCTCGTCTCAATCAATCGATCTGTCTATCTGTCTCTTCATATCTATCTATCGATCTATGTCTATCTCTCTATCTGTCCCTATCTATCTATCTATCTATCTGCTTCTATCTATCTATCTATCTATCTATGTTCTCCTACATCATATCATATTCAAAAGATACAATTATCATCCTGAATCGATCTGTATTGATCAGTCTACAAACATGTCCTCACTCCATTAATATGATGTGCAAGATGCAAACAAACCTACAAGCACACACACACACACACACACACACACACACACACACACATATATATATATATATATATACATATTATATATATATATATATATATATATATATATATATATATATATATATATATGAGAGATAGTGTTCATTATTTTTTTCTTTACTGTTACGAAGGTAGTAAGCATCTTCTTCCTCTCTTTTATACATCCTTGTCTCTTGGGCCTCCCACCACACCTCTTCCGACTCAGTCTAACCTACCAGCAATAACATTTTAGGCCCTGGTAACGCTCAAAAATTCTTTTTGTAGTGAACGCTTGATACCCATGCTAGTAGATATATATGTATACATACATATATGTGTGTGTGTGTGTGAGTGTGTGTACGTATATATACGGACTATCAGGATTCTGAAACAAAAAGAAAGCAACTGAAGATTAAAAAAACTCTGAAGTTTTGTGGTGTGTTTGAAAACTTCAGCAGTATGAATTCACCACCCATGAAGTTTTTTTCCCCTTTCCTTCTCATATTTTACAGCCGAGAGAAATAAAAGTACCGAACAATATGTCTCTTCACACCCTTTCTACACCCGTTTGCTGCTTACTTGGTCTGACAGCACTTCTTCGAAGAGAAACGAAAGTGTAGGGTGGGTGGCGAAACTATCGGGCAGCCAAACAGATTCAGTCCATCTGTGACACCTTATTTTCTTACATTTGTTGACCATCTGGTTCATCATTCCCGCCAAAACCGCTATCGTTCAGGGCTGCCGATGATATTTCAATGGAACCCCAGATCAAGCTTGCAAAAAACCCTGATTATAGAAATATCAAGCTTAGATACAAATTTAATTGTATTGAACTAATTTTTATGACAACTTCAGGTTAACTTTTTAGTTGCCTTTATTTTTTCAACTGGCCCGAATAAAAGTTATGATGAAACTTGAATCTTATGTTTGTTTTAAGATTAGAATAAAGTCGTCCGTGCATGAAAACATTACTTTCCATAGATTCTGTAAGCTTTAAACGGGTGAATAATTAATAATTATTCATAAGAATTAACCCAAAAAACTGACATCTCTGGCCCCCACCTCATCCCGAGAGAAGTGAATGGGAAAAGGAAGTTTTATCGCTACTTCCATTCAGGTCGGTTAAAAAATGAAAAAGCAACTAAAAAATAGTGAGGTTTCACATCTTCGTTCACTTGATGTTGATAACAATACACAACTAAAAAGAAATGAGAGAATTATGGAAGAACAGAATCACGATTATCTTCTGTAACCATGATGAATCATGATAAATAAATATAATTCCGATTGTAAAGTTTTGCACCTCTGTTTACTCAGTGCTAAAAGCAGTGCACGAATTTATCACCACCACCACCACCACCTTTAGGAGATTGATTTTGTAAAGCTTGGCTTTGAATAAGTATCTATAAAAATTTAAAGTGAACTATACCATTTTCAAAATCTTTGGAAAATACCACTTAGGAAAATAAACAAACAGGTCTGGTCTCAAGAGAAACAGTCATGTGACCAACGTCCTGAGCATGATCAATTTAAAAAAATTGGACAGTTACCTCTGTCGCCTTTTTTGGGGGGAAGTGATTACTAAAATAGTTCGAATTTTCAAAAAAAAACAATGCTTTCAGACAAGAATTAAGGGATCAATCTAGCGTAGACTTACTTCGAAAATTGCCCCCCCCCCCTCCCAAAAGCAAAAATTTATCTGGGGGAAGCATAAAACAAAATAAAAAAATATTTTTCCTGATATACAAATTGAACCCTAGAAATAACGATTCAGGAGAGGGGGCGGGGGTTTAAACAAGAAAAAGTTTTTTTTATAGACGAAACATTTAAATGGTTTAATTTTCAACCCTCTAGCTCCATCGGTGCGACCTGTACACTTAAAAAATGACAGATCCAATGTTGACAGTTTCGGGTGTCAGTTTTTTGAAAATCTGACACAAAATTGAAAAATCGACCCTCACCTCTATCAAAAGATATATCAGGGGCTAATCATATTGGAAAACGACATACTCGACACAACACTCAGTAACTGATGTTCGAATGAGGCAAGCGCATGGTGCAATCAATTTAAAAGCTAAATGTTGTTATTTCTCTGTACAGTGTTGCCATGTGGATAATATTGTTGCATTGAGTCTACTTGGGCGGAGATTCTACCCACTTATCCAAAGGTTGCATCCTTTGAGAAACACCCTGTAAGTTTGTATATTAGCTGGAAGTAACAGGGCTTGTT
This sequence comes from Thysanoteuthis rhombus, assembly GCA_963457665.1. Lineage (NCBI taxonomy): Eukaryota > Metazoa > Mollusca > Cephalopoda > Oegopsida > Thysanoteuthidae > Thysanoteuthis > Thysanoteuthis major. Next base: position 71,547,037 of record OY735198.1, on the reverse strand, counting down.
TTTCAAATTATTAACCCGGGACTTACAGATAATGATAATAGATGAACCAGAATCTTTTGAAAATCTGCGACGTTGTTTACACAATTTTGTCAAACTCAAAAACTGCAGTTGACTTTATTTTTCCGTCGTAACAAGAACAGGAATGATTCCAATTAGAATTACGAGAGTAAACCTATGTGCAAAATTCATATCCATTCCCGTGATTTGAACTCACGACCAACTGAATGCCAGGGGTTGTTTTAATGACTGAATTAAATTGTCAGATCTTAGATACAAGAAAATTATCATACAGATATACAAAGACGTATTTTATTCTAATAGATAAATACATTTATACCAAAATATATATTTATGATTTTTTTTTAAATTTACTATGTCTACAATACAAATTTTGCAGTAATCACATTCAGTCGGAAAAGAGGTGAAGTGAAGTCTGACCTTGCAGCAGCCAGACTTGTCTCACATTTGTTTCTGACATTGATACGGAATTCCATTATATTTCAATTTTCATTAATGATAAAATTTCATAACAATTTTAACGAAATAATTAATTTTCAGAATTTAACTGAAGTGAAATTTGGTCTGAAAGAAAGTGAATTTGGCTGTCATGGACTTGGCGACTTTCTCCTCCGACACTCTCCTCAATCTATCTCTTCACTTTGCAAGCAGCAGACAGCGCTTCTTTCTTTCCCCTCTCTCATTGAAGTACACAGCCAATCTCTCTCTCTCTCTCTCTCTCTCTCTCTCTCTCTCTCTCTCTCTCTCTCTCTCTCTCTCTCTGTGCTTTCAACCTTTTCAAATTTGACTTGAAAGAAAATTTGGCTCTCATAGACCTAGCGACGTTCGTCGCAGGTAAATAAGGGAATAAATCCGACGTAGAGAATCACAGACGATGTTTTCTTTCTTTCCCTCTCTCTCTCTCTGTCTCTCTGTCTCTGTCTCTGTCTGTCTGTCTCTCTCTGTCTCTCTCTCTCTCTCTCTCTGTCTCTGTCTCTCTCTCTCTCTCTCTCATTCTTCATTTTCTGTCACCAGGTTTTGCGTCTGGGTCTGCGATTTGCAATTACTAAAGAAGAGTTTCCTGACGCTTTTCACAATATTCACACGCACCTGCTCGTGAGAAACTTTGACAGCCAATTACATCACAACCTGCTGTCTTCAGACACGTTTCAATGTCTACGACTACGACTGAAGAAAATATTTCGCCGACTTGGCTCAACGCAGCTGATTGCTGAAAATCTTAAACTCCTCAGAGTTCAATTCCTTGAGTTGGCTTAGTGAGGCCTTTACGACTAATAATGGCATATAAAATAACCGTCTGAAACTCTGAAGAGCAACATTGTTATCATTATGTATCATTCATATTTACTGTATAATAATAATAATAATAATAATAATAATAATAATAATAATAATAATAATAATAATAATAATAGTAATAATAATAATAATAATAATAATAATAATAATAATAATAATAATAATAGCCATATTCATGTGTCGTCTGTCACGCTTACGTGATCAGCAACGTCTGTTGATGTAACTTCGGCCGTTAAACCCGATATTATGTATCTTTACTTAATTTTATCTTCAGATCAGTTTAATATTTCCTGAATATGTTTGTTTTCCCATGCAACGAGGATAAATTTCGTCTCCATTTTGAACGATATGGGATTTTTTCATTTGAGATTTTTTTTTTCTTGGTTTAAAAGCTTTCACGATACTGAGGTGCTGGTCCATTATACAACCCTCTCCATTTCTCAACCGGGTTCGGGATCAGCTATGTTGACCGTCAAACTGAAGTTTCATTCACTTGGACTCTTACAGGGCTAAAGGACTCCAACAGCCCTGCAATTTACACACAGCAGGGGACATGAATGAATCAGTGTCTTTCCCAAGGGCATTAGTGCGAAGTGAACGTAAGCAGCTTCTGCCAAAACTCGTACTTGGTTCACCGATTGATTTCTGTGCTGGTAACCACAACTCCAGCCCGCACCTCATCTATTCATTATCAACGCATAGTCAGGGCTGTTTATGCTTACTTTGTACAATTGCGCTATGCCCAAGCATCAGGTATCCAGATGAAATTTCTCGTTACCAGCATGCCACGATTGTTGACAGATTGGGGGAGCACTTGGACAAACTATCTGTAGCAGCAAGTATCAGTGTTTCTCTTCTTGCTGACAAGGGAAAAAATTAATTTTGGACTGATAATCAAGAATCCCAAACGAAAATATTCGTAGCTAAATGTAAGAGAGCCTCCTTCTACGTCTGAACTTGAACATCTTATGATATGTCACCAAAAATCTGTTCACATGTGACAGCCCACTACAGAAACCATACAGCTTGAAATTTCCTTTGTGTTTCAATTGGACCCGAAGCAGGTTTTTTGCAAGTTAATTTTCTAAATTCACACCCTAAATATACTGGGGGGGGGGGGACGACGATTTATATTGTAAATTCATTTTAAAATGGAGGAATTTGGGGACCAACCTTTTCAGTTGAATCTACTACGTACTGATAAGTATTTCTCATTGTTCATGGAGAAGACGAGAAGGAAGGATAGAGATATCTCGCAAACAGTTGGTGCTTCAGTATTGTTCATAGAGAGAGGCTGAGAGTGAGAGGAAAAAAATGACTGTTCATTTCAAAGACAAATCAAACTAAAAGGCACCCGGAGAGTGCATACCTCTGCCAACGCCATTGTCAGGGGAATTAATTGCGCATCGATCCGCAAAAAAAATCAATCAGTTCTTTAAAAAAACAAAAAACTATGGTTCACCCTCCAACAGAATGTCATTGAAATTCATTGAGTACTTTTGGAGATATCGTGCGGACAGACGAGGAATGTGGTTTATGAATATAATTAGGATGTACGCGAAGCAATTTTCCAAGGACCAGTTCCAAAATTAAATCGTTTCTTTCGTTGTCTGTTGTCCATCATTCTACAAAATCTAATTGAAATTAATCAATATGGTTTGAAGAAACGTTGCGGTTAGGAAAAAATGACAATATCATTTGGTTTTGAGAAATAACTGCACGGATCTGCTCCAAAAGTTAACCCCTTCTTCGGTAGCCATATCATGGAAATACTTAGAAAGCCTTTGTGGACAGGTATGAAATTATCACGATATCATGTATATGCCTATAGCAGAAGTAAATTAAATTCTCATGAACTCCACCTATTCACCTATTTTATGAACTCCTATTTCAAATAGTAATTTATCCGCCCCTCGGTGAAGACAATTTAAGGAGGGAAAATTAATTTCTGTGTTTGGTGGGTATAATATATATATATATATATATATATATATATATATATATATATATATATATATATATATATATATATATATATATATATATATATATATATATATATATATATATATATATATATTATTTTATGTTCATAATTCATCAGGGGATCAAAAGTGAAGTTAAGCTTTCCCCCTTCAACTGATCAAAATTAAAAGGAAACTTTTCTACATTTCAAAAAGTCAAAAATCAAGGGTACGGTTTCCCCCTTCAAGAAGTGAAAAGTAAAGAGACACCTTTTCCCTCCACAGGGTGAAAAATGAACGAAAACCACCCCTTTAAGGTTTCAAAAAGGGGCTTTTCCTTTTTTATGGGGCTAAACATTAAGAGGGACTTTTTTTAAAGGTTGAAAGATTTAGTCCTTTTTTTTCTCCTAAAATATCTAACTCAGAGTTAGGCATTCATCAGATACTATATGCATATACATATATATAAAAGGTCCTTCCATACGACGAGGCATATTGTACAATACTCTTGGCTCCATTTGAATGTTCCATGGCAACTTCTACATAAGAGATTTTTTGATCACTGTCCGTGTTGCGTTTGTAGTTATTTTTATGAGTCGAAGTACTGGACAGACACCCAGGCAAAGAACTCACACTGTCGATAGCTCTTTGCCGGGTATTTGTATATATACACACATGCATAGATAGATAGATAAGTGCACGCTCACCATGTCAACAGGACAGAAATATTTATTCTGAGATATCGAAGTATTGAAGGTTTAGTCTCTACTCTAGAATAAGCAAGAGGCTGCCGAGAGATTTTAGTTTTCGTTCCGACGACCTGGGTATACATTTATCCATAATTGTCATCAATCTTGTAACATTGTCTAATAAGTACAACTCATAACAACGCAATATATCAGAGAAAAAGCAGGTGTTTGAGATATCCTAAAAGCCATTAAACAACTTAAATAGCAATGGACAGGCTATGTTGCATGGATATCAGACAACCGCTGCTACTGATCTTCTTTTATATGCAGGTCCAGTTAAAAAGAGCAAGTATGACACAAGATCCTGTTTGTAGAGCTCCACAATGAGAATCAAACTTACAAGCTGTGGTGTGTGACTATACTATGGTGTGTTTGATACTAATTACGGGCTGGATCCGTTCAAATTTAACTTACGTGTTGTAAACTAAGATAATTTTCGCATATATAATCATTACTGCAATTAAAGTATATACTTTTGAATAAGTAATGTATTACATATAAGAAGTATGTATATTAACTCTAATAGCATCCAAAGGCCAATGAAACTTACATATAAATATATGTGTGTGTGTGTGTGTGTGTTTATTTCTATTATTGATTACATTTGTTATGTGTCTATATTTGTGTGGTCTACAACTACTAGAATTTAATCTTTAGGCTTCAGACTAGTTGGGGAAGAGTAATGGATGAACGACAGTTATTGTTGTGGTTGAATCCTTTTTGCTTTCATTTAAGCCAAACCGCCCCCTTTCATTTCTATTCTTGTTCATCAGATTGCAAGAGTGCTGAAAACGCCGAAGAAAAAGGATGGAATAAACGGGGGAAATTTTTTTAAATTTATGTTTTAGTTCTTCTTGTCAGAAATCGACTCGTCACCCTTCGTCTCTCTTTATCAGCAGTAAATCACCAAAAGGGGGTAACGAGTTATAAAACCAAAAATCATGTCAAAATTGATAAACCAACAACCTTCAATGTTATGAGAGGACACCAGAGAAGAAATAAATGATAATATCAGAAAACGTAATGGTCGTACATGCAAACAAGCATAATGATAAAATATATTCTAGCATGAACTTGTAAGCCACTTGGTAAATTGATAGAATATCCGATGTAGGTATTTACAAAGCCTAACTTACTCTGAGTCCTTTTTGTAGCCAATGATTCTTTTCGCCCGATTGGAGGACTGTGCAAATCTGAACGATATAGATTCATGGATACTTTTCAGAATAGATATATTACTTCTAACTCGATCCGATTGATATCTGAAAGAGACTTAGGGGTGAAGTGGCATCACTCACTCCAGTTAGTGTTATTTTACCCATAGCTAGTTGAAGAGGGACTGATGGACTCCTGCACTTCCCAAGGTCATTGGCGCAAGTTGAACGCAAACTGAAATCTTAATCCTAATCTGAGATCTGAGATCTTAACTAAATGCATTACTTCGTAGGAAGCAATCATCGTCGTCGTCATCATCATCATCATCATCATCATCATTCTTTTAACGTCCGTCTTTGGACATAGACCTTCCCCAGGATTCGTCACACTTCTCTATCATGGGCATCGCGGAGCCAGTACTTTCTGAACTTGTTTAGCTCGTCTCTCCATCTAATATTCTGCTGGCCTCGGTTCCGCATGTGATCTCGGGGGATCCATGTCGTGAGTCGTGATGTCTATCGATTGCAATATGACCAACCCACTGCCATTTGAGATTTTTAATGGATTCTATGATGTCCCTGACTCTTGTCTTTTCTCAGATCTACTGTGCTGTCTTGTGGTCTCTCCATGTGAGGCCCAGCATAATTCTTCCATGTGCATGTTGCATGGTTCTCAATTTGCGGATTTGTTTCTTGGTTAGGTTCCATGTTTTAGTTCCATAAGTGACTATTGGGAGGATACATTGGTTATACACCCTTCTTTTTGGGATTAATGGGATCTTCTTATTTTTGAAGGTTGAGCTTTCTCTGTCAAAGGCTTGCCGTCCTAGTGTGATTCTTCACTTGATTTCTTCTTCTTTTGAGGGTCTCATGGAGTCAAACTTGTACTAAGTTTAAGCCTTCCGTTTTATCAGACACTCGTGATAGGCTGCACCAAAACATCATGAAACATTTCCATTTGCATAAACATCCAGTTTGTCACAAGAAGAGATTTTGCACAGCATAAGACTTTTGCACACACTGACTACAAAAATGGAAGGGACATTGTTTTTCCAACCACTTTCAACGGGAATGGAAAAACGTAGCGCGATGGCTTCAGTGTTAGAGTCCCCGTATGTCTGTTATCAGAACGTCCAATTAAGGACGAGCTTTCAGACCAATGGCTTACGTGATTAATTAGTTAACCATTACAATTTCTCTCTCTCTTTCTCTCTCTTTCTTGTCCCTCTGTCTTTCTCTTTTATCTTTCTGTCTACGCCTCTCACTTTTTCTCGTGCGCATGTACAGCCCATCTGTATTTTGTTCAGTGTCACTGTTTTCTCTCTGTCTCTCACCCTGTCTCTCACTCTTTCTCAGATGCATGTAGATCCCATCTGTTTTTGCTCTCTCTCTCTCTCTTTCTTTCTCTCTTGCATGAACATGTTTTGGTTCTCTTTTTCTTTTTCTGTCTCTCACACTCTCTCTTGTACATGTACATCTCATCTTTTTGTTCTATTTCTCTACTTTCCCCCTCTCTCTCTTTCTCTCTCTTCCTCCCTCTCTCTCTCTCTCTCTCTATATATATATATATACATAGAATCATTCTCTTTCTCCTCCTCTTCCTCCTCCTCCATTTTCTCCTTCCTATTTTCCTTCTTTCTTTTATTTCGCCTTCTTTTCATTCTCTTTTTATCTTCATCTTTCTTTTTCCCTCTCTTCTCCTTCTTCCTCTTCATCACCCGCTGAATCAGAAACCAAAATGCCCAATCAGTTGCAACTATGGAAGGATAAAAAAAAAAGCCTAAAAAATCACGCGAAAGCATAAAAATAAGACAAAGAGACAAAAGAAAAAAGTAGAAAAATGCAAACAAACTGAGAGGAAATTCATAGATCTGTTTTGCAAAACTGAATATTATTACATTTTTGTTTTAAACATCTGTGGTGGCTAATTTTTGTCTTCTGTCCGACTATAAATCAAATCTTGACTCTAACTAACAAGAAACAAAAACGGGTGGAGGTTGATAGGCAGGGTGGAGAGAGAGAGAGAGAGAGAGAGAGAGAGAGAAAGAAAGTGTGAAGTGGGAGGCAACAAGAACGGTGGCCGGGGGTTGGGAGAGAATTGGGGTGCCATAGAGGAAGACGTGACGGAAGGGAGAAGGGGCTGATGGAAGCCGGGTGCTCGCAAGCTGTGAATATATTGAAGTCAAAATCCCCCAGCATTGGAATTATGTAGTAAGTGTATGCAGCAGCTGTTGTGTGGTATAGATGCACAAGAATGGTTTATAAGGGGAGGAAGGGGATGAGAGAGGGGAGAAGGAAGGAAGGACGGGAGGGAGGGAAGATGGAAGGAAGGACAGGAAGAGAGAAAAAGAGAGGAGGAAGGAAGAAGGAGGAGATAGGAAGGAAGGGTAGATGAGATGGTGAAAAGGAAAAAGGAGGTAAAGAAGGAAGAAGGGAAAAGAGAAAAAGAAGGAATGAAACGACAAAGGGAGGGAAGACGGAAGGAATGGCATGAAGTGGGGAAAGGAGAGGAGAAAAGAAGGAGGAGGATGAAGGATGGAAGAGTGGGGGATGAGATAGTGTAAAGGGGAAAGGAGGAAGAACGGAAAGGGGAGAAAAAAAGGAATGAAAAGAGAAGGGAAGGAAAGAGGTAACGAAGAAAGGGTAGGGATAGCAAGGGGGTAGGGAGAAAAGATAGAGTGAAGGATGGAAAGTGGAGAATTAGGTGTGGTAAAGCGGGAAAAGAAAGAGAAAAGTAGGAGGAGGGAAGAAGGGAAAACGAAGGAAAATGCAGAGGGAGAGATGAAGGGAGGAATGAAGGAAGGAAGTGAAAGTTGAATAAGAAAAACGGACGAGTAAAAAGTAAAGAGAACAGAGGGAAAGATGGGGGAATGATGAAGGATAAAGAGAAGTTTTTTGATGGGGGGGGGTCGGGAGGAAGAAGAAAAAGGATGACAAAGTGAAAGAGAGGACAAAGAATGAGAAGGGAGGAAGGAATGGAAAAAGGAGTTAGAAAGAAGGCTGAATGATCTAGAGAGACAGAGGAGGAATGAAAGAAAAATAAGCGAGGAGAAGAAAGAAAGGAAGGAAAAGCAGAATGAAAAATACAAAGAAAATGAATTACAAATGGGTGTTTAAAATGATAAAACAAAGAAAGACAGAGAGAAAGAAAAAAAAAGGAGATTTAAAAAAAGACAAGAAGACGGGAAGATTTTTTTTTAAATGAAAGAAAGGTATTACAAAGGAAGGAAAAGAGAAACCAAGAAAAAAACCTGAGAGAGGAAGTAAGGGGAAATGAAAAGGGAGAGGGGAGAAATAGAATCGGTCGGAACCGCTTATAAAATGAAGAGTTTTAATATAAAACTGGAAAAGAGAAGGAGAAATACGAAAGAACGAAGACGAAAGTGGCTGGATTATCATGGAAGAAAAAGGAAGAAAGAGAGAAGTCGCAACGAATATAACGCGAATGAAGAAAGCAAGGAGGCTGGCACTTGTTCACCCTCAGTGGTGCCAGGTTTGAAAAACGGGAGAAAGCAGGAGCGGGGAAAGAGGGATAGGGGAAAGGAGTTGCCTTACTGAGTGAATCCAAATTTATTATCAGTCACAGCTTGCGAACTGTTTTGCTACAAACTGGCTTTTCTGTTGTCGGTGCTGATGTTACGAGCAGAGAACAGTAACTCGTCCATCTGTCTTTGTGACAATATGTTACCAAAATTGGCGGTAGAGATCGGGTGGAAGGGTGCTGTAACTGCAAATGTGAAGAATATATTACTTATTTATTAACGTATTTCAGGAATTGTGTAGAGCGACGTTTGATAAAAAAGGCGATACGGAAGAAAAAAATAAAGATGAAATTATTCAGACACCATACTTTATTATATCAAACAATGAAAACCAACCGAACGATTTGAAACCCTAAAAAATGTGTATAAAAGTTTAAGACGCAGGGGAAACTTTATATATACATACACACACACACACATACACACACACACACACATATATATATATATATATATATGTATACACACACGTTTGTTGTATATCTCATTATTTTACACTCACACCCACATATATATATATATACATAACAAAGGAAATTCTGCATATATATAAATATACAAATATATATACGTTTGTCTGTGTGTTTATGTAACACTTCTCAATGAGCACACAGATATTACCCTTCGATCGTGTTTTATTCTCGTCCCCACAAGAACAAGATGTGATACAAGGTCGGTTTAATGTGGGGTCCAGTACACGGGAAAGCTAAAAGAATTACTCCGGTCCTCGCAGCTAGTTTTGCAAAGGCGTCAGGACAAGCCCAGCCCTAGCCTTTTGGTGCAATAGGAAGGTTCTGCCCCGGGGCCCCGAGACTGGGCAGAGTTATGTTTTGGGGCCACAGGATGAATCCTAGGCCTCTTGCACTTCGCAATACCGAACCCTGTAGGCCATCGTATTACACCAGCACAAAGCTACCAAAGAATGTACTGCAGTAGATACTACCCTCTGATCTTCGGCAGGGGGCCGGGGACCGACACTTTGGTCGTAGGCAGAGTGCACAGTGCTAATTCATGTGTAAATAATCCTGTCGGTCAATGGCTTGTGCTAATTTTCGATCCAAATATTTTTTTATGAACTTTCTCATATTTAGTAGAACCACCAATGCAAAAATGCACTTCTGGATTTCGAATCTTTCTTTTCAAGCCTTGAATACCAGAGTTAATCACGAAATTGATCGACGATACATAGATTCGTTTACATCTTAATTGTCTTTCTCCCTCTTGTAGTTTGGATTGGAGATGGCGGCTGCATCATTTTGCCTGTTTCTATTTTCCTCTATTCTACTTGAGCAACTCATTATAATCCACTTCTTGCTTGCTAGGCCTGTCTAAGCTTCACCAGTTTCAAGGTATTCGTAAATAAAAAAAAATCCAACTGCAAAAATATGACAGAAAGAAAAATCCAAAGGGAGGAAGGAGATGAAAGAGCGAATTTGAGCGAAATCGAAACAAAGAGCAAAAGAAAAAAATTGAGGTTTTAAGAAAGAATGGGAACGGAAGAGAATGAAAAAAATAGAGGGAAAGATCGAGAAATCTTGAATGAACGAATGAAAAGAGAGGGATGCAAGGAAGAAAGAGAAGAATGAAGAAATGCAGACAACGTTGATGGGGAAGTGGAAGAGCGGTGGGCATAGAGAGAAAAAGAAGAGCAAGAGAGAAGTGTGAGGGTTACAGGTAAGGAGGGAAAGGTGTAGACAAAAGAAAGATAGGAACAGGGGATTCAAATGAGGAAGAGAGAGAACGTAAGAAAGAAAGAAAAATGAAGAAAGAAAGAAATCAATGGGAAAAGAGAAGAACAATTTAAGGGAAACTGTGGCGAAAGAAAGACTCTAATGTAAAAAGAAAGAAAGAAAGAAAGAGAAAAGACGAAAGAAATATTTTACTAGGAATAGAAAAGAAAGGAAGAAAATGGGAAAGAAAGAGAAAAGACAAAAGAAATATTTTACTAGGAATAGAAAAGGAAAAAAGAAAGAAATAATTAGAGAAAAAAGACGAGATTAATAATCTACCAAGAAGAAAAGAAAGAAAGATGAGCAAGAAGAAGCAAGAAGGAAGACAAAGAGAAAAAGCATCGGAAGCTAATGAAGAAAAGAGTAAAGCAAGCGTATAGCGAACACTGGCTGGAATTCAGCGACAACGGTTCGTTGAGGATCTTAACAAAGGCAGTGTCCACTGGTACTTATTGACAGTGGAGGACGTACAGCTGTGCCAACAGAAATCGTTTGGCCAGGCCTCTTCGGCCCAACATACTTGAATCGACACTTGTGTACACATATAGGAACGCATGCGCAGACTTCACAAAGATCTATACACATGCGCGAGCAAATAGTTCACTGTCAGTGAGAAAATACACGAATACGTATACAGGCATCTTCTCAGAGAATAACATCCGTGTTGATATTTGTAAACACGTACGTAATGAAGCACAGGAACGTACAGATGAGCATCAACACAGTTTTTGTTGAGTGTTCGATATTCGAAAATTTTAATAATATTTGTAAGTTGATAAAAAAAATTGAAAGTCCATTCAAATTTCTTTCTAAGTTGTAACCAGTGTCTTTATTCAAATGAAAAGTTTTAACTGAGAGCTACGTGGAAAAACCCTAATTCACTAGGGGCGCAGTGACTCGGAAAAAATTGGGAGCCCCCACATTTATAAACAGCTATTTGCTTCAAGTTCATCTCTCCAGCTTGTGTTCTGTCGACCTCGGTTTCTTATATGATCCCTGGAGATTCACGTTGTGAGACGTGATGTACATCGGTTGTCTTTCATTCTGGCAACATGACCTGCCCATTGCCATTTGAGTTTTTTAATAGTTTCTATGATGTCACGAGCACCTGGGGAAGGTCTATGTCCAACGACGGACGTTAAAAGACTGATGATGATTTGCTTCAAGGGTACAAATAACACCAATAAACATACACAATTGATGTACAAAGGAAATAGGGTTAATTTTATCGAACCAAACAACTCAGGAACTATTTGTATCTTTGCAACAATCTTATAAAGTTTTGAAGGATCTGCGGGTTACACGAGTCACTGTCGCTGTTAAATGCAATGAGTCTCCAGTAACTTAGTAGAGACTTAGTAAACGAATTGAGCAACCTAAGATTTAAGCTAGAGATAAAGTCAGCAAAACCAACTTCCTCATTTGCAATCTGGTAATTTAAACCTCCTTTGATTATTTTCCTCTTCCCAATAACAAGGGGCAGAACGATTTTAACCAAGTTAAAACTATTTTTCTGTGGGTGCTCTTTTTTTTTATTCTATGAACTTCATTCCAACATGTTATGAGACTGCGTGGCAGCATATGCCCCAGTATTCCCCATGGTTCTCACGATCAAAAATTAGAATTCACATCATCCTTGAAAATCGGATGCTTCTGTAGTTCGCGGTCTACAATTAAGCTTCTACTGCAAAAGGCGGTCTACCGCTGAGTCTCAACTGCAGTATGCGACCCACAGTTCGTTAACAAATATATTCTTCTACTTGGGATTCCTAATTCGCAAAGAAATGAATCCACTTTGATTTGAAGGGCAGCTTCACTGAGACATATAGATGTAGAAACTGAAGGAGATAAAGACTGAAGTTATAAAAAATGAATTTATCTGGAGAAGAAATAACACAAGTTTAAGTAATGCGCACAAGTTTTTAGCAGAGTTCAAAGGTTGAGTGAAAGTTCCTCTGTATTAACAGGAGAAAATGTAGTCAAGACGAGGCTAGAACAGACCATGCGTGTCGAGAAAACGCTTACTAAAAGTGTATGTATTTAGGTTGGGAAATATGTTGTCAGTGTAAGGACTTATTTACTTAAATGAAGAAAAGTTCAGGTTGGTAGAGCGCGTACTATTCGGTAGACCGCAGGTTCAAGTTGATAGATCACACACATTTCCGTAGACTGCATTCTTCAGTAGCACCAAAAATTGAAACTGCAGTGACTCGTGTGGGTCATTGTTAAGTAAGTAGTGCCCTAATGCTGGCTACGTTTTTATTTTACGACTCACTCGATGCATTTTTCGATGTGTGAAGTAGTCTTAGAAGCGACAAGCAACCGTAATGGCGTCACTTTCTTTATCCTCCGTCATTGATAAGTGCTCACAAATTAAACGAAAAACAATCATCAGATCGAGAAAAGTTGTTAATATTTCGGTTTTTATTTCTAACATCTTCGAAATCTTATGCTGAGACATGTATTTCAGAGTTACTGAATGCTTACACTTGAAAGTTTACAGCCATTTGGTATTAACGGAAATAAAATCTACATAGGGTAAAAGAGCTGTGGTCTGCTTCAAAGTAATCTCTTTGGGACTTCACACACTTATCCTGTCCCCCTTTTCTTTTTTGAAACAGTTTGCTAAATTTTTTTCCGGGATCTCCTCGACTGCCTTGTCATGTTCTTCTTAATCTCGCCCATATCTGTTTGGGGAAAGCCAGAAGTCGCAGTCAGCCAATATATGGACTGGAGGAAAATGACCTGGCATTAACTAAGCTAACCAGAGTCTGGCTCAAGTCAACAAATGTGTGGTATCCAGTTAGGATCGAACCCAATATCGCTGTAAAGGTCCGAGAGACTAGGTTGCTAACCATTATTTGACAGAGAGGCACATTGAAATAATTTTAGTCTGACATAAGTTGGGAGCAAACAGTGAAGATCGCTCTCACTACGCTAATTCGTCTGGGTGGGGGGCTGACAACAAACGAATTATGAATATAAATAGAAAGGGACAGATATTCGTGATTGAGCGTCGGTACAGCTTCCTTACTTATACAGTGACCAGTTTTGGGTAAAATGATGACTTTGTATCGATTTTCTTAGTGGGTGGGGGTCAGCATGCAAGGAACATGAGTATTCAATGCCGTAGCATTCATCTGGATTCAAACTCAATCATATGAACTGTGGGTAAAATCAAATTAGACGACCACCAAGTTTCATTGGAAGATGGATAAAGGATGTAGTTTTGTAGCCGAAATTCTATGGATCCAGAGCCTGGTCGGGTGGATCACGAGACAGAGTCATATTGTGAGCATTTCAATCGGATACTCGGATGTCATATGTCATGCAGGCCGCAGGACAAAGGCTGGTCGTTATGCCTTTTGATCAGATAATCGAATGTCATTTTTCACATTGATCATGTAGCAGAAGCAGGACGGGAATACCTTCATTCGGAGTATCGAATGTCGTTTGTCAGATTGGTCATGGAGCAGAATCAGGTCGGGAAACCCTTCGATCAGATAATTGATTGTTATTTTTCACATTAACCATGGAGCAGAACCAGTTTGAAAAACCCTTTGATCGGATAATCAAAAGTCATTTGTCACATTGGTCATGGTGCAACGATTTTAATTCTCGTCTGAATTCTTAAAAAGTCAGTCGTATTTATTTACTGTTTATATTTTAGAGAGTATCTGGTTTAACGCACATAAACCTATGGCAGTGTTTAATCAGCGTACAAAGGCTCCAAAATGATTTCTTATCAAAAAGTATAATCGAACAATTTATACATCATAGATTACCGCAATAATTAAATCGGAAGCCGTGTCCTTTATCAGATAGCACACCATGAATTGGTTAAACAGTGAATCCGATACACCGTTTATTTTTTTCATCAATAAAAAAAAGATAAGCTTTTAATTTATAATGATTATTAAGTTAATTTCTGATAAACATGTTGTTTATATATTATTTTTTTACGGTAGCAAGTTAACACTCTTCATTATATAAATAAATCATGTCTTTGAAAAATATTATATGCTATAGAGTATTAGGAAGACATAAACAGAGTAAATATGAATCGAATAGATAGTTAAAACTTTGATCGGATTTGGAGGTGGTCGGACAACAGGGATCGTACCAGCAGAAAGTTATTTACTAATCATAGCCAAGTTTTAGCACAAGATCGCAATTATAGGGCGCCCAGTGAGGATCAAGCTCACCACACAGTAGGTATGGTTCTCTACATAAGCTTGATAATCATTAGCCCTTGAAGAGGAACACAAAAAAAATTAAATGTGACGAAAACTTTTCAACAATTTTGTTTGTATAGAGATAGAAGTCAGACGAATAAACGTGGTGAGGAGATCACAAGACAGCACAATATATTAAAGAGAAAAAAAATGTGAGTCAGAGATATCACAGAAACCATTAAAAAAAAACTCATAGTCATGTTACAACAACGGCAGACAGCCAATGGACACCATAACCCACGACGTGGATCCCCCAAAATCGAATACACAACTGTGGCTTACCAATTATAAGTTCAGAAAGTATTGACACCGAAACACCCATTATAGAGAGGTCTGGCGAATCTTTAGGGAGGTCTATGTCAACGTGGGCGCTAAAAGGCAGCGATGGTATAATGATGACGCAGGACTAGTTCCTTCGTGACAGATTGCCAAAAGAGAAGCCTAAGATGTAAGTAAAATCCTTTTTGATCAAATTTTAGTCCAGTCGTAAAAATTTCGGGCGACTAGGAGTCGAATTGCAAGACTTTTACCTGTACTGTAGCAGATTTGCCAGATGTCTTTTGCAACACGTCTTTTGTGTGGCATTGGGACCAGATTATCTACAGTCCCACAATTATCAAGTAACTTAAAATTCATGCTTTCGGTCACTGGTCCTTTCAGCCAATGATTTAATGGGATCCCAAGTTTGGTATATTAAGTTATATTTTGGTAGTTTCATATTTATGAATAGATTTTACAAATAATCTTATAACACACTTACACTTTATTTCCGTCGTTGTTTTTCTTTCATTGTTTGTTGTTTATAAAAGTGTAAGTGTTTGATAACATAATGGGTTTCTGGGATTTATTCATAAATATGGAACTATCCAAAGACAGCTTGAAAATTTATTATTGGTCTACGCCTGCAGGGAAAATGGATTAAAATACACGTTCTTATTTTATATATCCACATGTATTTCCGTCGTATCTTATCAAAAGTGTGTGAGCGATTTTTATCATTTGTACATTTTCATTTAGCACCAAATCTTCTTTTTTTTTTCGGAACCAAATAGTTTTGCTAGGTACAAGGCACGTCGATTTCAATCTTGGAAATGACGAAATGGTAAGTCGGAATCTGAATCAGTAGAAGGGAAAATACATGAAGAAAAAGAAGGAAATAAAGGACTTGGATGATGTAAAGAAAAATGAAAGGTTTCACATGGAAATCTGCACAGTCAAATGAACCTTCGAGGCAGCTGCAATGTCCTCTGGCTATTCAGTCGGGTCTCATTGACAAATGATTACCGTTAGTATCACAAGTGCTTCTTTGCCTCCTCCGTCGTCCGAGGATGTTTGTGCCACTCATTCTGTCGCGAAAATGTCAAGTGTTCAATCACAAATGTTAAGTGCACTGTTATAAATGTCATATTAGATTGGAAGAAGTGGGCCCTCAACCAGAAGCCATCTTGCAGGAGACAACTACGTTTCTGTCTGAAAAATAATAACAAAGTCTTTTTTCTTTTTTCTTTCAAAGCATTGTGACTCGTTCTTGTCTTAACTTTTGTTAGACGGGCTCTTGTAATCGTTGATTTTGGTGCAGTTCGACTATTGTTGCTCTTTTTTTTTTCCTCCACAACGTTTCGGCTGTGTCTCCACCGGCGTTTTTCGGGTGTTGTTTAGGAATGCCGAAACTGATTCACTTAACGTACGGTCCTGGCTATGTTCTACCTGTCACGTCACGTCCGTTTATTTTTGTTTTTGCTCTGTGTTTTACAGTTACTTCCCTTTGATCGGTTGACCTCTTTTTTTTAGAGAGGCCATAGACACAAATGGCTCTTTTGGACAGAGGATGCACGGCTGAAACGTTGTGAAAGAATGAAAAACATAGACAAAAAACATTCCGACCATAGAAAATTTGTGATTTTTTTTTTTTTTTGCAATTCCTTCATATGCACTGATTCTTCATCTGGCCTACTAATGTATTACTCACGTAAAGCTACAAGAGTGTGTATGGACTCTTGCTATGCAAGTTATACTCCGTATGACTGCTCAAGATCACCCATTCAGGATATCAATTGGTTGACCAAAAAATTCGTTGAGTGAAAATGAAAGACAGTTTATATAAAGAATTTCGACATTAACTTCATTCAAATCGTAATATTTACCGTTTTCTTTCCATATCTTCAGCCATCTTTCAGATAACTTTTTAATTCTATCATCCCAGGTTGTTTTATCTTTCACAGCAAAGAACAGATCTTGGTACATTTTGTATCAATGAAAAAATGTCATTCCTAGGAAGACTGCAAAAAACACCTGGAACAGTTTTTTTTGAGAAAGATTAAAAAAGGAGGATGGAATTATGAAGTTGCCTAAAAGATGACTGAAGATAGCGGAACGAAATGGTAATCATCATGTTGTAAAAGTAAATGAAAGTCGAACATGGAGATCTCTAATTGATTTTACTTTTATAAAATGAACGAACTGTCTGTCTGCCTACCTGTCAGTCTGTCTGTCTGTCTGTCTGTCTCTCTCTCTCTCTCTATCTATCTATCTATCTATCTATCTATATAAATATATATATATATATATATATATATATGTATATATAGATATATATATATGTATATATAGATATATATGCAAATGCATCCATTCATGCATGTGTTTGTTAATTTGACATATTTACTACATCCTATCCTTAATATGACAGGTTACTTGTCTGCCAATCTCTCTCTCTCTCTCTCTCTCTCTCTCTCTCTCTATATATATATATATATATATATATATATATATATATATATATATATATATATATATATATTAAGATATGGATATGTATGATCCGACAGAATGATCATAAATTGCGTTATATCATATAGAAACTTATTCGAAATGATTTTCCGTCGTTAAAAGGTTAATGTATCTAGACCCTAGATTACGTGAATAGAATAAATCTCTTAATACATAACGGTAGCGTTGAAAGAAACAAAGGGCTAGAATAAACTATGTGAGAATTTGGTGTGAAAACTGGTATTGCTTTGCATTACTGGCAGCTGTTCAGCTCAATGGTAAGAGCATTGCTACGTTGAAGCGGCTTCCCTATCGATGGCAAGTTCGATTCATACAATTCCTATTTTCTTCAATTGTTTAATCTATTTACGTTGGCTAAGGTGAGTGATACATTAACTGTCTAATGACGGGAAATTATTTCAAATAAGTTTTTATATAATATAATGTAATCATACGTGTGTGTTTGTGTATGAGGAGATGCCCATTTGGGGTCTGATTGGCTAAGCAGATATTTCTGCCGATCTGTGTGAATTGTGCAATAAAACAAGCTGTTGCGAAAGTTATTTTAAAAGAATGAAAATAACAAATTATGTCGTAAGAAAGCCAAGTCAAGATAAATAGTCAAATAGCATTCAGTACTTGAAGAACTTATTATACTGGAATTGAATTTACGTGTCTTTCTGAGGATATATATATATATATATATATATATATATATATATATATATATATATATATATATATATATATATATATGACTGGAGGGAGGCAATAGAGGAGATAAATTTTCTTCAGTATAGGTTAATCGGTGGGTGCGTACGTGTTGTTCGGAAAGTGCACATGTATTTTCTGATATGTTGTACTAAGCGGGCGTTCCTATGGATGCCCAGGTAAGATCATAAGACAGGAGAGATCTGAATGAAGAGAACATGAGAAATTAGCTCCGAAGGAAGATCCTAGTGAGTACAATTGTGTTTTGCTGATGCTTGGAAGAACGTCATAAACTTGATTGTTTAGGCTTCCTGATCCATATTTTTTTTAAGCCTGGAAATCATTAAATCAGGTGTGACTTTATTTTTTCAACATTTATTTCATCAAAATATTATTTGATTCATCAAAAAATATTACTTATTTTATCACAATAAATCAAACTGGAAAGCACTCAGATAGGCTCCATCGTTAGGGGAAGTAACTGTGCATGGATCACTCAACGATTCAATTGCCTGAGTAAACCATTGCTTATCCTCCCACAAAATTTCATTGAAATTCATTGAGAAATTCTGGAAATATTGTGTAGACGGACATAAACTCTTGATAATATTATGTGGTGTCGACATATAATTAAGAGGGAAAGGAGATGGTTTAGCGTATATACGCCTCCAAATTCAATCACCTTCCCCAATTGTTTATCCCCCCCCTTGACGTTTATTGAAATTAATTCAGTACTCATAGAGATATCGTGTGGACATGAATGTATATCAAAAAAAGGAAAAATATCTCTCCATCGAAAGATTCCTTGATTCGACTCAATCCCATTGCCAACCCTTCCATGAAATTTCTTTGAAATCCTTGGAGTATATCTGGGGGTATCTTGTGGACGGACAGACAGACAAAGAGAAAGACATGACTGAATACATCTACCTCTTCAACTTCATTGGCAGAGGTGAATGAAAATATCACATATTTTTCAAGATAAATTAAATGAAAATATTACTAATTGGATCAAAAATAATCTGAATTGCAATTTCTGGCATCCAGACGAAACCAAAAACATCTATATTTTGACGAAATACTTATAACTGGTCAACACTAAGAAGGGAAATAATTTACATTTTGGTATGTCAGTCAGTCATAGGTAGAGAGATGATCCCAAAGTCAAAGAAGAGCTTTTCCCTAATTTTTGCTTCAATATTGATACATGCTCAGACGAAATTATTTGTAAAAAAACAATTATAGAATTAATAATCCACTTCTACTGATAATTTTTTTTATATATTCATTTCAAAGACTATTAAATTAAGCTTTCCCCAAAATTGTCTACCAAAAAAAAATGGTTACTTTGAATCATATATATATATATATATATATATATATATATATATATATATAATTATAAATTGCATTGGGTCATATTGAAATTATTATCTTAAATTATCTCCCATTATTACTAGGTGAATGTATCTCTTGGCCTAGTCAACGTAAATATGATAAATAATTATAGAAAATGGAGCTGCTACAGGAAACAAAACTGTGTCCGACTCCTTAATAACACACACACACGCACACACATATATACATATATATATATTGTTTGTTTTTTCGCGCCTCTTCTCAGCTAAAATTACGTGGCCTATCAATCTAATAGAGATTGAAAAGAGGTCATTCGAAGTCACAAAGGTCATTTATAGCCAATATCCAGAGCTGTAGTCCACAATTTGCCCCAGGTATGCTGAAAGTTAGCACATGGATACATCTCTTAAGGGCAAAGATAGTGATCGAAATGTTGACTTTTGGGGTTATTCAAGGTCACCAGAGGTCTTTTGGGTAATTTTAAAACTATTTCCTAAGTTTTGGGCCACAATTCAACACCTATGACTGAAACTGGCTTACATCTTCCCATGGTGAATGTCATAGGCAATACAGAGTTAATCTCTGGGTTCATTTCCGGTTATTCCTAGCCAATTTTCAGAGTTGTGGCACACGATTTTGCACCGATGAGACTGAAATTAGACTTAGAGGTGGATCCCTTCCCGGCCAAAATACTAAGCGTTTAAGTTGTTGGCCATAATATTGCAAAGATTTATAAGCATATAAAGTTGATGCCAGAGGTCACAAGTTATTTTCTGAAAATTGTAACAATGTAAAAAGACAATCTCTCAAGATTGCTGGCCTTTGCCTGACTTCGCCAGACTTTTACTGAGGACGGCTTTATATTGGTTGTTTTAGGGTTGAATCCTGGCTCCTAACGGCGACAACATCATTTGTCCGTTTTTGTGCCTCAGAATGTTTCTTTTTTTTATTTACAGCTACTTTTTCATCCGTATAACGTGTAAATAATCATTTTGTCTCTTTCATGTATTGTGCTGTGTAAGAAGAAACGTACCAAAGAACATGTTTTCCTTCTTGGTTATTGTTATTATCAAAAGTTATTGTCAAAAATGTGACTCGGAAGGTGATCTTATTAAACATCATGTTACGCCGAATCGTTGGAATTTTTACAGTTTTTTACAGAAGATAAATGAATGCATAGTTTTAATTGATCACAAGTTCATTCAATCAAAACAAGTACATAAAACCGCTATTTACGATCAAACTGTTTTTACAAAAAATAGGCAAATTTCACCTATTAGCCAATTCCACCGATCCAGCAAAACATACATACACACATGTGTGTGTGCGTGTGTGCGTGTGATATGTATGTATATATATGCTAGCTTAAGTAGAAGACCACTGATCATTATTACAGTGCATTGAATTTGATCTTCACTCGATACACAACTGTGGCCTGATGCCAGACATAGCTCCGCTCAGTATATGGTAGTTACTTGTAAAATCCTTGGAATCTATTGCATACAGAATAATAAAAATGAAAAAAAAATAAATAAATAAAAAACGAGAACAAACACTATACTATCAACATAGAAAGAAAGAAAAACAAACGAAAGGAAGGAAAGGAAATAGAAGAAGGAAAATAGAATGAATCAAAGAAAGAAAGGGAAAAAAAGTGGACCAAGTGCGAAATACGAATTTCCTTTCCTCAACAAATACCGGAAAAGTGTAAAAATCCAAAAAGATGGGCGAAGTAAACCAGAAGAAGGGAAAAAAAGTATGCAACAGATTAAGAGTAAAAAATTCGAGAGACAACAACTACCGCACGTAAGAAATCGACGAAGAAGAAGAATGCCGAAATATCACCTGGTTCCTTCCTTCACCTACCCTCAACACTTCCACCCCACAAAAAAAACGAACTTACAAGAGCCACAGGTGTTCATAAGTGCAAACAGGTGGCCCAGAGAAGGCATCCGACAAACCAGTCCCTGTCACCTTTCATACACCCTCATCATACCCCAGCGCGTATCTTCCACCCACCCCAACAAAATTAACCTCTTTTTCCTCATCTTACCACCTACTTTCTTTCGGCCATCATCAGTTTTTCCTTCCCGTCTAATTACGTAGTACCCTGAATGTTTTGTTTGTTTTTTGTTTGTTTTTCACTTTGAACACCGCTGCAGACGCTTGGGGTTCGAGAGTTTTGTTGGCAGAAGTGGTTGTTTGATTAGACTGAAAAATTTGGGCCACCTACAATACTGCGCATTCTCTCAGCAAGCAGGGGGCATATTGGCGGGGCGATGCTTGTTGATCTCTGTGTAGGGCCTGTTCTAGAACCAGCGGGGCCCAATTGGAAACTTTTTCTTTTTTTTGTATGGCTCTAGATCCACAGCCAAAGTCTGTAAAATCTTCGAGATTTGAATAAAGATCATTGACTTTATATTGCTTTGATACAGGGGGGTACAATTATGAATTCCAAAGAAATAGATTTTTACACTACTTTATAATTGATTAACATATTTAATTCAAGTATAAAAACAAGAATGGAATTCTAATGATGCGTTCTAGGACTACGGAAGTAAAACCGCGGATAAGGGGGAAATTACTTAAACTGGACCGTGGATAAATAGAACTTTACGGAAGTAAACAGCGGATAAAGGAGGACAACTGGAATGGAAAATGCGGATAAAGGGTATCACTGAAAGGGATAAGGTGGATAAGGGGGATCACCAGAACAGAAATTATATAATATTTCAAACTATAAACCCGTGAATTCGTCAAGCTACAACACATAGTGCATTAGACGTGCTAAACTGAAGTATTTATTTTATTAAGAGCAAAATAAGGGTTTTTTTTAGCCTTTATATGCTGGTAAAACACCACTCTAGGTTCACGTACGTCAAACGAAAGGTTACCAAATTATGATTACCTTTTCATTCATTTAAAAAAAAGATTGAGCTCAACATTTTCACAAAGTTGGATTGAAATAAAATGACATGTTTAATTTGTTTGTTCACCTTCCAGTAAAACTGCTGACGCACCACGTGACACGTGATGTCATCTCTGGATTTAACCTTTTGAGCTATGTGAAATTTTGGGTCATTGTTCTGCAAATGGTCCAAAATCAGGAAGTGCTTGTCAATGGTCATGGTTTAAAGTGAACATCACAGACATAGCATAGCTATAGAGTACCGAAGCTTTGTCGTCACATTTCCATTGTTACTGGTCAGAGGATCCAAACAGCCACTGACTAGAGTAAAAAAAAATGGCTTCTATATCTATATATTAATTAATAATATTCTTTTCAGATGAGTGAGCCCAAGAATATCTCTTGGAGTGGATATCATCATAAATCCAGCAACGTAGAATCATATCTCATTAATGTGGTGGATTTATTAGAGGATATAGCATGATAAATCTGTCACGCCAAGTATCTTGATAAGCAAGAGAGAGAGAGAGAGAGGTGTCGGTCGTCTTTTTAGCTTTTTCAATGGAAATAAAGAATATTTATTACATAAACAATTATTCCTTTTTGTCTTTGATATATTTTAATGGAAATGTAACATTCTCTAGCGAGATTGACCGCCGTCATAAACTGGGCATAACAGTATTCTGTATTAGAATAGGCGAAGTGTCCTTTAACAATCGAGTTATTTTGGGGACCTTGAAGTTACAAAATCATGACAGTGTTGTCAACAATTGTAAATAAGATGCACTTCCAAAATGAGATCGATAAAAAAATGATGTACGACCATAATAATGTGAAATTATATAGACGAGAAAACATTAAAGCAAAAAAAAATTATTGTTTCTTATTTACAATGTTTATCTTGGAGAATCAAACATACAAAACCATTAATTATGAAAAAAAAATTCAATCTATACAACAATTGATGGAGAAGATATAAATTAGACGTAACGTCCCACGAACATTATCGACCTATATATATATATATATATATATATATATATATATATATATATATATATATATATATATATATACGGTATTTTTCAATCATTTTTCAATTTGAAATAATTTTTTAAAAATATATCAAAATCCACCGAATTTGTGAATCTTTTTCATAAGGTATTCTTTTGTTCTGAGCTAGAATAGCTCTATGTTAGAATTTCATCTATGTTTTACTCTAATGATATGTAACAAAAACACAGTGCCTTTTGATAACTTTCTAGTACTTTTGGATTTTTTTCTGTTTGAAGAGTACAAAATTTTTCTGAACTGTCAATAAGTTCTTGGTCGATAAAATCATGTTAAAGTTATGCTGTCTTCTAATCTACGGATTTTCAGGGACTCATAGTAAGTTTTTTGAGCAACTAAGTTAATATCAAAATTCAAATGTATATTTTCAAAGATAGGATTAAAGGAGTTATAATTAACATTGTTATCCAAGATGGGAACGATCGGGGAGACTTGATTAAAGTGTTCAAGACTATGTGTGTTTACAATTAGCATAATGTATTTTTCACTAGAGTGGAGAACAAGGTATAGAATGTTCACCCCTGTACGGTAGAGGTTAATAGAAGTAGATTACATATCAGAAAATTCTATTGGATGGTCGTGGTTGGGCTATGGAATACACCTAAGTAGTGTGCAGTGCTATCAACAGACGTGGATGGTTTAAAAATAAGAATAATGTTGTTTATTACGCCACTGCAAATGTTTCAAGTCCTTGCTATTGTGTAAATATAATTCTAATGAGTGTGCTTGTATATACAAATTGCACACTATCTAGCTGCACTTAAATAAATATTATTATTGTTATGTCCACTAACAATTGCGCGCCTCGACGTGTCACGAAATCATCTAAACACGTAGTTTCAGAAAATCCATCTTCGCTTTTGAAGTGGATCTTTAGGAAAGCGGTATTATTTACAAGTGTGGTTCTCTCTACGATAACTGCATTCTGGAATTAAACACAGAGCTATTCTTACCGATATAGATATAGTCACACTATGCTGAAAACGCCATTTTGGATTGTCATTTGGATCCCAGGAATGGTAACTATGATAACTTGACATCAGATTCCGGGACACAAGTATAACAAAAATGTATTGCTAAAGTGAAAGGTATTTCCATTGGTCAAGAATTAATACAAACATTACTGACAATTTATGGCTATTATATGTTAATTATGAATGCTTTATGATTGATTTACCTATAGAAATGCGCTGTAAATGATTTTGCAGCAGAAGAGCATTATATGTAATATATATGATATGATATATCATATTTTATCATGCGTACAATACGATCAAAATATTGGTCATTTCAGGTTATTTCATAAACATTCATATAAGTGAGAAATTTACCGAATTTTCTAAAGTTAAGCTTAGGTCACCCTTACGATTGGTCGCCGATAGGATTTCGTCGAATTGTCGATTCTTCTAGACAATCAGCAATGAATATATCGGCAATCAATTGTCGACATGAGTGCTTTCACGACCTCGAGATACGTCTGTGATAGCGTCGGTGATTGAATCGTAGCGACAGAAGTGGTTCTACGATCAAGTCAGATGTTGTAGCCAATCAAAATCCGGGAATCAATTTAACTTTCCCTCCCTTTCAACTAAATAAGAAATTGAATTAAAATGGCGACTTCCTTGAATCATCACGAGAAACTTGAATGATTGAATATGCCCATTTTCACATTTTTACGTAATTCCCAGGGAAACTTGGATGTTTTTTAAATTAATTTTGCCTCACTTTTTAGAGTGAAACCATGACGTATTGATGCGTTTTCTATAATGAAAGTTACGATAATAGTGAACCATGGATTAGAAAATTGATTATTTAATTTATTGATATAAATTATTGTTAGCTTCGTAGTTTTGTCATGAATCAGCAGGGCGTTTAGTGCATTTAAAATATTGTTTAACGAATGGATTCTGCGATGAGAAAATTTTAGTTTGTTTGATAAAAAAAAATGGTTTAACGATGCGGGTGAATGAATTATTTGAATGTGCCAAAAATTACCACCAAAAACGTTTTTCTCTATTCATTTCCGAATATTCGACTTTCTTAATTACCTTTTTTGTAAAAAAAAAAAAGTGGGGGTGAAGTAATCATCTTTGTTTTGAATAAATTCAATAATAACTATCGTTTTATTTATTCTTATTTATACATCATGATCATGAATTGCCAGACTTTTCTAACAGCAATTGAGGGTCGAGTCGTAGCGGCATGAGTATTGAATGTCTAGATCTGCGATTAAAAAATAATAATCGGCGACTCTTCGCGAAAACCAACTTACGATTCAATCGGCTGTATTTTGATTGGATCGTAGTGCGACCTCACCTTAGCTTGAGTTATTTCTTCAAAACATATTTTCCATAGTCAGCGAAATCGGAAGAGGTATATATATTTACTCGAGCCTGTCTGTCCGTCCACGCAATATTCTTCAAATGTTCTGGAGAGGTGTGCCATGGGGTAAAGAAAGATTTGTTAAATGTTGGGATGGATCCAGGATTATTACTCCGATTGAGAGATAATTTTCAATTTTTTTCATACATTCATGTGTTTACTCACATCTTTCCAAACAACATCTCTGAAAGTTCTCTATGAATTTCTATGACATTTTGTTGAAGGATGATTCATTAGCAAAGGAAGAATCGATTAAATTCTGTGATGGATTCAGGAATTTTTGAATAGTTAACTTACCCTGCATTGTAGCTATACATGAACTGATTTTCATTCAGTTCTTAGTGACAATGGTATTGGCAGAGATGAACGCTCTCTTAGTACTTCCTAGTTTACTGCTTGTAAGCGTTTCCAAGCAACGAACCCCTGACATTTACCTGAGAAGTTTTCCGATAAGTTCGCATTTTTGTCTATTTTCACCTGAATACATGTTTCGAAACGAAATAGTTTGCATATACGATAGAGAAGAATGGGTGGATTGTTTGTAAAGGTAAGTATTGCACCTGTCGAAAGCAATCAAATAATTTCTTCAGGTGTTGCAATCTCGTTTGAAATAAGACACTGAAAGATTTAAAGTAAACGAGAAACGTAAATTGTTAATTAAACAAGAAGCCGAAAAACAGAGTTAAAAGAAGCATATAGATACATATACGTGTGTGTGTATGTGTGTGTGTGCGTATGGGGAGTGTTTGGGCGTGTGCGGTAAAAAGTAATGGATGAAAAGATGAAAGAAATACTAGTAAAAAAAAATGATAACTGAAAGTACTTCTTCAAATAAATCCATGTGTTATTACAAGTAAGACTACTAGAGAATGTAAACAAAGATGGTGGTGTATCGGGCGTTCGGGTTGGAAGAATGAAATGAAAGCTATTTGATTACACTGTGGTCAAGTTTGATTACGGGCGATAGGCAATGAGTGCTTTGTTTTAGTTGATTTCTATTGTTTACGAACAAGAGAACACAGGCCTGATTTCGATGACTATAACGAATTTTCGAAATGCTTGTGGTCCAACGCTTTCGGCTATAATTCTTGTCATCAAGATCGGGAAAAGCTGTTATTTGTTTTTCAAATTTTGAACACTTCGCATTTGCTGTCCCTGTATTATGATGATCTCACGCACACGGAAATATTCTTCCACCTACGGCGAAATTTTTCACTGGGTAAAATGTATCTATCTATCAGTTGTAAT
The DNA here is from genome assembly GCA_963457665.1 of Thysanoteuthis rhombus. NCBI lineage: Eukaryota > Metazoa > Mollusca > Cephalopoda > Oegopsida > Thysanoteuthidae > Thysanoteuthis > Thysanoteuthis major. Next base: position 71,519,898 of record OY735198.1, on the reverse strand, counting down.
AATACATTAAAAATCCCAGTCCCCTATCCAAATTAAATGAGATTATTTTTATTTATGGGTTTCTTAAAGAAATCGTTCAAGCTCCTGAAACCATTTTTTTTACTATTCATGTTCCATAGTATATATATATATATATATATATATATATATATATATATATATATATATATATATATATATATATTATCATGTCATCCACAGACAGCTGTTTCGTTGTATTGCATATCCTCAGTGTGGCTACAGACTATCCGTTATCCTATCCAGTATCACGAGGAAGGATTGAAACCTTCGCTTCAGACCCAGAAACCGATATCCTACCTCTGCGCTAGGGAACTGGACGGTCATTAAGGCTGAATTTAAGCGATATATTTATTTAGTTTAAATTCCCCGTCCACCAGAGTGCTCTATTCCTATGGAAGAGCATTGCATAAGCTTACAATGAACGAGTTATCTCACTTAGAGAGTGCTCAACCCTGAATAGAGGAGCGTTAATCATTGTGTCATCCACAGACAGCTGTTTTGTTGTATTAAACTTTTCAGTGTGGCCATACACTATCCGTTATCTCATCCAGTACCACGAGGCAGGATTGAAACCTTCGCTTTATGCGGAAATATCAGCACCTAGTAGTCTATATTTAGTAATGTGAGCACAAATGGTATTTTGACAAAACAAATGACACTTTTACCAGATAACCACTGCGTTAGCCTACGGGATAAAATGCCAGTTATTTATTCATCATACAAATTTGATGTTTGCACATCATAGGGGAACACTATCTATCAAAGGGAAAAATCGTGGATGGCATTAGTATCGTTTGAACAGGTTTTTGAAGGCAAACATTATTAGTAATGATAAGACTAGGTTAAATGTTACGCACAAAAAAATAATTATAGACTATAGAACCTTGAAGGGTATTACAAAAATGACTATTGTACAAAAGCTGATATACTGCCAACATGTATGCATGTTGACCCCCCACAAAATTCGACTCGGCCCTGTGTCAATTATCATCATCGTGGGGAGGCAGATAGATATCTTCTATATAATTATATAGGGTGTGCCATGACCATTATAGAAAAGTTGATGTGCCATAAAACCCTATTAGGCGTGACATGACTATTATAATAAACTTGATATGCCATAATATCATGCTAGGCGTATCACGACTATCATAATAAGTTGATTTGCCATAAAATTCTGTTAAGCGTAATATGACTATGATTGAAAACTTGATGTGTAATACAACCTTGTTAGGCGTGACATGACCATTATAGAAAAGTCGATATACTACACGGTCATGAGTATATTTATAACCTTTTCATACATTTAACTCCAGCAAGTATACCTTGCGCTGTCCAGCGAAAACGATTGCAAATATAACAACACGAGGAAATGTGTTCTTTGGTATATTTCTTCTGACACAACGGAACAATCTTTTTAAAAAAAAAAAAAAGATTATTTATACTATTTACTCATATAAATGTAGCAGTTACCGAAAAATACTCTGATTCACAAATCAAAACAAACAATGCAGTCCCGAAGTTTGACAGGGTTTTCCGGGTATACAACATCAGTGCCTCCCCAGCTGTAAAACATTTGCTCGCCTTTTTTTTATTATTATTTTGTCTGATAACGTTTTACAAACAAAGCAGACTTTTTTTAGTTTTTTTTTCATTTTGGCCAGAGAATACCTATTTCCATCTAAGATTGACCGCTGATGACCTCAAAAGACCTACCTATCCTATCATTTTTTATTGTCAATGTTAACCTTACATAACATTATATTTCCAAGAATGTGATTGTTTGGCTGCAATATAGCTAAAAAATGTTTTAATACAAGATTGTCTTCTGGTGACACACACACCCCCACTATGACCTCGGGATCGGCAACGCTTATCCAATTTGACTTTGACTATCATACAAGTTGCATGATCAAAACCTTTCTACTCTTCATTTCAGACTCAATATCAAGCTAGATATTGCTTCGCTTATGTACGTCTAAACCAAATTTCCACATTTCAAGTGCAAAATTGTGACCAACTACATGAAAAATTAGCTACAAATGATCACAAATGACCAGTGGTGACCTCGATTGACCTTTGAGGTCAAAATCGCAAAATATATGAACTTCGCTGTGGAAATATGTATCTCTATGACAAATTTAAGCTTCCTAGTTACAAAATTGTCAACCGATATCTCTTATGGGTCTTCATGCTAAAAAATCAGGTAACTCGTTTTACCGTGGCAGCGTGACAAAACAAATAAAATAAACGAACTGCTAAACAGACAAGGAGATCAAATACTAGTATCGATGACCTTTCTAGATGAGTCGATGTGCCATACATCATTGTTAGGTCGTCGATGTGTCATGAAACTTTGTTGATCGATTCATTCCACACGATTCAATACATGGTAGAACAATGCACCTACGATGTATATGCTTGCTTGTATTCTGATGAGAGTAAATTGCACGTCGAGTCATTAACAGACGAGAAATATAATTTATTATTCTGCTTTTGGTTGTTGTTGTTGTTGTTGTTGTTGTTGTTGTTGTTGTCGTTGTTGATGTTGTTGATGTTGTCGTTGTTGTTGTTGTTGTTGTTTCCGAGTCAGTTCTGAGAAAGACAGGGAAGGAGCAGCCGCCTGTTCTCTCCACATACGAAAAACATCTGCAATTCAGCCTGATGATTATCAGAAGGCCCATCAGCTTGCACTAGAGTATCACGAGTTGTTAACATGACAGTGCCACCTCGATGTTCTTACCCATTACGACAAAATTCCAAGCAGATGGTGAGAGTTTTCATACCATCAACCAAATAATAAAACAAAAGCAAAAACATTCATTTCGTGTGCCATATTGTTAAAATGTGGCACATCTTTGTGTCGGTACAGTGAGAGCCAGAGTCAGATACATCTCAAAAAAGCTCATTTTTGCAATCCTTATACGGCGTCAAAATTAGAAAGAATCTCAACCAAGGTTTAAAAAATACACGAGTCGAAAAATATTGAAAGGAGATCAAACAGCAAAGACATCTTTGGTCAAAATTCTGTCAATTATGAAGTTGTGTAAGGATGTTGAGATGAACCTTTTTGAAACGTATTGGATATCTTTATTTTTATTTATTTTATTTTTTTTGCATTCATTGTATGTACGAGATTCAGTTCCTGTGTATCGACTCGCGCTACACTTGGGATTTTAAAAGACTCTTACGTGATATTAACTGCTCGAAAGTTAACGGGCGTACCGAGCAAAAATTGACAAAGTTCAGTTAGATGAAGAAACGTTTTATGGGCCCACAGTTACGTGTTTTTCAAGTCATTACCCGAGTTTTACATTTGAGGGGTCAATGAAGTTAAACATCTCACCACACCTCGTATCCCTCCCAAAACAGTCGAACCTCGGCAGCCATTTGACTCGGGAAGATCAAAAACACAGACCAATAAGACTTATAAATGCTATCATTATTTACATGACTTGCAGCTTCAATTCGCAGTGTTTCTTGGTCTGGTAATTGACTCACTCGAGTGTGAATGAATTTGTGCTGGGGGTGAATGAATCTAGCGGTGGTGAATTATGGTTGAATGAATCATGGAGGGTGAATGACTTGATTTACTTTATATATTTTGTTCTTTACTTAAAAAAAAAATATTGTTGAGGTGACATATACAATAACGAAATACGAAAGATGGGAAAAAAATCTGATTCCAAGTTCGAAGACTGCGGAACGATTCAAAAAATTTCGTATTAAACTTTCATTCTGAAAAATAATTCACACGAATAAAATAAACACCCCAGAAATGTCTTGATTCATGTTTTTTGCACTTGATACAAAATGATTTATGCATAAAAATTTCACACAATCGAGAACAAGATGAAAATGATCAAAACCATGAGGGAATTTAGTCATTGGTGAATGAAATTTTGTGATGAAGGCTCTAGGGTGAATGACTGTGAAATGATTTTTTTTTAAATACTGACAAGGAGAAAACAGGAGAATGTATTAAAAAACTCGAATGGCAATGGGCTGGTCATGTTACAAGAATGGCAGACAACTGATAGACATCAAGACTCAAACCATGGATCCTCAGAGATCATATGCATAACTGAGGCCAGTCGAATACAAGATGGAGAGACGAACTAGACACATTTAGAAAGTATTGGCTCCACGATAGCTACGAGGGAGAGGTGTGGGAAATCCTGGGAAGGTGTATGCCCAACGACGGACGCTAAAAGCCATGATGATGATGATGATGATAATGATGATGATGATCGAAGCATCGATTGGGGACACTACAAAATCCACACACAAAAAAAGGAATCGTTGGTTCCGTTTTAAACGTCTGTTGAGCTTGAGATTCGGCATAGATGATAAGACTAAATAAGATATTGTTTTGGTATTGTTTACCTTACTCAAAGCTTTGGTAAAACTAAGCGAAATCACGTGAATACATATCAAGCAATTGACCTATTAGCGATTCACGTGGTTAAAGATCAAGAGGGTATTTAAGAAGAAAAACGGAAAACTTCCGAACTGTTTTAATGGTTTTTCTCGCTACCCCAAAATGACGCGTTCCCATAAAAAATACTTTCTAACCCCTAAATATTGTAAAGCGAAAAGGCAATAACTAATAATTAGTATGGGAAAATATATTTAGCGTTCCCATACCAAGAAAATGTGATGATGGTATGATAGTCTGAATGGTCGGATGATGGTGTCGTGAAAGACTGTAGACTAAGATGTAGGAGAGAGTATGTCTGTATAACAGCCCGCTGCAAAAGAGACGCTGGATACTACGTCCATAATTTTTCTTTTTTTTTTTTTTTTTTTGGCCTTATATAAGTGGTGTAAAGCGAACTTTGGAAAAGTGGGGGCTACCAAAACTCGCAAAAATCACTTGAATTGTGTGCCTCGTCGTTGGGTTATAGTTATGAAGCTCTCGCAGATCATTGCTACTTGGTGTATTTTCAGATAATTAGAGATTGTTTTCTCGCAGAGACCTTGTCTCAACTAACGTCTTCGAAGATTTTCGGATCAAGAACCATTTGCTAGAGTGACACACATTTCGCAATTTTTAGAAGTCAATGCGTGAAAGAAAAAATCTCATGTTGTGTGATTTTCTTCCTGTTACAAAAGAATGAGCGCACTGAATACTAGCGTGAATGTAAATATTGTTTCAAGATAACTTTGGCAGTTTCCATCTCTGATGGTGAATATAAGTGTATTGGCATGTTTAAATATAATACAAGTACGATTTGATTGTACGAAGTTACGTATCCACTCTGGATTATATTCTCTGCTTTGAACTGCTTTGTACAGTTCGCTAATACCCGAACAGGAAATCAGAACAAATGTGGTATTTGAAAAACCGACTAACTAGTAAATAGAAACAGTTAGCAAAGATATCATTTACGATAAGTATAATTATAATATACTGTTATTATACTTGGAGGAATAATTATTAATTACTGTATTATTTTTGGTAACTTACTCGGTATGTTTTGTAGGTCATCTGCAGTTTTTGCTATTAGTGCAATTACCTAGGTCAGGCGAATAAGCTACAGGAAGACGGACGCATAACGATTGGCTGGAAAGTATTTGGTATAAATAGAAACATACTGAGAAGCAAATTGCCAATATGCTTAAAACGTACAGAGTGCAATCAATGCCTGATACCAGCTATAGCGTACAGGCAAGGAATCAGGGAACTTACAAAAACTAACTCAGAACCACATTGAAGGCAATGGAAAGATCAATGTTAGGAATAACTCTTGATAATAGAAAAACATCAACATGGATCCGAGTGAGGAACAGGGTGAAAAATACCGTACAAGTAATTGAGCAACAAAAATGGAGATGTGCAGTGCATTGAGCAAGAAGAAATGGCAACAGATATAACAAAATATTAACCAATTTGACCGGACACGATGTTGAAAGAGACGGAAAAGGTCTTTGTCCAGCGTTGGACTAATAAAGACTGATGATGATGATTTTAGGTAACTAACTTTTTGTGCGCATTTTAATTTATTCTATGCACTGGTTGCAAAATATATGTCTGCGTGAGTACATACTCACAGCTTAGAGAAAATTATGCATGCAAATATAGGAACACTAATGCTGTTTCCCAAAAAGCTCCGTTAATCTGGTCTTAACCTAAATCTGGTTTTGTCAGGCTACGATTTCGTATCTCTTATTTTTTTCTTAATCGAGTCTTATTTTGTTTTTTAAATCATTTTAGGCATTCGGGGACACCGATTCTTCAAGACACTTTTTAAAAAAAGCTTATATCATCAAATGCAGACTTCCACCGCTGGGGTTGGTAGGAACCCTTGGGTTTTGCAAGAGGTTGTTGAGGATTGCAAGAACTTTTCAAATAGGCGTGAAAGAAACACATGATTTTTGTTTCATTTGAAGTTTTTATCTATAATAAAGAGCGGCTTTGTCTTGATGCCATTAGACACTAGAAAAACCAGCATTTTTATCAACCGATAATAGACCAACCACAGTCATTCTTTTCAATAGTTATGATGGTTTTTTGGGTTTTTTTTAATTCTGATTTCTTTTTTATATAAATAGATAAAGTTTATGAATAACATTGATTTTATAAAAGGTAAGCTAAACTTATGCATATTTTTCAAGGAAACTGGCTTCCATATTATATTTTTTTCATTAAATGTCCTTTGAGTGACTGCAAAAAAAAAATATCTACGAAATGAACGAATATTACCATCATACCATGGAAAAGTCGCCTAAATAGATATTTACTAAATTTAGATTAGTCTGATACAAGGCCACAAGTATTGAGCACCAATGCGGAACAAATTCGTTGCAAAGTAGTAATGGTCCGCTGGATTAACCTACTAACCATAACCTTACGGTGAAACGCCTATATTTACTAAATTCAGCTTAGTCTGGCACAAGGACACAAGAATGGTTCAGCAGTATAGTATGAGCTCATTGCAGTAACCAATACAGGATAATTTGGTTAGCTCTCTACATACGTTTCTAAAAATGTAGCTCTAAAAGAAACAGCAGTATATGGCCATAATAACAGAACATAAATAGACATTGTACCTGCAATCATTTCAAAATAGATGATCATATTGCTGAGCCTCAACAAGATTGAATAGATTAATACCGTGCATCTCATCTGGTAGCAAAGGCGTTTATTCACATACACATGATACATTAACTAAAGTGTACAGTGTGCGGTTATTTCGTGGACTGTCTAAAATGCTGTCTTATATCATAATTCATTTACGGAAATTTAGCAATACTAAATGTATTACAGAAATGTTTGGAAGAGAGCTCAATAGCGAATCAGCGCTAAACGGGGGATGTGCTAGGTGAGATAAAACTGCAGTCTAGTCAGATTAGCTTGCTAAATATCTTTCAAACCTAAGCTCCTTATGATGAATGTATATGAATGTGCGCCAGTTTGCTTACTCTCCCCCCTCTCTCTCTCTCTCTCTCTCTCTCTCTGTTAGTATGGAAGAGAACATTAGCGTGTGTGTGTGTGTTATATCGTACATTTCTATCTTTGTTTGCATTTACGTGTTTTATTCGCATCTAAGCAGGTGTGAAGTTCGGTAACAATTCTCATTATTCTGCGTCACTCAGGTATGCATACCAACAGGTGTACATATTAGTCAGTACGTACCATTATCATCAGAAAAGAAGTACGTACCATTATTATCAGAAGAGAAGTACATGCCATTATTATCAGAAAAGAAGTACATACCATTATTATCAGAAAAGAAGTACATACCATTATTATCACAAAAGAATCCTCTCTATCGTACATAGACACAATAACCAACAAGCATGCAAACAAGTCGACAATGCATTACAATAAAGTTAGACAATCATAAACAATCAGAGCCAATTGTAAAAAGACTCTGATCGTTACATATACAATAGAGCCCATAAACGAGTTCATTCCTACAAGTTTTCATAGAGAGTTTATTTGTTTTCTTCTAAAAAAGTATAACAGGATTTTATTCTTCTAGTTGTGTAATGGAAAACGAATATTATCTGGTAATATGACCAAAGTCTACAGCCTCGAAACTCTGTAGCTCAAAATATGAATATGCTGCCGTCCAAAAATGAGTGAACCTCGATGAAAAAAATTTAATCTATTCACTACAGTAAGTATATTTTTAAACCATTATAGATTATCCATTTTGATGTGGGGGGTAAATGAATTTTGCTATAAATAGAGTATACATTATTGAGTAACGGCTCCACATGGGGGAAAACTTTCTTCCGGTTCAGAATTTGAAGGAATGCGTAATTCATTTAAAAAAAAAAAAGAAAAAAAAATAACTGCTGCAAAAATCTCTTCAAGATAGAAGTTGAACTAAAATACAATTACCAGAATTATCTATTTGTTTCATCAGGAGATTGGGTGATGAAGACCCGAGAAAATTGGCCGTGGGTGTTGCTTATGTGTCATGAATGGTTTTACTACAAGACCGGCTTACATGACTGACTACCGAATTTGGTAAGCATGATGGTTGAAACGTTATAGTCTGGGTTTGCATGAGCTTTAAAAAGCTATCATGGGCTGCATTTCATTGACGGAATCATGAATGCTGAAGTCTGCATCAATATATCGGGAAAAAAACATATTGCCCCCACACAAGCGCTTGGAAAGAAGAGCTGTGTTTCAGCATGATAAATATCCAAAACACTCCGCTAAAGACATCAACTGTTCAATTGCCCAGGAATGTCACCAGATTAAAATCTAATTCGGCGCTTGTAGAATGTATTGAAACGAAAAGTAATATAACAATGACAAAGCAACAAAGCAGATTTGAAAGAATCCCTCCTGTCGGACTGGGAAAATGATCTAATGACTGTTTGTGCAAATCTAATGAAGTCAAATCGGCAAAAATACTGACTATAATAGGAAATGAAGGCGGTTGCACCGAATATTGATTCAAAAAAACTTTTTCGTAGGGATGCAGTGATTTTAGGACGGCAACATATTTACATTTCCAATGCTGTTGAGTCTGGTAAAAGATGATATCTGATAAATTCGTTTTGATTGTGTAATGTTCTACAAGAAATAACAAAACCTATCTATGTTTGGTTCAGAAGAAAATTGACTGTCTACTTTTTTAAAGTGGTAAAGTTGTACCTATTTATGAGCAACATAGTACATTCAAATTTGACCTCCATGTTTCTAGAGCCATGTCAGATGAGCGCTCAGTTGGATTATTGTCTGCCATAAGTTGTAGAGTTTGATTACGTTGAAACAACTCAATGAAGTATTTCTGGCCTACTCGTTCTACACCTACCATATCTTGTGTAGCATGTATTGTTAGAAACACAAATAAATGCTATAACGTTGATTCAAACGTTCCCAGCCTATTCCGATCAAACCTTTGATTCATAGCATCATTATTCAGACATCAAAAGATTTTTCTGCTCTGAATTAATACCATCTCTTGGATGAATTGAATTCTGTAACATCAAGGTCATAAAAATTTTTCCATTGAACATGCGGGTTCTATTGATTTTTATATGAGCGTTTGTTTGTGTGTTCCAGTGGCCCTGCCCATACAGTTTTGTCGACTGACTTGAAAATTGGCATCAGTACTCCATAAAACCCCACCAACTAAAAAGAATTTTTTTTTTTTCATTTTTGGAAAAAATTGCTTTTTCACCTTTTGAGGTCTTACTTTGAAAGTTTCATTTATTCTCCGGGATGTAATGTTTATAGATGTTTTTCATTCTATTTTAGATGTTTGCAGTGGAAAAAACATCTAAATTCTCCAGAATCTATATGTTTCTAGTGATGTCATAAATAGAATGTAATCTGATCATATTTATTCTTCGATGAAATTTTTATATGACTTCAAGTTTCTATGGAACGAATTTTTTCTCGAACACTTCAATGGTTCTTTCAAGTTGAATTGTTTATCCTATTATATCAGGATAATGCGAAAGTTTCCAGCATACTTTTGACAACATCTTGTACTCATATGAATTCATTGCATCATTATTCAGTCAGTCAGGAAAATAAGGTCGATCTTCACCACTGACCATACATCAGACTAAACCAAGTTTGTTAATTTTCCAAATTTTATTCTTGGATGAAGTACTGCAAAATTATTGAATTTCACTAGTTTTTACCTTCATCCTAATTTTCAGTGGCTTTCTATCATAACATGGACTCAGACCGCAACGATTAAACAGCATAATTAAAAAAGGTCCACAGGACTGAATGGTTTAAAGTAGCCAGGTGTATACGGAACTCCCTCTGATTAGAGGTTGTTAGCTCGATCCTTACTGTGGGCTTGCTCTTGATTTTCCGAAACTTGTCAAAATTAATAATAATAAGCTGAACTTGTTGAATATCTGATGCCTATTCTAAATCGATCATCAGTAAACCAGTTTTGCACACTGCTGCTAATCTAGCGATTTCGATCCTCACCGAGTGCTCGTTGTTTGAAACCTTGAATCAGACTAAGCAAAGGTTGTTAAATATCCAATGTCTTTACAAAATTAATAATCCATAAGTTAGAAAGAGGAGAAGAAAGTCGGCCAACACATGAACTTCAGTAAGACGGAGATAATGTGCAACAGCCACATCGGATACAAAAACACTGAGATCAAAATCAAAGACACAGAACTAGAGAAAGTAGATCACTACGTCTACCTAGGACAACGGATCTCCATGAAACCCTCAAAAGAAGAAGAAATCAAGCAAAGAATCACACTAAGATGGCAAGCCTTTGGCAGAGCAAGCTCAACCTTCAATAATAATAAGATCCCATTAATCATAAAGAGAAGGGTGTATAACCAATGCATCCTCCCAATAGTCACTTATGGAACTGAAACATGGAACATAACCAAGAGACAAATAAGCAAATTGAGAACTATGCAACGTGCATATGAAAGAATTATGCCGGGCTTCACATGGAGAGACCATAAGACAGCAGGGTACATCTGGGAAGAGACAGGAGTCAGGGACATCATAGAATCCATAAAAAATCTCAAATGGCAGTGGGCTGGCCATGTTGCACAAATGGACTGATGGAAATCGCAACTCACGACATGGATCCCCCATGATCACATGCAGAACTGAGGCCGGCAGAATATTAGATGGAGAGACGAGGTAGACAAATTCAGAAAGTTCTGGATCCACGACGCCCATGATGGAGAAGTGTGGCGAATCCTGGGGAGGGTCTTTGTCCAACGACGGACGTTGAAAGACTGATGAAGTTAGACTTGCAAGCTGTTGCTTATGTAGTGAGTTCGATCCTCACTTGGTGCTTCCCTAATGAGTCTAAAACTAAACCAGGATTATTAATTCCAATACAACCATTGTTCATTCAGTACTAGTTTCTCTCTAAGTCGAATAGCATTACAGAAAGAACAAAATCCTTGAGAAAAGCAAAGGTTCCAATACTAAATGAATCGATTGAACGTATAATCTAGAAAGCACCCCTGTCAACGCCATCACCACTAAAAAGGTGCATGAAAGTCAGTTCATTGATAGCTACAATGTTGGAGAGGTAACTGTAAAAAAAGGTTTCAAATAACAGAACGCATTCATAATTATTCTGTCGGATTATTTATCAATTTCTTAATATATATGTATGTGTGTGTGTATGTGTGTGTGTGTATGTGTGTGTGTATGTGTGTTTGTGCATGTGTGCATTTCTATAATATATGAATATAAGTGCTTATGATATATGTACATATCTAATAATCCTATTTATTTCATTCAAATGTATGCACATTTACTTATTAACATCTCTCTCTATGTATGATTATATATATATGTATATATGTGTGTGTGTGTGTGTGTGTGTGTGTGTGTTTTCAGAGTTCCTCTCTACAAAATATATCACCATACATTGTGTACATAGATTCATTGATACTAGTATTATGTATTCAAATATATTTTTATTCTTTTCCCTTCTCTCTTTATCTACCTGCCTAATTCAATGAGATGTTATCTTTCCATCTATTTACCAGTGAGCTATCCACCTTGATTATATACATCTACTCAAATATATATATATATATCTGTGTCTGTGTGTGTGTGTGTGTGTGTGTGTGTGTGTGTGTGTGTGTATTCCGATTGAAAAAGACTAGATTGTAGTGAAGACTTGAATAACTAATTTTTATATTTACTTTTCTCGCCAGCTGCTCACCACAGGAACGGGAGCAACAAAAAGAGGGCGAAAAAGAAGATGAAATAAAGAGAAGGTGAAGAAAGAAAAACAGAAAGAAAAAGCTTTATTGAAGCAAATCATCCTTTGGAAAATTCTACCCCACTGCTTATCAAAACAACATCTGCAAACCAAAAGTGGTTTTTAATAGCAAAATATTTATGATTGAAACATATATATATATATATATATATATATATATATATATATATATATATATATACATATGCAACATATGAATAAAAAGAGAGAGGGATGTAACAGATATATACATACATATACAAAATATATGAATGCAACATATATATTTACACACACACACATATATATATATATATATATATATATATATATACAACATCTACAGAGAGATGCAACACATATATGAATGCAACATATATATAGATGCAATATATATATATATATATATATATATATATATATTTCACCTTTCTAAGAGTAAAATCAAACAATAATCAAGAATCAGTTTGCAAAAGGGCTCTGAATACATGTGCAAGTTTCTTCATTATCCGTAGAACCCGTCCACTCGAATAGCGTAATGGTTAGCACGACTACATCGGAGTTCGATTTACGGTATGAACGAAAAGTGTGGAAAACTCTTTATTGGTTCAAATTTCCCTGTGCATTCAGCAGCTAATTGAGTACACTTTAAGCTGTGTGATAAAGGAGAAGATATCCCTTCGGAGGACTTGTCTCTATTCAGGAGTGGTAAGGCATAAATAAATTGTGTGTATAAAGTCTAGACTGGAATTAAGACTAAGCAGACATACGCAATAGAGACCAGGACTTCTCTATCCGGAAATTGGGCCTTCTTATAAAACATCTCGAGAGGCCGAAACGATGCACAGCGAAGAACCTATTGCCATCAATATATGTGGGGGACGGGACATTTTGAGCGTCCCCAGATCCCAAAAGTGGTAATGATGATATGTTGGGCTGAGTCATGAGGGGTGAAAAGTACAAGGATTTGCTAGAGAGAGGGGAAGGGGGCGCAATGCCTGTATAATGGCTCACCGCGAAACAAAGACTGAAATGAAATTTTCGCTTTACCCCCTACTGGGTAGTGACTCAAATGATTGCAGAAGAAATGTGCACGTGCTTATATATATATATATATATATATATATGTGTGTGTGTGTGTGTGTGTGTGTGTGTTTGCTGGAACATTGGCATATATCCATTCCTTTATAAGAGAATTGTCTGCGTCAGAGGAACATAAGAAGAACAGATGTGAGTAGGGGATAGATTTGGGTACGTAACAGTTATTAGGACTCCTGATTTACCAAGTTGGCAGCTCAGCTCAGGCGGGAAAGAGCGATATCGCGTTAAGATGGCTTCCTGGTTCAAAAAGAGTTCCTAATCAAAAAATAATTCTTTTAGAATAAATGTTCATTTCTTCATCATATACGTTTGCATATATATATATATATATATATATATATATATATATATATATATATATATATATATATATATAAAGAGAGAGAGAGAGAGAGTCAGTTTCATTGTTTGGTTATTTTTTTTTCTTTTCGGATGCATAAAAGAACGCTTGGGGATTCCTCATGAGAAACTACACAAATGAGCCACGAATTTTACAGTGGGAGCATATTCTTATTACTTGAACGTACAGACTTTGCCATCTGAGTCAATGTTTTGTCCTCTGTTTGCGTGTTATCTTGAGTTCGGCTCCGCAAGTCATCACCAACGAACAGGGGGGGGAAACGCTCCAATCAGAAACGCTGAATAGTGTTCGTGTGCAGAGAAGTGCAGAGGACTATCCTGCAACATGAACTTATTCTGCTCAGCTCACCTCATCCCGCAGGTCACTTCAAATGATTTAGAGTTATTCGAATTCTACGGTCAATGTTAAGAAACTCAGGGCTGCGCAGGAGCTATAGACCCCGCCTCCCCAAAAAGAGAGAAATATGTGGCCTAGAACTAGATGTTCCTTGAAATTTTATGCAGAATGTTATTGAAAGAGAAATAATTTCTGAAATCTGAAATGGCAGGCATTTGACGGAAACAATTAATTAAATTTCCCTTGTTTGTATATTCCGTTTGTCAAGAACAATTTTTTAAAATCCCCCAACGCAACTTTTGTGGCCTCCTGTATATACAATTAGGTATACTTTACATACATACATATATATATATATATATATATATATATACACACATATATGTGTGTGTGTGTGCATGTATATATATGAATATGTATATATATATGTATATATATATATACGTGTGTGTGTGTGTGTATCATATAGTTTTGTTTATTTTTGCAAATTTTTAGGAAAAAGATAGTGCTCCACATTCAAGAAAAGGGTAATCAAAAGGGTAAATGACAATGATTTAATAGAACAGCTAATTAATGTTATTATGATATATACGCACAACTTGCACTGTTGTTTCAACGCAATGGCGTATCATCAAGTGTACAGATAATATATATATATATATATATATATATATATATATATATAGAAAGAGATAGAGAGAGAGAGAGAGAGAGAGAGAGAGAGAGGAGATGGAGGAAGGATTTGCCGCTTTTCGATAATTCACTTCAGAACATTTTTCGTTTTTACAAAAAAAGGAGAAAATGACCATTTAGTGTTGAGCGTTTGTTTTGCATCGAGCTATTAAAGAAGCGATGCATACTCTTTTTCTCACTTATTTCCCATTACCCGACTTCCCCAAATTCAGCCTAACATGCCCTTAACACAATATTTTTGTCTGGGAACGCTCAAAACTGATTCCATATAAATCAATTGTTATTGCTTCTTCGCTTTACGCCATTCTAGTTTAAACAAGGATTTTCATGGTAACGATATTCTTTTTATATTCTGGGGACAGATGTTACTTCGACAAAGATAACTTTGCTAAGATGTCATGTTTGGGAAACAGTGAGTGTGGATCAAACTGTGCCAAAACATTTTGCATTCGTCTAGATCATCTTGTCATCTCAATTTTTTGTCGGTCACAGTTTCATCCATGGCTTCAACGGTATCCTTGTTGTGACATCCTATCAGCATATCTATTGCCATTCGTTTGCTGTTAGCCTTTAAGATTCCTTAGATATATGGGGGTTTGTTTACTCTAATACATTGTACTGTTTTTCATCTTTCCTATGCACGTTGTAAGGCTCTTAGTTGATTTCCATGTTTCAGCTCCATAGGTGACTATAGGGAGGATGCACTGGTTATAGACCTTTCTTTATAAGACGATTATACGATTTTCTTTTCCTTCTTGATTGAATTTGGTCTGCCGTAGGCTTGCCAATCTTAGGTGATGGTTACTATATTAGAAAGGAAGAGAGCCAATCTCTTTTAACTTAATATCAGATTTGCCCTTTTTCTGGTTAAGCAAACTTACAAAGAATTACGCTGTGACCGGGTACGAGGGATCGAACTGAAGACCTTATCGTCTGAAATATACTACTGGGCTATACCTGAGCTCCCAAGTTTATTCATTTGATTTCCAAGTTTGGTTGGTTTGGTTTGGTTTGTCTGGGATGCATTGTCCATTGTCCGTGTTTTATCGAAGCCATAAAGCAATTTCTTTAATTGCAGTCGCTTCCAAGGACGAAATTGATATTGACTTTGCCTGGGAAGAGGGAGAGGAGGGAAAGGGTTGTGTAAACAGTTCATTGATGACAAATCAATCTCGGAGGGATTGACTGATTGCTGTTTGATTTTCATTATAAACACTGAATGACTGCGTGTTCTTGTGGGCGAGTGTTTGTGTATATACACGGGAATTGGAATGCACGCACAGATAGAAATAGATGCATTTATATAGACAACCCCTTACATGAATATAAATGTTTGTGTGTGAGTGTGTATGAGTGTATGTGTTCGTGCGTGTGCGTGAGAGATACGGGGAGTACATGTAGATAGATACACGGAAGCGAACTTGCATTTATTCGTATTTGGATACATGTTATTGCATAAATATGAGTATGCTATGGTGCCAATGTGTGTATTATGATTTTAATATTGTCCTATCTCACTTATATATATATTTATATATATATAGGAGCGCACGTGTGTGTGTGTGTGTGTGTGTGTGTGGTTTTTACTTTGTGTGCATCTATGTGTACCTGCATGTGTTCATTCATAGGTACGATTCGATTCTGATCTATGCATTCACATACAAATATGTGCATAATTACCCTTTGCATGTAAATGAATTCATATATATATATATATATATATATATATATATATATATATGTTTCTGTATGAGGATGCATGCATGTGGGCTTGAAGTGAGTATACTTTTTCTATATGAAGGCACGTATATATCTGCCAGCATGTTATTATTAGTCAACTCTCTCTGTTTCACTTGGGACTCGGATTCGCGAAGGATAGAGAGGGTGGCGAAGCGAGAATGCTGACAGTCCATAAAACAGACGTACGAAGGAAAAGGAATCAGAGAATCTAGTTTGGATTCAACTTGTTAACATTCACTGAAGAAGGCATGAATTGTATTTTCCTGTGCCCAGTCTCATATACCCTTCATCTTGACTATCGTGACGCCACAATGGTGAACAAAAACGAGTAAAAAAGCGTATTGGCAATATCCCTCATGATATTTCTATATGAGCCTCTTTCAAATATGAGCGTGTCTCCCATGATTACCTTAAGTGAGTTTTTTTTTCATTCGAAAATATACTGTTCTTACTATGCATGAAAATATAAGCTGAAATGACTTGAAATGATGAGGCAGTTATCATTGATTTATACGGGAAACATTTTGAGCGTTCCCAAACCCCCAAAATGGTGATGAAGGTATGTTAAGCAGAGTCATCAGAGGTTGGGGAGATAGAGTGGCACAGTAGATTGGTCTTCAGGGGAATTCGATAAACTGAAACATTCGGACGGGGGTTTTAAAATGTAGTATCTTAGTTTGACTAGAAATAAACGCACACACACACACACTCACACACACACACACACACACACACACATATATATATATATATATATATATAAATATATATATATGGGTTGGTGATTCGACGTATCTAGGCAGGAAACCTTTCCGGTTTTTGTGGGATTGTGCTGAGATTTGAAGTTTCTTCTACCACCGTTTCCTTTGTAGGTCTTCCATGTTTTTCGGGACACTTGAAAACCGCATTGTTTAATTAAAAAGTGTTCAACACTCACCAACACCCTGGAAATTACACCTAAAACTGGATATAGGTTCTATAAGATAGATAATTTTTGTATCTCCATCACCTTTCTGATGATGTTAGTTGTAAACCAACAAAACTATATTTTTATTTATAATTAAAGAGTCACTGTTTGATCAGAGAGTTGTGTATCCCCTGTAAGATTCAGTTATATAATTTTTAGTTATGATAATTGTGTAAAAAGAATCATCAGTAAGTGGGCTCAACGACTATTTATAAAAAAAAAAAAGTTTTCAAGAGAGATTTCGTCAAAGCTAGAAGTAATCATAAGACTAAATCATAGGAAAAGTTCTCCCCACAGTGTCTCCTTTGGAGAAACAGTTATCCCTCTTTGTTTTGAAATAAGATCAAAACTTTCCCTAAATAAACATATTTATAGGGAATGCATTGTATTGATGCCAGTTTTTTTTTTTTTTTTCATTTTTATCTAGGCTTTAGTTTAATGGTTAGGCAAAGCCAAGTGATGGCGTGAGGTTATGCTATGATGGTCAGTAGCGATCCAAGTTTCGTTTATTTATCCATGGTATAAAAATCAAGGTTTCGTAACTTATTTCGCAATGAACCGTGTTTTCATGGATCAGAGATTTGGTTGCATGGATCAGGAAACAAGACACGGAAAAAAAGGGTGGAGGATTATTTTGAACGTCAATGTACTTTGAGATTTACTATTACGTATGCATTTCATTTTATTGAGATTTAATTTTAATTAATTCAATTTCAGATTTTGAAATATATATTAGTATAGCCTTAATTGGAGTTTTAAGAGGATGGGTGAGAATAGTATTAGATTTGTTGATTGACACCTAGCTGGAAGAGGGATCGGGTTGTAACATATTAGGTTAATAAACTATACGCGGTGGTGATTATATATATATATATATATATATATATATATATATGCATGCATATATAGAATTACCATTGTTAATTAGGTTATTTAATTTTGCCTTAGCTAATTTGAATTTGGGGCATATTTTTAATGAAGCTTATTGTAAATATCTTTTAATATATTACGTATTTGGTTGTGAATTATTTTCATACAAAGTCTGTTTATATTGAACTAATTTGTGTGTGATATTTTTGTATAGATTTAAATATGCAGTAGTTAGTGCTATTGAAACATTTGAAACATGTATCCTTGTGTGAAGAGAAGTACACAATTTGTATATAAAAGCACACATGAAATAATTTACTCGGTATCTAATTCGCATTAGCAGTGGTGTAATAAACATCAAAATTCTTCTTAAACTCATTTACATCTGCTGATAGCACTACATACCCTGGTAATCGATTCCATAATCCAACCACTTGGTTGATGAAAAAGACCTTTCTGACATTCAATCTACTCCTATTCACTTCCGCTACACACGCATGGTATCTCAGTCCCTAGTACACCCTTTTGGTGAGAAATATATAAGGATCTCATGGTTCTATACCACGCATAAACTTATTGTCTATGTCTTGGAATGGCATTTGGAGCATTTAACTTCATCTTAGTTTTTTAAGATCACTCTTGATTGCACTGTAAGAGCTGACATATATTAGTAAAAGTTTTCAAAATTGGTATGTTTTCGTTTATTGATACAAAGAAGTACTAAAAAATATCTACTAGATATATGATACTAAAATTTAGCACACTACCAAAAACTCTATGTGGCATCAAAACGTCTCTAAAAGTCGTTAGATTCAAAAAATTTTCTGGGGAAGGGTGAAGCTTGAATCTCCTCTCACCTGAACTACTAGGTTGTAGAGGCTTGTTACGCCTTCAAGAGCAGACAGTCCTATGTGCCCTCACTTCTTTTTCTATCACCACACCTCGGCGTATTATGCTTTTCTAGGCAATTTTTGCAATAACGCATTGGGAGAATGACCATTTTTAATCGGTCATTTTGAATGGATAAAAATAGCAGGTTTATTTTCTAAATGGGTAAAACAGGATAGAACTACTAATAAATATAAATAAAATAAACATTTATATATATAAATGTAAAGGACTACCTTTTGGTCGAAAATAACGTTATTTGAATGTTTAGATAGTTTTATCCAGAAATACGTTAATTGAACGTTGTCGTCTGATCAATAAGTTGAATATTTATTGTTTTTTGGAGCCTTTATATGAGTTTTCGGAGCGTTTACAATAATCTCCCCCAAGGTTAGCCATTTTTCCAAAGCTCTAGCTACTGTTACCGATCCAAAATGACCGATTCAAAAATGGCTGTTCTACCAGTACTTCATGGCAAATATTTCACTTTTTTTATTCAATCCAGACGTAGTAATCAGAGTCAAGAGAGAGAAGCTTCATTAATATCTCCCTGCTTATTCACTTCCTCATTACAATTTGCCTCTTCTTCTCTTCTAGATCTCAACTACACGCTAAAAAAAACATGAATTTTAGTCACCAAATAGGAACCAGTTTTTTTTCCATCTGGGTAAACACATACAGCCTTAAATCATTAATTTTATTAGTTGATTGTACCATCGATCACTGAAGGTCTGTCTTCTTTCAACAAACAAACAAAAAATATTTCATAATCAGAAAGATAAAAAAAAAACCAGAAGGAAAACTTGTTCACATGAACAATTATTAAAGATCGAAACTTTGTCCAAGCAAAAAATTATAAACATATTTTTCCATAATTTGTTTGTTCTTAATATTTTTAACATAAAAGCTCTAATTAGATTGCTTCTTTTTTTTAGGTCTGGTCTAAACAAAGTAGCCACCCTCAAGAGGGGTGTGCAAAAGAGCAGATGTTGGGAAAAAAACACGCAAAAATAGCATATGATCATTTGTAGTTTTATGACCCAGCTGCAGAATGAGACAGAAACAGCATGTTCTGTTTTTAATAAAGATTCATTCATTACTTTTTTTTTGTTGCCCTATTTTTCCCTTCTCTCATAATAGGAAATTTGGCAAATGAATTAGAATTAGATTTGAGAATTGACCAAGGAAAACTTTCGCCCAGATAGGTATGAAAAGAACCCCAAAGGAGTAAATGCAGAGTTAGATAGATAGATCATACACACACACACACACACACATATATATATATATATATATATATATATATATATATATATATATATATATATACTAAACAGTTAAAGATAATTGAGCTGCTGCAGGAATCGAACCTGTGACCGATGGGGTAGCTGCTACAACATAGCGTTGTTCTTAACATTGAGTTAAACGGCTGCTGGTAATGCAAATGCACATAGAAATGATTTCACTCAAAATTATCGTCTCGTTTATTCTTGGTCTGTTCGTTTCCTTCAACTTGGCAGTTTGGTATTAAGAAATGGATATGCATGATCCGATAGAGTGATTATAAACTGCGTTATACAAATATAGATAGATAGATAGATAGATAGATTGATAGATAGATAGATAGATAGGTAGATAGATGAAAATTCGAAGGAGAAGAGAAAAATTCGAAAGATAGTTGTTACATCGAAATCTTTTCATTATTATTTTGTGTCCGTAGTTCGATGCATTTCGACGGGGGGGCGGTCATCTTTTCCAGAGGGAAATATTTGAAGCGGTTCGCAGAGAAAAATATGCTGTTTACATTTTGATGCTGTAGAAGAGAATGTGAACGATTGGTTTGTTCAGTAGGAACGGGAGGGGAAGTTTGTATCTGTGTAATTGAGGGTGACATTTCGTTTGGAATGAGAAGGGTCCATGAGCGGCGGGGGTCAAGGGGTGTATGTTTCCTGTTTCTGTGGGTGTTTGGCTTATCTTAGATAAGAAAGGCAGTGATGGGCTAGAATGGTCATTTCTCAGGGAAAGATGGATTTTGATATTTCTATTTCAAGACGGAGAGGTGGTGTTTAGCAATTTATGTATATGTGATGGTATATGTGGGGTAGGGTGGGAGTAGGTGTGTTGTTTTAATTTAGTTTTTTGGTTAATGGTGAGTAAAACTTCTGCTACCTTTCTTAAAGGGGTGGTGTTTGTACACCGTTTTTCGAATTGACTGTCGGTTGTTAGTCAATACCTAGTATGTTGGTGTCTGTGGTGTTGTAGTGTTTCGTGTCTATATGATTCTGTTTTAAAATCAGAGGGTTTGCAATCTGAGAGTGCCCATACCTCTGAGTCACTGCACTACAGTGGGATTTAAGGGTTGCTTCAGCGCATCTGCGTATCGAGGAGTTATGAATTTTTTTATGAGATCGGCTTGGTAAAAGTTGAAGTTGTGGTTGTGTATGTTCCTGGGTTCGACCTGAGCACTCGTTCCCTCATCTTGTCTGAGGGCTCTCTTGTGTTCGTATTTTATTTTATCTTATTATTTTTTTCATTTTTTTTTTTTTGAGAGGTCACCATGTCTCTCCTATGTAAAATTTGTCGAAGTCATACAGTATTGCAAAGACGCCAGCTTCAGGTGGTGGATGTCTTTTAGGTGGTTTGTGTATCAAGTTTTTGATGGGTGTTGAGGTGTTGGTGACAATGTGTATCTCCATATTGCACAGGTTTGAGTTGAGGTTAATGGTGGTCGTGTTGGTGGGTAATATGACACGTCTAGAGGTCGTGTTGTTTTTATTTTTGTCGTGCTTGTTGTTTGTTTATTGGATCTTGCATACTTGTATCAGCATCGAAATGTAAACAGCATATTTTTCCTTGTGAACCGCTGTGAATGTTTTTCTCTGAAAAAGATAACTGGCCCCTGTCGAAATTCTTCGGAGTACACCCATCTATTTCTCTTCACTTTCCAATTGTCATTTTTATCTATATTGTCGGATCACTTCAAATTTACAATACAAATATATATATATATATTTATATTTGTCATAAAATACACACACTTATATATGTATACATATTTACTTTATTTCTGATATTAACTAACCACTCCATTATTTTGTAAGAATAACAATCAAATAAAAAAAAAGCAGCCTCAAGTTATTTACATAAATTCAATACTTAGCACGTATAACAATTTTTTAAATTATCTCCTACCCAGAGGGGTAAACCCCTTTTCTTTGCAAATAAGACGTGGTATGTTATAAATGATTTGGACTCTGACACGATATCTAAAACCTTTGAGGATCCCAACCCGAGTGCACAACCTGACCAACTAGATGCTGTAAATCTTGAAGAGTTTGGTGAAGAACCCTCCGATAACATAACAGATGACATGTGAGACCAGACCATAGCTGGTCAAACTGAGATCGTAAAAATTCCTGAACAACAGATCCACTCTCTTAAAGCTGTAACCCCTTGAAAAGGGATACACTGGCAACTATCATGAACAAGTATGTACACATTGCCATGCACAGAACTTGGATGGTCTCTGGATGATGGAAATGCAGTTCCGTTTCCATGTACACTGCTAGACTGGCCTGTGTCGATGAACAAGACAATCTTGAAAGGATGCATCAAAGGCTGTTCAAAGAAGGAAGTTCCATGTTGGTATCATTGCCAGGGATTTGCAACCAAATACAATACAGTAGGATACAGGAATTCACCTAAAAATCAAAAACCGCTTTTATTTCAGCAAATATACTCAGAAAAGGTAGCTATACCACTACGATGGATACAAAAATTTGTTGGGACATTGAATATTCATATACAGTGTAGGTTAGAATGGCAATCAGTTTTTTTTCAGTTATGACCAAGAGGAAGATTATTTTGTATTCAACTTCTGTTAATTCTGTACCATATTTGCTGATGGGAAGTGTCGACCTGTAATCAATACCAAAGATTAGTGCCAGGCCTAGTATTAAAGTGAAATAAACATTTTACCACCAGAAATCTTCAAAGTAAGCCATTTATTTTATATAAACAGAGACAATCATGTGCACAAATAATAGACAGGTTATTAATTTAGCAGGAACCACTCAACATTTCAACTCCCAGATGAGTTAATCTCAGTTTGTTGTGACCTACATAAAGGATACATTCAATTAAAGATCTGGTGCAGAAAGCAAATCTTTTGTTGAGGCAGCAATCACAATATCTACTTTCTGTATATTTCCAGTTGCTAGTTGACCATGTTGTGCATCCGGGTCATGAACTTAAAAGGTCCGAGATATCATTTCTGAGTCACCATCATTTATAGCATTCTACGTCTGTAAAATCCCCTTTGCCTCCCACTCCTGGATACATAAATTCAAATATTTCTGCGTCTAAATTGTTTTAAAGTCTCTAAAGTAAGAATCGGGTATCTATATTTTCCGTTGTTATTAAATGATAGACTGCACCCCTAAGATTAATACATATATGTATATGTGTGTTTGCGTGTGTGTGAGAGTGTGTGTGTCCAATGCCCTTGCTTACAGCGAGAACTTTTGCCTTTCGAATCAGTTCAATGGTCAAGTGAATGTTGTCACTGTTCCCTACCCATAAGTGATACCAGTCCGCGCAGATTTAAGATCTTGGAGGATGGGGCACAAAAGACAAAACTTGATATTATTTCTGATACATAAGTGTATTCCCAATATTAAAAAACTCGTCATAAGACCGGTAACATTCATGTATATATAAACACAATTTTTACTGAGCACATATACTTTCCATTTAGAAATTACATTGTAATTGACCTTCATGTTGCTAGGCTTGGAAGTTCTTGTACATATGGTATTTCTTGTTAATTTGTCATTTCAGACTACCATATTTCTGTTCCTTTTCGTCTCTTCTTATGTGGTCAGCAGTTCCACCAAATTAGTGATATCAGAATATTCCTCCAAGAATCAATCAAGTCAAAACCAGAATCGTTCTTTTATGATGGAATGCACATGAATAGACGGATTGGAATGAGTACACTGATAGATAGATAGATAAATAGATAGATAGATAGAGGGATAAACAGATAGATAGATGGATAAATAGATAGATAGATAGATAGATAGATAGATAGATAGATAGATAGATAGATACATACATACATACATACATACATACATACATACATACATACATACATACATACATACATACATACATACATATGAAAAAATTTAGATAGATGCATGCAAATATCCGTAGATGTATAGATGAGAAATGTTTGAGATGGGTAGAGGGAGAAAACAGAGAGAGAGAAATGAGTTGACAGATAGATAGATAGATAGATATGAACAGAACGAGATAGATAGATAGATAGATAGATAGATAGATAGATAGATAGATAGATAGATAGATAAACATGAGTGGGCAGACAGAGAGATAGACAGCCAGGTACATGCAAAGATACATTTGGAAAGATTCACATGGGTAGACATATGCATATATACATTCGTGTGAACAGATTTAGATGAAAAGAGAGGGGGAGAGAAAAAGAGAGATAGAGAGGGAAGGATTAGATAGATAGATAGATAGATAGATAGATAGATAGATAAGTAAACATACATACATACATACATACATACATCGATGTCAACAGATAGATAGATAGATAGATAGATAGATAGATAGATATGAATTTCTATGATAATTTATTATTACTTATCCGTACACTAGGCACTTGGTATGACTCAAGCTTTCTGTATTCTTCCGTGAGATAGCAATATTCACCATTCAAAAGACAAACAGATGGTATTGAACAAGGATATAATAGTCGAAAGATTGGTTGCCAGATCAATAGATTGATATTTTATATTTATATGAAAGAAAGATAATGTGAAGCATCTACTAATATATATTTGGATCACCTGGTATAGATAGTACCACAGCGTTTATCTATTTATACAGCGGGGCAACGTATATTGATTTATAAAAGGTGGGTCTTCAAAGAATGCATCCTCCCGATAGTCACCTATGGAGCTGGAACGTGAAAATCTAGCCAAGAGACTGACTCTCAAACCGAGAAGCGTGCGACGTCCACATGAGAGGACCATGCTCAACATCACTTGGAGAGATGATTAGACAGCACAGTATGTTGGGGAAAAAACGGGAGTCTGGGACATCACAGAATCTCAAATAGCAATGGGTTGGTCATATTGCAAGAATGTCAAACACCACAACTCACAATGTGGATCCCCAGAGATCACGAGCGAAACCGTGGCCGGCATAATATGTTTGCAAGACGAACTAGACAAGTTGAGAAAATATTGACTCTGCGACGCCTATGATAGAGAGGTCTAGTGAATCCTGGAGAAGGTGTAAGTCCAACGACGGACGATAAAAGATTGATGATGATGATGATGATGGTGGTGGAAATCCAACCCTGATAAAAAGAGCTGACCATGGGGAAAAGATAGAGAAACCAGGCTTCGGTCAGCGATTTCGAAAGAATGTCCATGTGCCTTGTTATGATCTTTGAACTTTTCTCTGAAAACATTTTTGTCTTTGTTGCTCAACGTTTAACTTGAAACAGAAAACATCAGGATTCTCGCCCATTTTGTTTTTTCGTTTGGCAAAAAAAAAAAAAGCGATTTCAATCCGAAATTGACCTCTGCTGACCTCCGCCGATCCAATCATCTCTTTCTGTCCAAGGTAACTCCACACATCAATTTATCTCCAAGAATGTGATTGGTTGACTGTAATACAAATAATGAAGGCCAGAAACT
>OY735198.1:71401493-71488993 GCA_963457665.1 Thysanoteuthis rhombus | reverse complement strand
TTTATTTGGCCAGTCAACGTTTGGGATGACCGTGTTCGGAGAAAGTGAAATGTGGACTACCAATGGTTAGTCAGAACTATCACGCTGGTTGAGGCTTCGACGGTCCTTACTTAGGCTCCACAAATAACAATGTAAAATAGACTCCACTGTTCTACCACAGCTTTAGCGAACGATGGATCCATGCCTTTCCCGAATTGAAATAAACACAAACCATCACAGCCTGGGATTGAACTGGGCTCGTTGTCCATTCTCTGCTCAGTTATCCACTCAGCCATCCAGCGCCAGCTCCTCCTCTATCGTAGTGTGAATGAACTTCACTTGGTTCCTTACAGACAAAGGAACAACTTTGAATAATTCCCTCCGAGTCATGTGTGCCTGGACGAAGTGTATGAAGATCCTGGGGCACCTGTCGTCAGAATGCCCCCTCGGTCTTGCTTGTCTGCAGGAGCTGCCGAAATGACGTCAAATTTGGCGTCAAACAGGTCCACCCCATGATCTTGGAATCAGATGTCCTTCTCAAGACTGATTGCCTTCTTAAGGCTAGAGAGCCCAATTTCCGCAGCTATTCTACCCTTAGCCGGTAGGGGGTGTGTGGATTCATGCCTTTCCCAAAGGCATTTGTGCGAAGTCAACATTAACAGCCCCGTCCAGATTTTGAATTCGGGGCGCCTATTCCATTGTCTGCACCGATACTGACTACACCAATCACACCCCACATGCATCTCCATACGCTTCTCCCGGGAATGCGCCCTGGAGGGAACACTCCTGCAATCGTAGTAGATCTCTATTGCTATTACAGAACCCACTCTTTTAGTCTCTGTTGCTTATATTTCCCCTCATTGCCATTTCCCATAATGCTGTTCAACCAATCATTTACGTGCTTATGCTCACCAAATTAGCTACATATGTTTGACGCTGCCGATTAGACATTCAACACCATTCCCTGGTATGGATCCAGTTCAGTGGAACATTTCTTCTGAATTCCATCTGGGTGGTCTTCTTGATATATTCATACTTTCTCCCACTTTTGAAAAATTCACATAAATCTAATCATTAACCAAGTATTTGTCTGGTTTGGTGAAACAGGTTGCTCTTATTATACTATAATCTTTTTCGGACTTGCATCCTCATCTGGGAGTTTGTTTGTTTTTTTTTTTGTTTTGTTTTGTCTTGTTTCGTTTTTTATTTTCCAAATCACAACATTTCAACCTCCGTGTCCGACAATTAATCATCATCATCATCATCATCATCATCAACATCATCATCATCATTTTTGGAGTCTGGGAACGCTTGACAGATAGTCATAAATGTTTCTTCGCTTTACGCCATTTGCAAAAGATTTTATAAGAACGGCCTACTTTCACATAGGGGAAACCTGTGTATGATCTCAATGGAAAATGCAAAGTACTTTCACAAGGACAGCGATGACAGCCACGAAGTCTGATATCCCTAGGAAAGACACTAACTATGGAAAGAGTGAGAACGATATACCCCCTGCCCCCACCCCGTGCACGCGCGTACCACCTCTGAAAAAAATTAAGAATTCCGTCCAACATTTCCTGAGGGCGATCCTGGACGATATACACCTGCTGAGACAACGGCCAAAATATCGTGATTAAAAGAACCAAAGTGAAGAACTTTCAATGCAGAATGCGTGAGACATGCGCATTTTGATACATTCTCACGCTCACACGCATGGAAGGAATGTTCTCACGTATTTAATAAAAAGTGTTAGATAACAATCTTATCTTAGCTGGAACATTAAATAGACTTCTGAACAACACTTAATTTCAGTAGCTGCTAAGCATTGAAACGCTATCTCAGCCAATCTCGGGTACATAATTTTCAAAATTTTTTAATGGGGGCAAGACCCCGCCCTCAACAAATGTTCATCTCTGAGGGAGGATCACATGATTCTCACACATTTGCAACATTGATAATTGTCAGGTCTGAACATGAAGAGACGAGCCCATCTCATGGAGAGATCACAAGACAGCACATTGTATTAGAGAAGAAAAAAAACGGGGTTTTAAAAAACAGAAATGAGATGTATCATAGAATCGATTAGAAAAATCAACTGGCAATGGGCTAGTCATGTTGCAAGGGTGGCAACCAAACGCTGGACACCACCGCTCACAAAGTGGATCCCCAGGGATCAGATGCAAATTTGTGGCCGACAGAAAATAACACCCATTATAGAAAGGTCCGGCGATTCTTGGGGAAAGTCTATGCCCAACAATGGATGCAACAAGGCTGATGATGATGATAAAGTAAGGATGTTGTGAGGATCAGTTTAAATTGAGCCACGAGAGAGAGAGAAGAGAGAGATAAGAGAGAGAGAGAGAGAGAGAGAGAGAAAATAAAAAACTCTTAAAGATATCTATAATTTCAAGAGTAGTGTAACCTCGTTCAAAAGAGGTCGTTGCGAGCAGATAAAAAGTTAAGTAAAAGCCTGCACAATATTCTGACTGACTCTTTGACTAGTTTGCGTGAAATTCCAGTCTCCGCATGATGTTTTAACTTCCAGTTTATCTGCTTCCTACTAGTTTCTATTGAAGAACGAAGAATGGATAGCGTCTGCAGTAAATAATCTGCATTTAGATCTTCAATACAAGCGCCATCCGTTGCAATGCGGGTGTTGGGGTTCAAGCAAGGTAACAGCGTTATAACCTAGCTGTGATAACTGCAGAATGGATGTGGGCAGTATTCAAGGGCAGGTGATAGATAAAAAACGATGAGCATACGATTTAAACATACTAACTCAGGCATTCTTTAATGAATTTTTTTATTAAATAATACCGCCCAATTATATTACAAAGTATATCATATTTCAGTATTTGAAAAATAAATATTCGCACATTTACTTCAATTACTTGCAAACCCGTAAGCTGCAGAAGGAAAGGGGTGTAAAACTATATCTAAGCTCCCGAAGGAAAAGGGGGTAAAACTTAATTTCAAAAACAAGGTTTCCTTCAATGAGCACTGAAATGATTCTGTCTCATTCTTTCTATTTTTACAGTTACAGCCGGTTTGAATTAATTATATTTCGTAGTATGCTGAGATTGTTGTGTCATATTTGTGATCAAATGGGCTTGTAATGAAATAAAGTTTATCCTGAAATATCGGGCTTACGGGTTAGGGGGGGATATTCTGTTCTTTGCTCGCGATTTTCTGGACGCGTGAACGATACTATAGGTAAAAATGTTGGGGTCCACTAACAACTCACTTTATTTCACGAACTACGCTATAACGGACTGCTTCATATCGAGGAACGCCAGTCACTAATTTTGGACACAAATTCTACAGAGATTCGATCGAATTTTAACGATTGAACGGTGCAATATTCTGTATTTTTTCCAAAAATGAATCTCTAATCAAAAAAGTTTGAAATTTGGGAATAGTATGAAGAAGATAATTCTTTTGCACGATTTGGAACGATACCATAGATTCATTCAAATTAGGAGAAGGCGTGCAACAAATCCCGGAAAAAATTACTTTTCACTGAAATAGTTTCCAATTAAAGAAACTGAACGTAAAAATGATTTTTGCGGAATCTGACTAGAATCGCAGAGTCAGTCAAATTTCTCTGTATACGCAATTGTTTGTTTGTCTAGTTTATTGTGCTTATGCATACGAACAATCACACTGTTGTTCTTCGACGTAATTTTCTCTTCTTTTTATTTCGCTCATTTTTGACTCCGCTTCTCATCCTACAGATTTTGAAACATTGACGCAATATCCTAATGCCGTCCATTGAGTTTACATACAGTTTTGAAAATAAATATCATTCAAATTTTTAGCTCATCATGCTAAACCAGGCCCTTACTTTCTGCACTCACGCAGAAGTGCAATTTTGAAGTATTCGGTTACTTCCCTTAGAATCAACAAAATGCTGCTGCAGTACAATCATAATTGTAGTTTATTCAAGAAATGCACCCACTCTAGTTTAATCTTGGACTGCTTATATTAATAGTGTCCGGTGGTTCAACAGGGATGAAATTCAAATCATGCAATGAAACGTTCAGAGATCCCAGAAATATACGGTGAGTTAGGGAGCAGATAATAAATATATCTGTTCGTGTGTAGGAAAGAGGACGTAGCCACCCATACGCAATGAAGTTGAGGTAATAGACATAGAAGAGCATTGTAGAATAAGACAATTGAAAGAATCAACACATGTGCTTAAAATAACTCAATCGCAAGGCCTAGCATAGTCATGAACGCCATACGGGATCCTCTAAATATAAAAGAACAGACGTTCTCTGCCTTGGAAGCAGTGAGTTCAATGCCCGAATCTGGAATATCCATCGGATAAGCAATGCCGCATCATGAGGAAAAATTGACTTTTGCTAAAATTTTCTAGGACCAGACGTAAAAATTAAAGAATGAGTGCCACATATCAAGTTTATTCAAATAAATACCCAGAAAGGCTGAAATATCATGATTAATCGACGATGATAAGAGAACTAGTCCGAAAGGATCTTCGATAATCTATCTCATATTTACTTCAGATCGATCAGTAATCACACTGACATTGGTTTGCAAGAGTTTCCATCGTTCATCTGATTATTATGAGAATGGTTCCGTCGGGGTATAATTAGCATAGTAAGTAACGAGGCTGTTTGTGTTCAATCCGCACTAATAAGGCATGAATCCATCTCTTCTCCCCTTGACTGAGGGTAAAATAGTAGCTTTCGGAAAGCAGCCAGTCTAAGAGAAGGACAACTCAAATCAGGGAGAGGAACCCCCTTAAAGCAGTTTGACGCCCAATTTGGCGTCCTTCCTAATACTAGGCTGATGCCTGAGGTATTGCCCTTTACTCTCCTCTGGGCTACATCAGCAAGGTCAAGGGAATGGGATTCTGACCACGGGGCATTCTAGGATCTCCATACACTTTGCCCAGGTATGCGCTTAGAAGAAGGTGTAACCGAATTCATCCACGTTTTCTGCACCAGTTTTAAGGTGTGTTTTAATTTTGTATTTGATGCCTCCTATTCGAGTTTTTGTTGAGAGGTCCGGTAGATGCTTAGTAGGGCAGATAGGACAATAAAAATGAGTATTCACTGCGTGTTGGTTGGTCAGGGTGTGATGAATAATAACAAATAGAAAAATTCTTTGATGTCTTTTCCGCGCCGAGGAAACGTTCATGTGAAGAATGAGTGTCAAACAGATTTAGGTCTGAACAAAGACATTCTTGTATTTGAATATAAAAACATAAAAAACTGGAAAGCGATTATCAAGTACTTTAATAGATGGGAAATAATGCAAACATCATTGAGAGAATATAGCTTTTAAATATGAAATATAAATGATTTTACTGTAGAAATGAACTAAGAATCAGGACGAAAGGGGTTGTCAGTGGTTAGAAATTAAAGTGAGTATAACTCAAATGGTTACAGTTATCATATGTATAACTAGTATTTTACCCGTAAAATAATACTGGTATTATTTACGTATAGATAAATTATTCAAAAATATATTTTAGTAAAAATGTCTTTATAACAACATGGGGATTGTATTTTCTTTTAATTCAAGAAGGAATAAAAATGATAATAAAATGGAAGAAAGTCGGTGAATCAGGGCCAAATTGTCGAGAGAAATAGATTTCTGGTTTATTTTGTATAGAAACTGTCAACGGAATGGCTTGCATGGTGGCAATTGGGTAGGGAGTAAATTCTGACAGCGAGGTTTGGGGGGGAATATCAGAAGGCAGACATGCTGTTCGTATTTTTTCTTTCCTCACCATTTTTTTCAGATTTAAAAAAATACATCTTGTATTTAAAAACTACCCTACTCTTCTTCCCTGACTGGGTTGACAAACAAACCAACAAATGTGATATAAGCTTTCATTTGATAAGAAAATGCAAATGCCTTGCTAATGAATTTACTGTATAAATGAATTGAAAGACAATGTGGTGAAGAAGTAATCCAAGTAATACTGAGAAAAATAGGGGTCATGATATGCAAAATGTAAACAAGTTGTTTACAATTATTGAACCCGGTATCAGAAAGACGTTGTTTGGTTGGACAGGATTTCCGTGTTAAACGAAAATGCAAGAAGAGTTAATCGTGTTTGGATTTCTTCCACGGTGCAGCTGTGACTAAATAATAAATGGAACGAAGACATCACATTTGTCTAATGTTTTTGCTGACTGTGCTTTTCGGGGGGGGGGGTTCATTTACTTATATATTTCGCTACCTGATGGCTTTATTCTATATCTGTAACTTTTGTCATTTTCCAAGAGAGATAAAAATTAAATGCTAATTACAAAGTAATCTCTATTATTATTTATTCACTATTCGTAAATGTGTGGAAAGAACCGGTTCATTCTGGTTGAATATTAACAAGAAATGCAGAGCAACGTAATATTCTTGATATCTTCGTATAAGT
Source organism: Thysanoteuthis rhombus (assembly GCA_963457665.1). NCBI lineage: Eukaryota > Metazoa > Mollusca > Cephalopoda > Oegopsida > Thysanoteuthidae > Thysanoteuthis > Thysanoteuthis major. Next base: position 71,482,602 of record OY735198.1, on the reverse strand, counting down.
ACAGTGCAATAGCAAAATTATTTAAATGCTGTCAGCGGCATGGGTATACGAGTAAATTTTTTTTCAAGTAAGTGTCATGTCTGTCACACTTATTATATCAGTAGACGTCATCAGTCTTCCTCCCTTCCTACCGTCTTATTAAACAACCTTCTTCTACTTCCTTCTCTCTTCCTTGCCTCTTGATAAAACAATCTTGATAAAAGTTAAACTTCTCAGCACTTTTTTTCTCCAATAAGCATCGAATTCGACAATGGCTCTCTCACTAATACTTAGCCTCTTGTCTATTTCCTGTGAATATTTGAGCAAAAAGAAGAAAAAAAACGCTGAAAACTAGCTAAAAATCAATTTTATTGTGAGAAATGTGTGTGCCATACCTGAGAAGGAAAATCTAAGAAAAGATGTGTTTCCAATGTTTAAAACCCAAGATGGGATAGAAATGACCTCTGGTGGCCTTGAATGACCCCTGAGGTCAACTTAACATAGCTTATGTCACAAGTTGATCTTTCCCGAAGTTTACAAGCTAAATATTGGGTCGATAGGCCTTGTAGTTTTAGCATGAAAGAAGCACGGACAAACAAATTAGCAGGAGGCTTAAATACTGGCATAAATAATGCTACCTCGATTTTCGTCTGTGAAAAACTCGGATTGAAATTGGCCAACATGGGTGCTGCAATTGACCTACTGCTCTGAAGCTCCTTACACAATGAGGATAGGTATATTGAGTGTTGGGATACGTTCCTTCATCCGCCTTCATCACAGTTGTCTGCAATTTGCGCTCGGGTAGCCATTCGGTGGACTCGTATTTGATGTTAAGGCGCCTGGTAACTTTCCTAATGCCCTACCGGCGTTTGGTGATTTTCAACTCTTCACACAAATGCCTTTAGGTATCCACCTCAATCGAACGTTGGAACCCCAAAAGCCATCTTATCTGCTTCGAAAATGCTCTAACCATTATCAAATTCACTCAAATTCATCCGCAACTGCAACGTACAACGCCTAAGAATGCTCACCTGCTTATAAACCTACGGCCTTGATGAGCGCAGTGGTCATGATTTTTATGGCTTATCAATGTATATACAATGTCTGTCCAGAAGCTATCCAGCCATGTCCAATATTTCGAGAACGGGTGGCGCGGCTTTGAAGTAATTTGACAACCAATCGGAAGTGACTTTGCAGCACGTGCATGGAAAAAAACATCCTCCAGTGGGGTTATTGAGTCGGCCGTGAGTGATTTCGTGTACTGTGGTACCGTTGCATAAACAATGATCGAGTTTGTCCATTCCTTACGTATTTCCCAATTAAAAAAAATACTTAAAATTAACCGAATGACCCGTTTTGATTGAGGTTTTATTTTTGAATTTGTATTCTTAAGTATATTTATAGAGAAAACACCCGACACGTGTTTCAAGGTAGATCCATTTTTCAAGTGTGGTGAATAATATTCAATATTTGGTACATCACTCTTTCATTAAAATTAATGAAGTTGGATTATCGATATGTATATATAATTAGAATCGTCGGGAGACTGACTTACAAATATCAACTAACGTACCTTTTTTAATTGTTTGACAATTCTCTTTGGTCGCCAGAGACAGGGGCGTACCACACTGGAGGACAATTCCTTCCAAGGTTACAAAATTGATCATTTGTGGCTAAACCTAGCTGTATTTTTTCCTATTCGGCCAATAAAAATCGACGGTAGCCGATTAAAACTCGTTAATTTTATAAAAGTAAATGTTCTTTATTGATGATTTGTTCTGGGGCACTAGTGTATATTCATTTTATTTGATAAATGGGCTTTAAATGAGGTAAACCCTTTGCCAAATATGAAAGTCCAAGCAGCTTCTAATGAACGCCAACAAGTCTATATGTTTACTCCTCAAGGTAGGTTCAAACGCTTTATTCTTTTAAATTGCTACTATCTACTAGCCATATTCACCCAATTGTTAGTAAGATAAATTACCATCATCGTCAGTCTTTTAACGTCTGTCGTTGGACAAAGCCCTTCCCCAGGATTCGCCACACTTCTCTATCATGGGCGTCGTGGAGCCAGTACTTTCTGAATTTGTCAACCTCATCTCTCCATCTGATATCCAGCCGGCCTCGGTTCCGTATGTGATCTCGAGGGATCCATGTCATGAGTTGCGATGTCCATCGGTTGTCTGCCATTCGTGCAACATGGCCAGCCCACTGCCATTTGAGCTTTTTAATAGATTCTATGATGTCCCTGACTCCTGTCTTTTCCTGCATATACTGTGTTGTCTTGTGGTCTCTCCATGTGAGGCCCAGCATAATCCTCTCATGTGAGCGTTACATAGTTCTCAATTGGCAGATCTGTCTCTTGGTTAGGTTCCATGTTTTAGATCCATAAGTGACTATTGGGAGGATGCATTGGTTATACACCCTTCTTTTTACGATTAATCGGATCATTTTACTTTTGAAGGTTGAGCTTGCTCTGTCATAGGCTTGCCATCCTAGTGTGATTCTTTGCTTGATTTCTTCTTCTTTTGAGGGTCTCATGGAGATTCGTTGTCCTAGGTAGATGTAGCGGTCTATTTTCTCGAGTTCTGTGTCCTCGATTTCGATCTTAGTGTTTTTGTCTCCAATGTGGTTGTTGCACATGATCTCTGTCTTGCTGAAGTTCATGTGTAGACCGACCTTCTTGCTCTCCTCATTCAGTTCATCTATCATTAGTTGGAGGTCGTGTAGGTTCTCTGTGAAAAGGGCAACATAGTCTGCAAATCTGAGGTTGTTCAGATACTCGCCGTCTGTTCTAATTCCTTTACTTTCCCAGTCTAGTCTTCTGAAGATCATCTCGAGGCAGGCTGTAAAGAGTTTGGGTGACCGAGTATCACCTTGTCTTACTCTTTTCTGAAGCTGAAAGGGGTCAGAGTTATATATATATATATATATATATATATATATATATATATATATATATATATATATGTGTGTGTGTGTGTGTGTGTGTGTGTAAGTGTAAATATGTGATGGATAATTGTTGTGACATGATATGAGAAAACATATATCATCATAAAAAAAATTCAGTCGATTTTAGCCATCAAAGGCCTGCGTATTCACTTTTTCGGCAAATCGGAGGTATGCACACCTACTTCGTCGGCAAAATAGAGGTATGCATCCCCCACCACCACCTGATAGTAAAAACCATCAGGTATGCCCCAGGCCATAAAATTCGATTCGCATAAACTTTATCTTTAAGTTATTCCCACACGAAGAAATCAGGTGGTGTTAAATCTGTCTCTTCGTCTAATCCGTTCGCTTGGAAGTGATCCGTCGCGATAAGACCTGGCATCACAATGAAAATACGGAAGTGCTCCATCTTGTTCCAGGCGAAACTTTTCTCTCCATCAAACGGCACAACCTATCTTTAAAGCATGCGTGTGTGCGTGCATATATATATATATATATATATATATATATATATATATATATATATATATATATATATATATTGGTGGTATCCTTCAGTTTCCTCACATGACTACCTACGGATCCACACCCGGAAAGTCTCGCTTCCAGTCTCTCCGGGGTGCAGGCCTGGGCAAGGTTGTATGGAAAACATATGGATGCCATTTACAACACACACACACATACACCGTATTATAGGTAGGGTGCCATATTGTTTATGTCTTGTATTAGGGTTGTAAACATCTAAAAGGTACGTTGCGTGCTATATTTACCGTAATGATCAGTAAATAATGGTAAATTAGGGTCTAAACCTACTGGAACTCAGTGAATATTGCTGCTGTTATTCTACTGCAAGATGTTATCGTCGATCATTATGGTACATTCATGTAATTTATCGATACACGTACGCCTGTTGTACCATAAGCTACACTGCCAGCAGTTTGACCACAGGTCATAACATTTAGTCACGGGTCATAACATCCTAAAACAACGAACCGGGTCATTCAAGCATTGGTATAGACGGAACTCAGATTATGAGGTTCCATGAAGGATAGATGCATATGACTTTATCACATCGACAATGCTGTCGTTTTTTAAGCTAGTCAATAAACCCCAAGCGAGCTCGTTATCTGTGAATACAGATACATCTGTATTTACAGGGTTAGTTGTGTGTTTTACTTCCAGTAGTTTAGCAGGAAAATATCCAGGAGCCAACAATCTTGAACGAAAACCCCATTAAGGGGATGTTCCTGGATAAATAGAGGGTTTCAGTTTCTTTCCGAAATGTTCTTTCCCAAATTTTAGGTGTGTGTTATTCGTCCTTGTGTTGTAAGGCGGGAAACGCGGCATGTGCGCATGGTCTACCAAGAAAGTATCGAGCCATTTTGTATACCTCTTGAAGCAGTTGCGCAGCCTTGATGCGACTCGGTAACAAATCGGAGGGGACCTTACTGTTCATTCGTGAACAGAAATTCTCCCTTGGCGAATATGCATCGAGAGTTCTTTTGGCAAAACATCACATTCCAAGTAAAGGGACTCAATGAAAGAAGAGGAAGAGACAAGGATAATGGGCGTGAGAAGAAGAAGAAGAAGAAGAAGAAGAAGAAGAAGAAGAAGAAGAAGAAGAAGAAGATACTGAAAAAATTGCTGATAAAAGAAGGAGAAACAAGAGTGACGGACTCAGGGGATGAAGAATGAAGAAGGAGGAAAAATGAGGGAATATTTCAAAGAAAGGAATAGATTGATAGAATCAAAGAAATGATTAGTAGGAGAGGGAAAGAGCACAATAAAAGAAATGAAGAGAGGGGAAGAACTGTTGAAAGAAGAAGAAGAAGAAGAAGAAGAAGAAGAAGAAGAAGAAGAAGAAGAAGAAGAAGAAGAAGAAGAAAAGATGATGGAAAAGAAGACGAAAAAGAAAAGGGAGAATTGATTACAAGGATTGAAGATAGGGAAAGGAGGAGAAAGGGATAAAAAAAAAAAGAATAGATTACAAGGATTGAAGAAGAAGAAGAAGAAGAAGAAGAAGAAGAAGAAGAAGAAGAAGAAGAAGAAAGGATAAAGAACACAGAGAAAGATGAGAAAGAGAAGAATTGTTTCAAAGATGCAAATATTGACGGTATGAAAGAGATTCGGAGGATGGCGAATTAAAGATCGGGTTAGATGGTCTGGGTAAACGGCTTAGGTTACATATTCCTTTTTTTTTTTTTCTCTCTTATTTCTCCAGAAGAAGAAATATTGAAAAAGAAAGACGTTAGCAAAGGCAGGAATAAGAGTCAGGATGAAGAAGAAGAAAGAATAATAAAGGATGATAAAGGATAAAATAAAATAAAAATAAAATGCAAATAAAAATGAGATTCTTTTTGAGGGTGGGTGGCACCGAGAATTGTAAGAAGAGAGTAAATAACAAAAAGAGGAAGACAAGCATTTGAAAAAAAAAAGATAAGAAAACTAAAAGAGAAAGAAAATATGGCAAAGTTGGAAGAAGGGGCCCCCGTTCGGAGAAGCGAAGGAGTGTTGGAAGAAAAACAGCTGAGCCGATGCCAAAAACGAACAGCAGTGTTTTCGCTTAGAAAATTCTATCCGTCAACAGTCAGACTAACTCTGAGACTTAATGAGGCACTGGCGCCAGCGGTGTTTTATTTCTTAATCGTTACATATGTGTGTGAGTGTTTATATTTCGTAGACATGACGCCGGCGCCGACACCACCGTCACCGCACATGCCCCAGCCGCCGTCGACGCCGCCGCCGCTGCCGTCCAGGCTTTCTCCAGTGCCTCACATCTTTTTGCTTCCTTGCTTTGGTATATATATATATATCATAAGATAGAGACACACACACGCACACATATATATACAGAAGGCATATATATATATATATATATATACATATATATATATATATATATATATATATATATATATATATATATGCTTGCGTGTGTGACTATGCGTAAAGTTGGTGTGTTTTTAATCAAGTCACATGTGTAAGTGATGCGTATACGCGCATAAATGTACATACATAGAATTTAAGTAAACATTGGGTTATAGATACGTATATATATATATATACTAATTTGCATAGCATAAATATATGCAGATTATGTATGCGTTTATCACAGAATATATTGTGTCTATATATACACATGAATGTGAGTACGTTTACATAAATATATATATATATAAAACACACTTATATAGGAATACCTATAAATTGACATATATATATAAATGCATCGACTTTTATATCAGATTATATATATATATATATATATATATGTGCGTGTGAAAGGAATACTATCGAATATATACGTACGTATGTCTATGAAATATTTGAGTATATATTTACACATGTAGGCGCTCATATGCTCCAATTTGCTTGCATACGCATATATATATATACATATATATATATATATATATATATATATATATATATATATATATATATATATATATATATAATTATCAAAATACTTATCACCATAAGCTTCTGTGCAAACTTAGATACGTAACATTCCTCCAGATGTAAATATCAAAATCGTATGGTGCCTGTTATATGATAGACATACGAGCCAATTCATTCATATATATATATATATATATATATATATATATATATATATATATATATATATATATATATGTATATATATATATATATATATATATATCAGTGTTGACTATGGGAAAAACAGGTTTACCCTGATGTTGTCTAGGCAGGTATGTTAGTTATGGGAGAGTGGTTTTCCCATGTTTTCACCTACCGTACTTTCTTCTCCATGGACAATAGTGGCATACCAGTGAAAGGGAATTTTCAGGTAATGTAGCATTAGAACAGAGTGCAGGGAGAAGTGGGTTCTTGCTTTTATCATAATTAGTTAAGTGAAAAAAACGCTACCTTAGTCTAAATTGGATCTTGGCTAAGTGCACATGCTGCCAGCACTTTATTTGAGGGTAACCGTTGATATATATATATACATAAATATATATATATATATATATATATATATATATATATATATATATATATATATGTTTACGTGTGTATGTGTTCGTATTCATCATGCATATGTAAACATACAAAGGCCCCAAAATATGCAATCATACTGCAGCGTACCAGAGGGGCGTTGGAGCCGGCCTGCCCCGGGTCATACCAAGGTGATTGCCTAAAAAAATTACACAGTTTTTTTGTAGTTCTTTTTTATAAAATGGAATATGTCTGCCCACACAGTATTTCCGAATTACAATGTAATTTGGTGAACGGGTGGACAATAGGATACAAAGAAGTGATTAAATTTTTGGGTGGATACATGAACATTTACTTTCCCCACGTCGTATTTGTATACACACACTACATAATATCGCCGAAAGTACATGTCTGTTCATACGATATCTCCAAAAGTTCTCAGTGAATTTCAATGAAATTTTGTGAAAGACGGAACATAGACTACGGAAGAAGTGATTCATTTTGGGGCGGATCCATGCACTATTTCTTCTCCTGACAATGATAACTGACAGATACATGCACAATCTTCCTAGTTTTATTGTATAATTTGTTTGTTCTTTTAAATGTACTGAACAAGAACATTTTCATGGTACCCATACTTAATCTATTCATATTGTTCCACTAAGTCTGCACTGAAAAATTGAAAAGTAATGATGAATAGAATTGTTAGTAAACGTAGGCTGATGCCATCACATCTGATAATAAGGGTGAATCACGATGAATAATGAAAACTATTATTACAAAAGATCATCAAAATCTTAGATATCCCAGGAAGAGTGCAAGTTTTGGAGGTGAGGATGACGTTACCACCCTGGGTGGCACCAACCATAGATACATCACTGCAATCATATACACATATGAGCTTATTTTAGTCTGGCACATGGCAACAATAGTGGAGCGCTAGATCTTTCCCATTATTGGTCCGAGCCAATCAACCCAAGATCACATATATATGAAAAAAAAGCGTCAAACACATCATCAAGCATAAATCCTGTATGCATGTCCATGTGTATATGCGTGTAAGCGCATACACTTTCGAACGTAGCCATTAAAAAGGAAAACAGGGAAAAGATGTTTGTATGTGTGTGTGTACGTGTGTGTGAGTGTGTGTGTGCGTATCATTGTATACTTGTGTGTATGTACGTATATGGTGTATATAAATTTGACTTAGTTCGTGAAGAAACAAATTGGTTGCCATCGACACTCGCATTTACACACACACTTCTGAATCACTCACATACTCATATGTGTGTACATATACACACACAAACACCGTATCATACAAGTAAAGCACCAACATACATACACTCTCACACACATAGACAAATGGACACACGGACAATCTGGCACATGTGTGCGCACTTACTTTAAGAGATTTGCCTGTTCCATATGGAATTATATTCCACGTATTCTCCTACAGATATACATTGGCCAATGCAACACTAAGTCAACTATAATTAAATTTTGGCTGGTCTTTTTTCTTATCTTATGGAATGAGTGAGTGTTGTTGTTATTTATCACTAGTCTCTCGGCCAAATATCCACCAACCATTATATATTAATATATTCGTGTGTAATGATACACACACACACACATGCTCAGAGAGAGGAGTTAGATGGACGAGGTGCTACTTGGAAGTCCAGGGAATTTGAACAGATTGGTTAATCTGACTACTTGTTAAATTACCCAGAGTTTCTCGTATGTTGCCGGATATTTTCTCTCGTATCTCGAAATATAAAAAAAAATCATATTTTCTATCGATTTTTTTTCTTTCTTGAAGAAGCCACTTTTGTGCTAAAAACTCCCCGGCAAGCAACTCACACAAATACACAAACACACACACACACACACACACGCACACACACACACAAACACACACACACACACACACACACACACACATATATATATATATATATATATATATATATATATATATATATATATATATATATTTAGGTCCATTCCCAGCGGTGACATTTTGAGGTTATTGTAGGTGCTTCTGTTTGCGCATGCGTATGCATTTGTATGTATGTGTGTGTGTGTGTGTGTGTGTGTATGTGTGTGTGAGTGTGTGTGATGTGCACGTGCACATGCGATGTATAAAAAGGTCGAGATAGATAGATGACAATCAATGTTTAAGCTGAATTCAAGCTATGATTCCGAACGCTGATTTCTAATACAGTAAAGCAAGGGGAGACAAGTCACTACAATCTTCTTACTCCCAAACCTCCTATTTAGCCTTGTACCGTACTATGCTAAGCTTTGCCTATATAGATTGGTATGTTCGGATAGGAAGTTAGTGCGTCTGTTTTCGTAACTGACGTTCATTCCAAGTCCAAAAAAGACAATAAATATTTCGTTTCGTTCAATAACTGCCATTCTCGAAAATGAGATGCAACATAATCCTCCAGAGAATCATGACCCATTACAAGGGTTACCATATGGTATTCAATAGTTAGATTTGTGACCGCTTCGGAACATCAGGTACTGCAAGCATGTGCTGGCCGTACGTTTCGCGTGTGGGCTCTCACATTAAAATCGACCTTGTGTTACATTCTGCCTTTGTAGGGAGGTGGTTAAATAACTACCATATGCTTTTCAAAAGGAAAATATGCCCTTCTTCTGCAATTGAAATAGAATGTCTTCTTTCCGCCTAAGAGGATCTTCCTTTTCTTAGAAACCGTCAACAATGCTGTCAGCCTGGTTACCTATCTTTTCAATTTGACCCAGTTGGCTATGTATGTATCACACGTACAGGTAACACCAGTATAGCTAGAGGGCTGAAAGATTTGATGTTTACTCCTTATTATGTATGCAAAAAAAGGTCTTTTTGTTTGTTTTTTTTTTCAATTCTTCCACAAATTGTCTTTTTTTTTTTTGGTGAGGGATTCAATTTGCAATGTATGTTTGTGCTAAATTAATCCCTTGGTTTGCGTCTGCTTGTTTTGGGAAAATTCAGTCGTTTTAGTAATCACTGCCCAATAAAATGTGAGCGAAGTAACTTATTCTTTGATCATCCCTTTTCAAAAAAAAAATTAATTGATCACCCCCAACGTTACCAAAAGACGTTGGTCACGTCTATTGAGTGGCTAACCAGACCTGTCTTTCTCTTTTCTATTTTTTTACACGCCCAACTCAGATCTCACTTACGGTGCCCGATTCCATCTATTGAGTTATTGAACAAGAGCAACGATGACCTAAAAGCATACGACCAATTTCACAACCTGATTCCAATCCCCACATCAGATGGATCTTAAGGGTTTTCTTGTTTTTTTTTGTTTTTTTTTCATTGAATATCATAGACTGAATGGGGACCTTTTTTCAAATCTTGCTCCAATATCGATTGTTTCAAAGAATTGCTTGTAAAATGCAAAACATCGCTTTAGTTCACCAACGTTGGCCCAATTAAACGATGTAGTGACCTCCAAAAGGATTAAAATCAATACAAATATATTTGATTTAGTTCAGTTTTTCAAGAGTTAGCTAAAAAAAAGGAATGACCTAATCAGCTGGAATGTATTAGATTGTTTGAAAAATAAGTAAACATGTTGCAATATGATATATACTCAGTATTTCCCTATACATGTGTTCGAGGTCTGCCCGGAAATTTAATATTTATTGAAAAAATAACCTACTAAGGGTAATAATGCCTTCGTTCTCTTCGAAATACTCCCCTTAGGAACTTACATACTTATTCCAGCATCACTTACACGATTCAAAACAGTTTGCATGGTCCTTTTTGCGGGTCACCATCAGCTGTCTCATCAAGATCTCCTTAATCCTGTCCATGGTCTGGAATTTATTAAAGAAACCAAGGAGCCGCAGGGAGACAAATCTTAGCTATAGGGGGTATGGCAGATCTTGACGATGTTATTTTTTTGCCAAGTGCCGTGGCACACCATATGGTTAGGCTCGGTCATTGTGAATGTGACAATTACATCGTACGGGAACTCACAAAATGACATCTCATTGCCGATTGAGATATCCCTGGGAGAGTGTCTGTTCAAGCATTCACAGTAGTCTTTCTGATGGGATACCAAATTAAATCAAAGCCACACAACCGGTTCTTGAGATATTCCAAATGGCTGGATACTTTTCGGATAGGCCTCATGTTTCGTCAGATCAGTCCTTATTTCATAGCTTTGCGATATATTTTTCTTTCACAGATAATAATTTTCATATTCCATGGCCCCCAGACTTGAGATGAAAATTGAAGAGCCAGGTATCATTTTATTGCACAAGTTTAAAGTTGGCCACAACACCTCTCATACTTTCTGTAACATTAATCAAGCCAGGAGCCAAGGTACCACTTTAGAACGTACTGTACATCATCGATTTCTGGAGTTCTGAACTTGAAATTGACAATTTTAGTCATGTTGAAGTATACTCATTATTCTCTTGACTACATATATCAGAAACCGTCAAGCAAAACTGTCTCCAAAACTATCAGCATAGATTTCTTGCAGTTTTCAAATTTGTCTGGATGGCTATATCTGTTTATTTATAATTATGCGTACAGGTCACACTAATGCAGCCAGAGGTCTGAAAGTTTTAACTTCAACAATATCTCTAGAAAAATGGTTTCTTTGTGTTTCCAAAATCCACCCAAATATTTTTTTAGAGGGGATTTCAGTTTGCGAAGTAAGTTTATGCTAAATTGATCCTTTAGTTTGCTTGTTTTTATTCAAATTCAGACTTTTTTCAGTGATCACAACCCAACTGAAGGCGAGGCAAGTAACTTATTCGTTGATCACTGTCTTCTGCAATTTCTCTAATTGATCAACCCCAACAATTTATAGGTTGGTGTGCGTGGCGGTTTGTACTAGGTGACTAACTAAACCTGTATTTTTAAAGATCAAATGATGTTTCATATATGTATGTTTTTCCTTTAACAGATAAGGGTATCAGACTCTAGATGAAAATTATAGAGTTCAGCATCTGAACAAGCTTGCCTACGATGTCTTTTAAACTGCTTTTAATATTAATCAGGCATAGAATAATGGCACTAACTTAAATCTGGGAGTACCTCATTGGTTTTCAAAATTCTAAAATGGAGATATGTGTCTCGAAAATGAAGAAGGTAGAGGTAGTGCAAAATAATTCTCTCCAAACTTTTCGCGAAGTGACCTTAAAATCAAGGTTTCAATTACAGATCATTCGAAACAAATTGGAATTCGAAACTGACAAGTGGGTGCCATATTAGCCCAGAAAAATTGTAGTGGTGGAATTCGCTCGACGCTGTTGCTGCAAAACAAAATATAGGTATACCTTGGATAGTACAGTTGATTCGTTCCAAAATTGTCCGTACTGTTCAAAACTGCACAGTTCAATGTCTCAAGATTTAATGTGGTTTCTCTTTTCAGCTTATACTAGGTCACATTAATTCGTACAGCAATAACTTGACTGCAACAGGCCAAAACCCACATTAATCAAAACTGCTCTATCCAACGTATAGCTGTAATCAATTCCTTGAACCGAAACCTGCAATGAAAAAAGGGTCCTGTACGACACTCGCAAATGATCGATACGACACTTGGAAACGATCAGCAGAATGACTCGATCATGGAGTTTGAAAGGATTATCTAAAACTAACAGGGCACCAACAAAAGATTAGGGTCGCTAAATGATGGTTTGCGATTTGATCCACTAGAGTTTTAACCTACAAGGAAGGAATGTCACAGGTTATGTTCGAAGGTGAGAATTAATCAAAGCGAACCACTTTTACCCCATTGTAATGTTTGGTCACATGTCGCATAAATGATAATACAGAAGCTTAGCTGAGTGTGGCACAAAGTTACAAGTGTAAGGCACACTGAGTGTATCGAACTTACTAGTGCAATAAGTATGTGCTAGGTACTCTCACAACAACTGTCACCACCTATTACTTCTTATCCGGCAGGGTCTCAAGTCCTGCTCTTGTGAGAAGTCCCATTGTAAGGGAGCCTCGCTCTGGAAGTTGTTGTCGAAGTCATTGTTAACAAGAGTGAGGATGAAGTAATCCCTGAGCGACACAGAATAAACTGGAGTTACGGTTAAATAACCAGAAGTTTTTTGTCACTTAATGTGACCTGAGAACATCAATCAGTCGATTAAGATTACGCAGATGGAGAATCATCGACAAGAAAGGCAAAGGATACAACAGTATAGAATCGAGGAAAGCAGGATTTAATGATAGATAAGGAGAAATAACCACTGTCAAAAAAGTCAACTTTGCGATCTGATGTGATTGATAAATGATTGCGCCCGGTCAGTTTTCACAGTAAGAGTTACAGCAATCAATTGTTACTGCCTAGAAATGTAAAGGAAGTGCACACTTTCCATCTCTTCTCTGTCGAGGAATGCCAGTGACGAGACAGTTTTGTCAATATATCTAGAGATGGAAACCATCGGAAGGAGGAGTGAATTCATGCTTCCCCCAAGGCTATTACTGAAAAGTGAAAATGAATAGCTTCAACCAAAATTCGAAACGGGTTCTCAGATTTCATGTGTTAGACCAAGCTAAGCCTTGTGAATAAAGGGATGTGAATTACACTGTAAAATCATTTTGGGATCCCTTGCCATGGACTTCGATATCTAAAATTGATATCTAAAAATAACATTATATCATATTGTGGAAACACCCGGGAACGATGTTCCCTTATTTTGTTTGAGAGCCATAGCAATGTTCCCTAACTATTCCATATCCTACCCAAAATCTTCACTCCATTTATCTGTTTGCAACCCTGCACCACCATGGTTTACCAAAACAGTAAGCTCTAAAGTATAAATACTAAATCAGCACACCCCTAAAATGCTCCAACTCGATGAAGGCGTTAAAGAAAAACTGGCAGCAATTGGCCCTGCGTTCCCTCACTTCCTTTTGGCACTAATCTACTACGTATATATATATATATATATATATATATATATATATATATATATATATATGTGTGTGTGTGTGTGTGTGTGCACAGAAGATTCAGTGCTTCGCAGTGACTGAGTTTCATACCAGAAGGTGCAATAATGCATATGCTCTATCCCCGATATGGTGCACTCTTTATTCATAGATAACTCAACCCTCAGAAAAATGATAACCGTCAATATATATATATATATATATATATATATATATATATATATATATATATATATATATATATATATATATATTCGTATGATCATCTGGTAATTGTTAGAACATAAAATAACTAAAGTGATGCGTGTAGTGACGGACTAGCGGTAAAAAGAAACTGAAACCCAACCTATTTCAACCGGGTTAATATGTAGTCGGTGCCACAATAGAAATCTGATCATCATTTCATGTTTTCCCACCCACCGCCAGAATTTACAGTGTCACATTTAAGCATCCATTCGAGTGAATGACAGTTTTGACGGAACTAATGCTTGATAAATCCTAGGATGATATATGTACGTGCTCTTCGAATTCATTTTCATCCTTCTTAACTTCAAATTATCTGATGACGTAAATATTGTTCAATAAATCCCACCTGTGATTACATAAACGACCAACAGATAGATATTAACAGGCAGGTATACATATATATATATATATATATATATATATATATATATATATATATATATATATATATATATGTGTGTGTGTGTGTGTGTGTGTGTGTGTGTACATATATATATATATATATATATATATATATATGTGTGTGTGTGTGTGTGTGTGTGTGTGTACATATATATATATATATATATATATATATATATATATAGAAAGAGAGAGAGAGAGAGAGATGAAAATGACGATTGGACAATGAAGAGAAAAAGATGTTACATCTCAAAATTTTGATTATTATTCCAAGTTTTTTTTTGTCTGTGAACCGCTGCAATTATTCTTATCTGGAAAAGATGGCTGTGTCCCGACGAAATGCATCCAAGTACGCCCAGAGAATGATAATGAAAAGATTTGAGACATAATAGTGAACTCTTGAGTTTCTCTCTTCACCCTTCAATTGTCATTTTCATCTACAATCCGTTGGATCACTTCACATCCACAATGCAAACATATACGTATATATACATATATATATATATATATATATATATATATATATATATATATATATATATATATATATAGGAATAGGTAGATGAATATGAATTAGTAAAGATAGATAGATCGATCGAGAGATAATATGCAAAAGAGTCCCTCCGGAGAACATGCCGCAGAACCTTTTTATATTTCCAAAGTTGATACTTGTTTTTTATCATTTTCGTTAATTGACAGCGAATCCAACTCCCATTGTCTGCTTGTCTTGTGCCAAACTAGGATTTATGTTATTAAACAGCCATAGCTACTAATAGCAATCATGTTAAGAAGAATATAAACGATAATGTGATTACTGTTCCTATTACTGCTTTACAATTGTTGACATTAATAACAGTAATCATAACGTACATTATTATCTAACTCTTACAGTGTCATTACTATAGCTGTTACTGACACCTCAATAACTGTCACTAGCAATGTGAAAGAAAAGAAGAAAGAAAGATATGACTGGCTTCTGCAAGGAAATATTCAACCTTAAAATTTCATTCTGACTGAAGATGATTACAGCAACTTTTGTATTGTATATATAATGAATAGAAAGTTATAATATATATATATATATATATATATATATATATATATATATATATATATATATATATATATAAAATCTATATAATATATATATAAATAAAATCATTACTAGTTTTTTTGGTAGAAATGTATTTATTTATAAATTAATTTTCGTTTACATCTAAGTTTTACCAATTTAGCCCGGTCAGTGAGACAGCCTCTTGGGTATCTGTTGGTTGTTAGTTCAAATCATGGTAGGGAAATTTCGGTTTTACACATCGGTTCACACCCCTCATTTTAGTGAGGATTGTTTTTGTTGTTCTTGCTACAGTTGGTAAACTAAGTTAACTGCAGACTTTTATTGGTATTTGGCAAAAAAACTGACAAAAGCAAAGAGAGAGAAACTGAAAAAAAAAGTAAATGAAAGATAGAAAAGAAAGATGGAAACGAGAAAGAGAAGATTGGCGGAAGGAATGAGCGAAAAAGAGAAAAAAAAGGAAGATCAGTTTTTTAAAAAAAGAAAAATGCAAAGAAAGATTTCTTTTGAATCAAATGAAAACGAAGAGAGAGAAAGAGAGAGAGAGAGGGGGTATACGAAAAGAAAGAAAAAAGAAAAAGTGAAGAAAGAAATTTTGCATAAAATGTCGTGTACTACCATATTTTTCCTCTTCTAAGTTTTCAACTCCTACTTTGACCACTACTTCTATCAATACAACCGATAATAACGACATTTATAAAGTGACCATGATCAGCATTACTAGTAGTATTAGTAGTATTGGTAACAACAACAACAGCAACAATGATGATGATGATGATGATGATGATGCCACTGCTAATGGCATGTATAATACAATATTGCCCCGCCATCACCACCACTACAATTACAACCAAGCATCACTAGACAAATATGAACAGCTGTTTCTTTACATAACAACATATATAAGTACATACACAAGTATATGTATATTCATCATTATTATTATCTGCGATGTCGAAAACTAATACCATATGTAAAGTTATAATGATAATAAATAGAGTAATACCCCGGTTAGCGCTCCAGATACGTTCCTCTAAAAACTTCGGCTCCTTTCTTTGCCCTGCAGTTGCGCCCCCAGTCAGGGTCATTTTCATTTTTTTAATATATCATGCCGATTTTGAGACTCAACAAGATGGAATGGATAAGTGCTGTGTATCTCATCTGGTAGCTTCTTCCTTGACCTTGTGAAATATCTCTTAGAGTCGATATACAATCTTAACATGATAAATCGTGTATGTGTATGTTTATTCCCATATGTGTGGCATATTGACCAAACTGTACAGAGTACAGTTATCTCTGAGATTATCAATGATGCTGTCTAATCATTCATTATTTATTCCAGAAATTCAACATCACGAAATTTATCCTGAAGAATATTTGAAGAAGAGTGCTATAGCAAATAAGCGTCCAACTGGAGACCGCAACGTTGGATATTGTTGCATGCTAAATTGGTCTCTGTAGCCTTGGGAAGGCAGACCAGTGTAGGAGAAGGACAAATCAGAAAAATCAAAGTGGAGCCCTCTTAAGGTGGTTTGACGCCTAATTTGACGTCATTCCGGCGGCCCTGCTTTCTCCAGGAGTACATGACGAATGAGCATTCCAGGATCTGCATACACTTTGCCCAGTCAGGGAAGGATCCATTGTCTGAAGAGAGCGAACTGAGGATATATATATATATATATATATATATATATATATATAAGGTTTCGATCCTACCTCGTGGAACTGGATTGGATAATGGATAGTCTATAGCTATGCTGAGGAGTTGTAATACAACGAAACAGCTGTCAGTGGGTGACACAATTATTTAATTATCATTATGATATATATATATATATATATATATATATATATATATATATATATATATAGTCTAGAAAGCTTTACACGCTCAATGCAGCTTTAAACACTCAACGCATTAAAAAACTTTTCCAAAAAAGTTTTGTCATTTCAGTAACTTATTTCCCAATATCTGTTTATGTAATTAATGTAATTTTCTTCAGTGTTTTTTCATGTTTTACATATGATCCGTTGATATGGTATTATGTACATATTTACTATCGTTGGGATCATCAGTTGTTCAACATATAACCGTTCCAGGGATTTCAAAAACAAAACACTGATATTAATATGGCACCCCAGCAGTGCCAATTAGACACCACCTCCCTTTCAGCTATGATTTTAATATATAGCTTATGTCATAGATGTAGTTTGTAATTCTATATAGGGTATCAACATAATGTATTGTATGTGGATGTTATTTTATCCTACACATCATTTGTTTTTTTATACATGGTTTACTTACATAGGTTACCAAAATAACGTATCTAACGATGAGTGATCAGTAAGACATGACTCGTTGTTTGTGTCACTTCTATTGAGTGTTCACCCATGTAAATATCAAACACGTTGTGTTGGTTTTAATCACAGGCTGCATGCAAGCTAAGATGATATCATCTTTAAGAATACAAATTACACAGAAAAACTTATTCGAGTTTATTTTCTACCAGCATATTTAACCGAAGAATTTGACAATTCTTATGTACATGGTTGAAACGAAACTAAATCACTTCCAAGCCGGCAGTAACACTTCCCTGGACTATTCCATTATTATACTTCGTTAAATAACAATTTGTTACTTGGCATTCCATGTTCAATCTCCCGTCTCGTCCAACTACCTATCAGTCAGTCAAAAGGATCGGAGCCAAATGTTTTCCCCTTTCCCTGGTTCTAGTCAATTCGATGATCTTTCACATTGATGTATATATCATAATCATAAGAAATGGATATAAAGGCGTTATATTACCTTTAAACACGGTAAATGTATCATTTGGCCTACACAGCGCAATTAAAAAAATGATAGAAGAAAATGGGCTGTTGCAGGAATCTAACCTGCAACCGATAGATAGCTTTTGAAATAGCGTCGCTCTTATTTTTTCAAGTAGTCAAGCTGCCGGTGAAACGAAGATCCATATAAGGGCTATATGTCCGGAATATCTGCACATCGCTAATTATGGATGATGTGCCTTGACAGAGATATCGTGACTAATTTGCTGGCATGTGTGGACTATGAATATTTGCGTGTGATATAGAAAGATAATTGCATAGTTGAACCTATTTATCTACGGCTGTGTATATGTGTGCAGGCTGGTGAATTCGTGCATGTGTATATCTGTGTACGTGTGTGTGTGTGCATGTCTTTGTAAGCGTAAGTGTGTAAGTGCATATGCGTGTGCCAGTGTTTGAGTGTGTTTGTGTGTTTGTGCATGTGTACACGCACGTCTGTGTAAATGCGTGAGCGATTTACTCCGATTGCCGACATTTTCCCACGACAGATTTTTCCCGCGGAACTCATCTCTTGAAATAAATAAACCCATCATATCTAGCCTCAAAGCGGCTATCCTCTTCCGTCAGGTGCACACATGGAAACACTCTTTCAAAAGACACACACAAACAAACACACAAAGCTTCTCTTTAGACAAACAGCATGCATAAAATACAAACACACACACACACACACATACATACACGCACGCTAGCGCAAGCCTACGCACCAGATATTCACTATTCACTCTTTTAAACATTTGAATCATTATGGGTGTCCTTGACGAATAATTCTGCTCTTTACTTGACAGTCCGTCCATGGGATTATTTCTAAGCGACCCCATTTTTATTACAAACTGTTGAATCTGAACAATTTATTGGGATACAAAAATTCAAATCATTTTTTGAGTTGAATTATTTTTGCGAATTGATTTACTCCTGTGGTTCAATTTTATAATTTATTGTTCGCAGGAACAAAGCCTATTGAGCGAAAACGATTTATTACATAAAGAGAAATTAGGAGAATATGTATTTTAAATGCAAGATCTTATCATACATGAATAGAACATATAGGTAAAGTTTTACAATAGATTTATTCAGTGTTCACAACTCACTCTGTTCTAAAAGGTAATACTAATAAGAAAGGTTTTAATATTTCATAATAGACTTTTTATATATATATATATATTTTTTCTTATTTCACTGTAAAATGCCAAAACTTTTTAGAAGAGCAATTATTTTATTATCCATCTCCAATAGATTAGGTATTGCAATCATTATTGATTTTTTCCAAGTTATACTATTATTTACCTTATTCTTAATTTTCTTATTGCTTTTTTACCGCAATTTTACGCCAACGGTGTGTATATAAAACGTTGTAATACTGTATATACGGAAGACAAGACTTTATCAAAAGTATCTCTGGAATTAAGTCAGCATGGCAAGAATTTGATTCCGGTCAAACTAAAAAGTTCTTTTCAGGAAGGCCAGATTTGTCAATGGAACGACCAAAATAGCAATCGTGGGGGTTTGTTTAATGTTTACTAAGTCATTCTGTCAGAAAAAATAGTACATACGTATTACGAAGTGAGTAAAATAAAAATGATTATTGTCAGACCACATGAATAACATAAGACCTTGCCAAAGTGTTCAAACTGGTTTGTTATGGCAGTGATGATTAATCACATCAAAAATAATAACAATTACATTCACAATAGATGAGATATACGTGAAAAGTTGTTTTATTAAACTTCCAGGTAACCAACGTCCTTAGTCAGCATGTTGTTTCTTTATAAAATATTCCATATACTGATTTAGAAAGGAACAGGGGTGAAAAGAAACTAAAGTAGTTCACTAAGGGGTAGGGAGAGAGAGAGAGATGGGGAAGTTTGTTAGTTTAATGAGGGAGTATAAAGGGAGGGGAAAGAAAGAAAGTTGGGTACTTTACTGAGTGGGTAGGGAAATTTTGACATGTGAATCTCATCCATGTTTGTATAACAATTAGATAAAATCATAGACCGGCGAAAAAATTGGAAGGGATAAGGGAGACATTGAAGAGATGCAGGCATAGGTTTAGAGAAATACAAAGATTATATTCAGGTTTAGCTTTAGGTGTCAACAACCAAGCAATTTTCCCATGGATACTACTAGAGTATATAAATGTTAGAACCCATGAATAATTAAACCCAGCAAAAGTGTTTAAACCAGTCTATTGTGGATAGTGATGATTAATAACAGCAACAACAACAAGAGTTACATGCATACCAGATGAGATTTGCGTGAAAAAAAATTTTTTCTCAACCACTCGGTAACCAATATTTTTGGCAGTATGTATTGGGGTGATCAATTAAAAAAACTGGAAAAGGGGGTGTCAATAAATAAGTTACCTTTCTTTCTTTTTGTTGAGCACTTGATTGTCCAAACTTTCATAAAACGATGGTAAACATAAACAGAGGGACCAATTTAGCAAAAATTTACATTGAAAATTGAACCGCAACTGCAAGTGTGACGCAAGGTCGAGACCCAGGATAGAGTTTTACGGTCGGTTCCCACACGCGAACGTACGGGCACAGGATGCAAGAGTTCCCAAATACCTGTGATTAATGTCCCGGGAAGATTAGAACAGGCTTGTCTTGGTTTCAGGACGGATACCATTCAAGCTCTCGGGACAAATCCTGAGTTTATATGATCCAGGGATCGAGAACGGTCCTGGGCAGTGTTGATTGACTTCCCAGTCTGGAAACTTCAAAATACAGATACTACTCTCAGCTCTTGGCCAAAAGATAACGTACGAGATCTTGCAATATCATATTCACGAAGTATGATCGGACAGGGCTTCCGTTGTAGCCGGTGAAATGTAGAATCCCTATCCAAAAATTGATCAAAGTGATCCCAATAATCCTAAAAAGAAGAGTTTACAACCAATACATTCTCCCGATAGTCACTCATGGTGCTGAAACATGGAACCTAACCAAGGGACAGACCTGCAAACTGAGAAGTATGCAAAGTGCGCAAAGGAGAATTATGCTCAACCTTACATGGAGAGATCACAAGACAGCACAATATATAAGGAAGGAAACTGGTGTCCGTGACATCATGGAAACTATTAAAAAAATCTCAAATGGCAATGGGCAGGCCATGTCAGAAGAATGAAAGACAACTGATGGACATCACGTCTCACAGCATGGATCCCCAGAGATCACATTAGAAACCGAGGCCGACAAAACACAAGATGGAGAGATGAACTAGATAGATTCAGGAAATACTGGCTCTGCGACGCCCATGGTATAGAATGGTGACGAATCCTGGGGAAGGTCCAACGACGGACGTTAAAAGACTGATGATGATGATGATGATGATGATGATGATGATGATGATGATGATGATGATGATGATGATGAAAAAGCGCAAGTTTTTTTTCAAATTCTGTGATACTACTTTGCAATATTCTTTTATGTAGTTGAAGGGGTCTTGTTTTGATTAAATCAGATGAGATTTTTATTACTATCTAATCTGAAAGAAAAAGACTACGCTTGATCTACTGAAACAAGCCTGTAAGCCTAGAACACTTAGGGTGTAGACATGAATGGTTTAAAGCAATAGTTCCTAAAGGGTGTGGCAAGAAGATGACCAGTGTGGCGGCAAGATTCAATGGCAATCCAAGAAACATATAAACAAGTATAGAAAGTCGTAGAAGTTTCTTGATTTCACGCCATATCTCTTTGTGTTCAGTGCAGTGTCGTCCAAACAAGTTCTCATCTCTTATGCAGTTTAGATACTCACTTGACGTTACATATGTAAGATGCTCATCTATAAGTATATTTGGGGGATTAATTATATTTCTATGTAACTGCTTGGAGTTAGTTTATTAATATCGTTCTTATCGATAATTTTTTTTAAATGGGTGGTGCGAACC
Source organism: Thysanoteuthis rhombus (assembly GCA_963457665.1). NCBI lineage: Eukaryota > Metazoa > Mollusca > Cephalopoda > Oegopsida > Thysanoteuthidae > Thysanoteuthis > Thysanoteuthis major. Next base: position 71,460,312 of record OY735198.1, on the reverse strand, counting down.
ATTTTTTTTTCACTCCAAATGTGCAGTCCAGAAAAATGTCAAGGAAACATTGGTTTAGAGCAACAATCATTTAGCCATTACGCTACGTCTAGGATTATTTTTTTTTAGATAATTGCATAAAGATGATAACAATTAGAGAAGATTCTGATTAATTTGAAGAAAAAGAACGGTACAGTTTGGCCTAATTATACTGATGTATCCACGATTCGAACCAGTATGTAAATAATTTGAATCAGAGTTTTCATATGAACTGTGTTTCGTAGGGAATATTTTTTTTATTTATCCTGATCTGAAGTTAATTTGTTGAACCCCACATTCTTAGACATTCTATTGTCGCAAAATTATCCTTTTACAAGAGCAGAATAAAAAAAAAAGTCTTGCAAAAAGCAGGTCAGCGACAACAGAGAATTACTCAGTTGAATTATTATACCTTTTATGACGACAGTGAAGAGGCAATTGAAGCGAAATCAGAGAAGTGATTTCAGGGGATGCTTCGTGAGGATTGTGGGAGGCGAGTGTACATGTACAAGTAAGTATGCGTATGTATCATGTGTGTGTTTGTGTATTAAACGGCCTTTTGAACATTGGGTCTTTTTGCATTGGATCTCATTACATTGGATGCGTTTGTATAATTGGCCTTTCTAGTATTGGCCCCTTTTGGATTGGCACTTTTTGTGTTTACATTGGCCTTTCTTGCATGCGTTTTGTGTGTGCTTTTGACATGTTTGTCTTTAGACAATTTGCATTGGACACTATGTCTTTGGGTCATTAGTTTTGAACATTTTTGTGATTGGACATCTTTGATAAGACGTTTCGAATTAGTACAATCTTGCAACATATCTGATAATTACTACTGCTTTAGTCAAGGTGTGTGTACTCAGATTATATTACGAATAGCTACTTTTATTTTGAACAGATATCTGAGGGTTTTTACAGTTTATTGTGGACGGTTTTTTGTGGGGGAGGAATTAATGCTTCTTTAATATTCTAATCTTGAAAGTTTTTCAAAGTGTATTTCGTTTTGCATGGACATTTGACACTTATCTCTGACATTGATTTGAGTAGTTCATCTCTATCCCGAAAAGTTACTCCCTGAATAAAATTATACATAAATGTATATACTAGAAAGTTTTACAACTTGAAAAAAACATTAAAAACTTTATCCAAAAATCTTTTCGTGTCATTTCAGTCACTTCTTTCTGTTAATGTAATTTATGTGATTTCCTTTGGTGATTTTTTATGTTTCACGTATACTCTGTTATTATAGTATTATGCGTAAATTTTCTCTTGTTTGGATCATCAGTTGTTCATCACGATACAGTTTCAGGGATTTAAAAAACAAAACAGTGATATTAATATGGTACCCTAGCAGTGTCAATCAAACACCACCTCCCTTTCAGCTATGATTTTATATCATACATGTAGTTTGTTATTTTACATAAGGTATTATCATTATGTATTGTATATGGATGTTACTTTATACTACACATCCTTCCATCTTTTTTGGAGAACATGGCTTACTTATATAGGTAACTGAAAAAAAACGTAATAATGATGAGGGACCGGTAAGTATGACACACACTAAAATATTACTCTCTATATATATATATGTATTACACCAACGAGGAGAGAGATAATGTAGATGTACATCGGAATCCCGTGATAAATATGATTAAAGTTAAAAATCAATAATGAATACTTCTGTGTGTGTGTGTTAGTAGATGGACATTTTATATTGGACAAAATCTGATAATTACAAAGACATTTCAGTAGGAACTTTATTTTGTTGGGCACCGGTGTTACCCAGTAGCATCAAGCTGTCCCATGTCGCATGAATAAATAAATAGAGGGGTGTCGAGCAGGGATCGAACCTGCTTCCACAGGCAAACAACCGATACGTAGCTCACCAACTGAGCTGACGACGCTCTGGCGAGGCTAGAGATCGAGAACCACACTCATTTACGCAAGCTAGTACCATCCAATTTGCAACTGTGTAACTTTAGTGCCGAGCAAAACATAATATCTAATAAAACGTCTTCATAACTATCATATATATATATATATATATATATATATATATATATATATATATATATATATATATATATATATATATATATATATATACATTCACACAAATACACATATATATGTACATATATCTTTTGCTATGAGTACGTTTAGTTATATAATGGAAGTTGACGTACACACGCACGCATAGCTAATTAGTTTAAAAACAACGAAAAAGAACAAATAGAGATATTGAATTAAAGGTTAATTCTCATTTGTCAAACACCTGCAACAGTCGCACCTGCTGATGCTTATTTCATTCTCGCCCACCAAATAAACATCTCAGGTAGATATGAAACCTTTTCAAAGAAATCACAAAGCATTTTCTTATATTTATTTCAAAACCAAAAGCATCGAAATCAATTTTGGATAAAGACGGGTAAGGGGTTAAATATATGGTATCCACTTACTCCTGACGATCTCAACACGTGAAGATATTCCTTTAATTTGTTGGCCCCAAGTTCGCACAAAGGGACATCTATCTTACCATTAGTAGCTTGAGACTAATAGCGGTTGGTCCAAAACTTGATGTTTCCATTCGTTTAAGAAATCTATCTATGTAATGAACTGTGTGATTTTCTTAGTTCACTTTCCGTAACACTGGACTCTTCAGTTCGATGGCAACAATTTTACTGATGAAAATACCCCCTACCCACCATTTAAAGAATGAAACGAGTTCTTTAGTTTCTTCTAAGTACAAAATCTTTAATAAAATCCAAATGCTGATAGTTCCCGTTCTTTTTTTTTCAAAAATACATCAATTTTTAGCTTTCTCGAAAAAAGTGAAAAATGAAAATATCATCCAGCCTTTGTTCTGCATCCAACCATTATAGAAGCAGCGCACAGCCCTTTACTACTCTCTTTTACAACTCAATCTGCTGCATTCAAACCCACCTCTACGAACTCTGAGAACAGCCAGACTGCCATGCAAACCATCTTGGGGGGTCTGGGAACGCCCGAAGATTTCTGCCGTATAAACTAATCATAATTGATTCTCTTCGCTTTACGGAATGCGGGGAAAACCTGTATACCCGTGAATATTTTTCATGGGGCTTGACTAGTATCTAATAATGTAAGACTTCTCCTTGCAGCCCCTTTAGGTAAACTCTTCTCTTCTGTGTGGGCTTCGCCAGCCACCAGCTGGTCTGTGAAGAACACACAATCTCCCCGCCCCCAAATCTTCGTTTGGGAAGCCAAGCAATGATGTTGATTCAACTTGTACCACATTTGGCGTCGGGTCAATGGTGATCCATGCTTTGATACTATCAAGATGGATTTAAGTAGATGTAATGAATTTCAATGAAATCTTCTGGAAGGCTAAGCAGTGGGCTGAGAGTAAGAAGTGCTTTCGTTTTGGAGCCAATCCAGGATTTTTATCCTTTTTCATACAGCATTTCCAAAACCTCTCAATTATGTTTCAATGAAATCTTCTGGAATGATGAACAGTAAGATACGGAAGAAATGATTGAATTTTGAGAAGATTCATGTAAAATTATCTCCCCTTCAATCGTAGTTATTTGTCCACTCCACATTACATCATTCATAACTGTCCTCACGATATCTCGAAAGGTCCCCGACTGATTTCAATGAATTCATGTGAAAAGCTGAACAATAAGCCACAGTAGGGGCGGATCTATGCACAATTACTTCCCCTGAAAATGGAATGCGTTTCCGAGTGCTTTCTAGTTTTACTTTTGTGATTGATTGTATCACACGAAGGGTTGGATTCGCGACAATTATATCGTGCATGAAATCTAACCAAGAGACTGACCCGTAAACCGAGAACCATGCAACGTGCACATGATACAATCATGCTCAACCTCATATGGAGAGATCACAAGACAACACAATATATCAGAGAGAAAACCAAGACATTACTGAATCCATTCGAAAACTCAAATAGTAATGGATTGGTCATGCTGCAAGATTGGCAGAGAACCGATGAATATCAAGACTCATAACATGGGTCCCCAGAGATCACATGTGTAACTGAGGCTGGCAGAATACAAGATGGAGAGACGAACTAGACAAGTTCAGAAAGTACTGGCTCTGCAACGCCCATAATAGAGATGTTTGGCCGATCCTGAGGAAGGTGTATGTCCAACGATGGACGATAGAAGAATGATAGTGATGATGATGTAGTACCTCACACTTCAGTTGGTCTATCCCTCACAAATTTTGATGTTTGTTTTCCACCCTTGGAAAATATGCTTTCTTTGATACAAGCACAACAGCTCTGTCTGCATGGGTTCTGAATGTCATACAATGCGGCTGAAGCCGAGAGAAAGATCAATCCGTTATTTGGAGAAGCAAGAAAGTTAGCAAACGAACAATCGAATGCTGCAGCGATGGAAAGGGGGTTCGGAAATAAGTATACAGTAAGGCTGGGTTTTGGGAACTAGGTATACGGTAATGTCTCCATTAACAGACATTGAACATCTAAAACGCCCGGAAAAAATTAAGTAGAAGTTATACATGGTCTCTCTTTGACCCCAGTTCATTTCCATCATTGCAATGGTGGTTTCAGAAACTTTGCTCTGGTGATGAGAAAATTCAAATAGAGACTCGAAAAAGATCTACGAGAAAAAACTATGGAAGATAAACAGAGAACAACAATTTATTCAGACAATTTTGGAGTTTCTCCTTTGACGTGAATAATCCTGTTATTTTTTACGGGTATCATGCTAGTCATCTATGATTTCAAAGAGGCACGCTAGGCGATGACAAATCTGATGCTGGGTTAACGCGTCCTTAAAGTGACCCAGACGATAACTGGATACATTTACTGTCATTAAAAAAAATGAACTGCTCATTTAACTACGTGTGTGGTTTTTTGTTTTGTCTTGTTTTGTTTGTTTTGGGGTTTGTTTTTTTTTTTTTTGCTTTGTTTTTGTTTTTGTTTTGAATAGATATTTGATTGACTATCATTGAATGCAAGGATGCCAAAATGGTTTGTCTTACCATTGAAATCCCAAACTGGCAGATAACAGAATTTTGATTGTTGCAAGTAACACAGAACCAGCCGCCCCAAAATCACTTCCTAATTTCTCGTCATTTGACTGTGTCAGGAAAGATTTAACGAAAAATTAAACTAATTGGTTCCATATAATTTGACAGAAAATCAGAAACTTTTTCGCATTGACGTGTGCTAATTGGTGCTTACTTCAACATTAACGTTCCATATCTGAAACGTGTCATTACTTGTGTTAAAAAAGAGACCAATGAACGACCAACTTAAGAGCATATTTTGATTGAAAGAATTTTTTTTTTTTGTATAAGACACAGAGTTCTACTTTTCCTGTCAGAATCCAACATTTTTATGAGGTACAACATAATACAGGTTGAATCGGACAAATCTGGTCAGCAGGTGCCGGAGTAGCGAATTTTACGAACTAATAGTGGTTTGAAGAATGTCGTAACAGAGATGAAGATATTCATAATGAAATTCTGGGAAAGCCTTCGAGAAAAATTGTGCAAAGTTAACCCAAGAAATTCGACCTATTTCTTATAACAGTTTCTCGTCATTTGGCTACTATTGGAAATGACAGAAAATCAGAAACGGCGTTGCTTTGACGTGTGCTGATCACTGCCCATTCGCCATAATGACGACTCATTTTTTTTAACAATGGTTCTACTCGTGTTAAGAAATGGACGCTTTGAGACCACCCTGAAAGCATGTTCTGACTAAAATAATGTTTTCGATACAGGTAGCCGTAGCTTTTCGAATGTTCGTTTTACGCCTCTTTTTCGCTTTTACGAAAAAAGGCAAAAAGCGAATATAGAAATCAGCGTTTGTTTTTCAGCAAGCTGTCATAGGGGCAGTACGCACCCTTTCTCCATCCTCTCTCTCTCTTTCTCTCCCTCTCTCTCTCACTCTCTCTCTCTCTCACTCTCTCTCTCTCTCACTCTTTTCCACAACCCGTCTCCTTCATTCATTCAATCAATCTTTACCCCACCTTCTTTCCTTCTTTTCCTTCTCCCTTCTTTCTTCCCAACTTTCCTTCCTCCTCTCCCTCCATTCCTTCCTTCTTTCCTTCCTGTCTATCTTCCTTCTATTTATCCTCCTTCGTTCCATTTTCCTTCTTGTCTTCCTTCCCTTTATCTTCCATTCCTTTCTTTGTTTCTTTTGTCTTTTTTACAATCACTGAGACACAAGTGGAATCTTTACATAAGAAGAAAAAAAACAAATAATACATATAGGTATAGTGCGCTTAATTCCTTCCAAGAACGTGTAGTTCAAGGTTCTATTATGATCTATTTTTTCAGCTCATATTAGTTACATTATTTTGCACAACAACACCTTAATCGTACTACATCAAAACCCGCGCAATTCAAAGTATAGCTGTGTTTGTTTTACTCTAAGATATATTTTTTCTTCCTCGTCGTTCATAAACCTTTGCCAAGAGACATAAAATTTCAAATAGAATCGACAACCGAGAAATGTCCTCCGATGATATTCTCTCTAGCCAAGAAGATCATTTGGCAAAGAGCAATAATATCACACTTGGTCTGCCAATGCTTTTAAATGACTTTGCCAGGGCTGGGTCGAGTTCGGTCCTGGCGAGGGAGAGGAGAAGATTGGGGAGAGAATCGAGAGACGAATCTGGCCAACACGACTTGCATTATGGCATTTTGACAAGATAAACATTAACCCACAACCGACGATTGCAAACCTTCTGTCAGGAACCATCAACCAAAACTGCCAAAATTTTTTCAGTTTTTTAGTGATTCTGGATGGATGACTACCTATCCATCTATCTATCTATCTATGTCTTACGCATACATGTCGCATAAATAGAAGTAAAGGGCTGAGAAATTAGATATTTACCGCTTGTTATGTCTAGAAATAACGATTTTCTTTTTTTAATTCCCCCAAAAATATTTTCAGTGGAGGGGGGGAGCAATGTAAGTTTATGCTAAATTAGTCCGTTAGAGTTTTTGCCCGGTAGCATCTAGGCTTGCTTTTTGGAAAATCAGACGTTTTGGGGGGTCACCGCCCAACAGAGAGCGAGGGAAGTAATTTATTCACTGATTACCCCATTTTCCAATTTTTAATTGATCACCCCCAACAAGGCATGTTGCTAAGAGACATTGGTCATGTGACAGTTTCTGTTGAGTGACTAACTGGACGTGGCGGTTTTTTTTGTTTTGTTTTGTTTTGTTTGTTTTTTTTTTCCCCAATCATTTCCCCGCGCTTATCTCGTTTCAGACATTCATATTTATAAAAGGCATAGAATTCTCTGGACGATGAAATGATATTTATGACATCTATCATTAAACCTGACAGATTTTTCTCGAGTAATCTGTGGTACTCCTCCAAAATGCGTTGGACTCGAACCAACACAGATGAAATAAACAAATGCATTGAGTAATGTTAAGACAACGATTGTTGGAAAACAGATATAAAAAAATTAACTTCGAGCAGAACTTGAACTTCCGTTCCCAAGTCTACAATTCTAAATGGTCTCTTTTACCAACAATACTATGTTATTTCTTTCAAAATGCATCGGAAATGATCCAAACCAAATGAAATACTGGTCTGGTTAGTAACCCAAAAGAAACCGTCTCGTGACCAACGTTTTTTGACAGCTGGGTTGGGGGTGATCAATAGAAAAATTTGAAAAAAATGGATGATCAATAAATAAGTTACTTTTTGTACTTTTTGTTATATCACTAAGTCTGGATTTTCGGAAAAAAACATAGTGTGAACGCTACTGGACGGAAACTAAGATACCAATCTAGCATTAAATTACTTCGTAAATCTAACCGCAAAAATCTTATGGATGATTTAAAAAAACAAAAAACTCTTCTTTGTAGATACAGCCAGGGGTAAATGTTTAAATTTTCAACTCTTTAGCTTTATTGGTGCGATCTGTATGCGTGACACATAGATAGATAGATAGATAGATAGATAGATAGTACTCAATTACTGATAAAACATATGATGACAGTTTTGGTTGACGGTTAGCACACAACCCCTATTTAGCACTGATTTGCTATGGCACCCCTTTTCGAATATTTTCATTGTAGATTAGGTAATGTTAATTTCCCGAAATGAATAATGATAAAGACGACGTATATGTACAGTCTCCAAAATGAAATAATATACTCTGTTGCTAAAAATATTTTTCACCGGGTGTACTCATTTTTGGACGGTAACGTATTAATATCTTTGGCATCAAAGATTCAATACTGTAGATTTTGATCATAAATGATACCCTATAATCTCCATTTTGATTGTGTAATGTCCCACTAGTAATAATAAAATCTTACTATGTTTGGTTAAGAAGGAAATTAACTTTCTATAAAACAGTGTTGGGGATGTAATCATTTATTGGAGAAACTATACACACACACACACACACACACACACACACACACATATATATATATATATATATATATATATATATATATATATATATATATATATATATATGTGTGTGTGTGTGTGTGTGTGTGTGTGTGACGAACCATTTTATATTAGATCATGCTTGTACCAATGTAATGAATGGGACTTGATTTGTACTACGTGTACATGGCTGACTAAAATTATTGGCATGGTGCTTGAGTATTTAGTTTATGGCTAATAAAACTTTAAATATTGCTGCAGTTGGGTCTTCTTTTTAGGTGGAGGCTGTTACAGGTGTTAGACGGATATATACTCAAGTACTACTTTTTTCAATGTATATTTGATAATTTACAACAAAATATTTTTTAAAGGCAATGTCCGAAATTAATGACACGAGAAAACTATGAACAGAAAAATAATAATCCTTGTAAAATCCATGTATGAATAATGAATATCAAGTAATAGATATAAATATATTAATATTTATTTATTCCCAGAAGAATCTACGTTGGTGATCTCAATGTCGTATGATTATTCACGTCATAGGTTCTTCGTCTTTTCTTTGAACGACTTATCGCCGACCATCAGCCGACATCGTGCATCAGACTTTCTTTTTTTTTTCTTCAATTTCAATTAATTTTTTTTCAAAAACAGGGTTCCAATGTCTGTTGGAATATTTCTCTGATCATTTGCAAAATTTTATTCTATTTTTAAAAAATATATGTTTTATCATTCTGCTCTTCTAATATTGTTACTTGAGATGTGAAATTAAATTGTTTTTATGAAATTTTGCTGTGTTTTTCTTCTTGAAAAAAAAGTCTAAATGATACCAAAAATGTATCCGAAGAAACGGCAGTCTGCGAAAAGTCGATTTGACAAAACATCACTTCGTCAAAAAGCTTGTCGACGAATCGGCTGCACGGTGAAAGTGCTGTCGGCTGACTATTTGTCGGCGATAAGTCATTCGACGAAACGCTCGGATACGACGCCAAAACGTCAAAACTCCATTCTGAAGTTCAAGAGAAAAAATACTGTTGTAGAAAGAAGAAACTGTCGACCAAAGCAGAACGTGACCTATTAAGGACTGTTGAAAATAACTCAAATATTACAACTAAGGATCTCAGGAATAATTTGGAAGCTGCCGGGGCGAAAGTAACAAGAATTACTGTTAGTAGAGCCCTGCTCAGAAACAGACCTACGAGGATGCCGACCCAATTAAACTCCTTTTCAAAAGGCTAGTCATTTTAAATATTGTCAAGCATTTCCAAATGGACTTATCGATAAGCCTATCTCATTCTGGGAGAATATACCATGGTTGGATGAGACAGAACTAAAAGTTTCTGACCATCATGACAAGAAGTTTGTTTGAAGACACCAAGTTGAGGTTTTCAATCCAAAGAACATCGTCCTTATAACAAAACATGGAGGAGGGAGTATCATGCTTTGAGGTTATTTCTCTGCAAAGGGAATGGAAAGCTTGGTTAGAGTTATTAGTATAATGAAATAATAGGGTTATTATGAAATATTGGATGTCAATTTAAAAGTGTCTGTTAGAAATCTGCAACTGAAGTGTGGTTGGAGCTTTCTACATGATTATGATCCAAAATATACTTCTAAATTAGTCCAGAAATATCTTCAGGATAAGAATATAAAAGCTTTACCTTGAAAAGATGTGTAAAAGCAAGAAAACCCAGGAATCTGCAACAACTTGAAGAATATGAATATGAAGTGTGACACAACATCCTCATAGATGTTTCTGCTAATTTAATAAAAGGTTACCCCAAAAAGATTGTAAAAACTTATAGCTCAGAAAGGATGTACAATTGACTATTTTCTTGTGCCATTGATTTAGGGCATACAATTATTTCCTTTTGTTTACAATCATTCAAATTAAATATAAAAGATTGTATATATATATATATATATATATATATATATATATATATATATATATATATATATATATAAGTGTGTGTCTGTGTGTGTCACAAAGTTGCTATATAATAATTTGAATATGAGGTCAGGTGAAAAAACTAACTTCCAAAATGAGGTGTAGTCAGAACAAAAAGATTCTCTGACGATGTCGTAAAAAGATTTGATGCAATAAACTTGGGTCAAGTTCCGTATTGTAATTGTTTAGTAAATCGAACCCCTCCACCAGAACAAAGCAACGAGTGAAAATCACCCGGATTTGTCTTATTCTCTAAGTTAGAGCACTCTGAAGATACGAGTCTGAAAAGAATTCTAACATATGCTGTTTTACTGGGTTACGGTAACCTATATGACCACATACATAGATACATACATGCATAAAAACTATCAGTATCATAAGGATACATTACATTGTGTTCTGTTTTTACGTTTTAAAGATACGCCTTGGCATGTCTTGACGGACAACTAGTTTGAAAACATTTCATTGTTTATTCTATCTCGAAAATTAGCGTTGATTGAAGTGTTCCATTTTCTACTTCTTGGCACAAAATTTCGACTTTGAGTTCTCCATTCATCTTCGGGTGATTTTTTCTCATCCACTAGTCTTATTCTTTGAAAGGATATCGCCGTAAATACAGATATAGAACCTTTTTTTTTTAATGAATATTCAACGATAATTCAGTTCATATCAATTATGATTATATCTATCAATATGTCTATCTTGTTTTAAGATTATATATCGATCTATCATGTATATAGATATCTATTATGTTTATATCTATCCGTCTATCTTTTTCTAAGTTTATACATCGATCTATTCTGTACATAACTATCTATTATGGTTATATCCATCTCTCTTGTTCTAAGTTTATATATCGATCTATTCTGTATATATCTATTATGTTTATACCAATCTGCCTGTCTATCTTGTTCTAAGTTTATATATCGATCTCTTCTGTACATATCTATCTATCCTGTTCACATTTATTTTTTCTGTTCATATCTCTCTACCTCTCTATCCCATTTATATCTCTCAATCTTGTTCATATCTATGTATGTATTCATCTATCTATACCTATTTGCGCATACCCATGGGTGTGTGCATCATGATGCCAATTGATTTAGCTTCCAGATGCATGTTATGATTGATTGCGAATGATGGTAAACATCTGCTCCAACAGCTGCATTTTGGCAAGATGAAACCACTGAGCAAAAATGTCTGTTGGCAACATAATCACAAGAGAGAAGCTCTTTGCAGCCTGCTAGGAGGAAGGGGAAGGATGCGCAGCTAGAGAAACGAGAAGAGGGAAACAAAAGATGAAGAAAAGATGAGACAGACAGAGAGGGAGAGAGAGAGAAGGGGTGGGGGATGGTAAAATGATCTTTACAGCTTACTGGGAAGATGGGAAAGGGGGTAAGAAGAAGAAGAAGAAGAGGTGGAGATAGGATGAAGAAGGTGAGAGAGAGAGAGAGAGAGAATGAAGGGGAGAGTGAGAGAGATCAAGGACTGGATGCACAATTTGCAAGTTGAGAGATGAATAAGAAGAGAAAGATTTAGATGCAAGTGACTGGTGATGAAAAACTGAATGAGAATTATTCTGCTGATGATTATAAAGGTACAACTCATTGTGGTGGTGATAATAATAATGATAATGATAATAATAATAATAATAATAATAATAACAATAATAATAATGATAATAATAATAATGATGATGTTGATGATGATAGAGAAAACATATTTGTAGAGTTTTCTAATCATCAGGAATGGTAACTTAAAGTTTCATTAGTTGAATCATTGTCCACCATTTTAAATTTTTGACCGGTATTTCTTCCATCTTAATTCAAGCCGCTCTTCATCTCAACTACCCAGGCTGTCAGTCTGATCAGACAGTGAGAAATCAGGGTCAGATTGGATAAGGGAATTCGGTGAGTGCGAAATGTATGCGATATATTTGTTTATTTTATCGTCCTTGTACAGCTTCAAAATTATCAGAATCTCAACGAAAGACTAAAAAAAAGATATACGAAAATCAAAACAATACTGAAACAAGATTGAACATTGAAAAGTTATGAACAAAAATCAGAAATGCCCAGTCCAAATTCTGTCAATGTTGAAGCTGTGTAAGTATATTAAATTGAACTTTTTAAAATGAATCGGATACTTTTTGCACTCACTGTATTTACTCACTGCTTTGAACTGACAGTCTGAGTAGATGCAATGCAAAACAACTGAAATTAAGATAGAGTTAATCATCGTCATCATCAACAACAGCAGCCTTTCAGCGTTCGTCGTTAGGCATAGACCTTCCCCAAAATTCGCCAGGCCTCTCTATCATGGGCATTGTGGAGCCAGTATTATCTAAATTCATCTAGCTCGTCACACCATTTTACTTTCTGTTGGCCACATTCATTAGGGATCCACGTTGTGAGCCGTGGTGTCAGGCGGTTTTCTGACGTTCTGGCAACATGTCCAGCACATTGCCATTTGAGTTTTCTGTGTGTTTTTATGATATCTCAGACTCCTAAATACAAGACAAAAATTATTAATAGAAGATCAGAAATGAGTTTTGCGGTGCTTCTTGGATTAAATTTCCTAAGCATCTTAGATTCACTAAAGTGTGAGAAACATAAACTGACATCCTGCATTAAAATGATATGGATAACAATTGACACACACAGACTGTCTGGAATTATATCCATGTGACTGCACAGAAAAATCGGATTATTGAAAACTGCTCTTCATTTGGTGCCGCCATTTTATTTCCCATTGTATGACATTGATGCAAAAGCTTCCTGCATTTTTTTGGCAAGATCTTTTATTCATATAAATTCATAGAATTATTATTCATTCATCAAAGTATTTTCTCTGCCTGTCGAAGATCTTCTGTCATTTTTCAGTACAATTATGAATTCTATCCTACTAGGTCAATGCGAAAGTTTCCAGCATTTATTGACGAAGCTTTTGGTGTATATATTTATCCGTAGAATCATTATTCAGTCATCAAAATATATTCCTTGTCTTCCTATCATCTTCCGACACCTTCCAGCTAAATTGAATATTCTATCATATCAGACTAACTCAATTTTTTTAGAGGCAGAACCTTTGATTCATATAAAATCATAGCATCATTATTGAATCGTCAATTTATTGCTCTTAGTTTTCTAAAAATTGGAAAATATATGAATTAAACAGAATAGAAACAGTCAATATATGAAAATTCCCTGATGTGGAGTCAGATTTCTCAAGAATATCTGACAGTTAAATACTTGCTGTCGCGCTGGAAGAAACTATAAGTAAAGGAAATTCAAATGCAAATGAATGAATAAATTACACAATATAATATTTTACTTAAAACAGTGCCGAAGTACGGCTTTGCCAAGGTGTTAGGACCCTATGACTGGCCCTGTCTTAAGTTGGCGGCATCACAACTGAAGATACAACGTGTGGAACGACATTGATATTAATCAAGTCATGACATTTCTAGAGGAGAACTTAAAACTTATTTGGGGGGGGGGGTAAATTTACTTTCCAAGAACAGATGAAGCTGATTCAAATTTTGAAAGAACCCTTTTTCTGGTGTCAAGCTTATCCTGCAGACAATTGCTTCTGTAATGAGTTCGATATCCATTGGGTGACTAATATTTTTAGCCTTAAACCAGACAAATCAAACCAAGGAAATACCTTGAAACCTTTATCCCAAAATGTTGATTAGCTTTACTATTATATTCTTTCATGTCAGAGCCTTGCCATGGGGCATTGGTTAGCAAGTTAGCTTTGTAGAAAATTACAATATATATTACAGAAATTCATTGAAAATCAATAAGACAAAGATTGTGAGTGTTCAGGAATTATTACTGGTAGAATAACATATGCAATGGATGGACCAAGCTTGCTAAATTAACGGTCTTCCAAAATTTGAGAAAAAAAAAGAAAATTCAACTTCGCTCTGGGACTACCGCGAATTGACAATTTTTGCTTTCTTTTGAAGGCATTCTCGCAGACTTCACTGGCATACCGGAAATCGACTCCTTACAAAAAAAAATGCATAAAATCTAATCTAATCGTCGGAATCTTGATGTAGGAATCTTAATGTCATTAGTAAGAAGGAAGATTTTAAAAGAACCTGATGGAAATTATTTGTGTACACCTTACAGAACCGGAAATATTTGGAAAACAGATGGTGCAAAAAGATGTATAATTCGCATGTGAAAATTTCACATGCAAACAATTCACAAGCAAAACACATAGATTTCAAAATTATGCAAAAAATCGAATATTCATTGGATTTTCAGTTCTTATAAAAGTTTTTAAATAATTTTCCGTTCGAAATATCGATAATTTAACTTGGATCTGCTGCCAAATACAATCACTTCTTCCACTGTCTAATGATCACATTCCTACTAAATCCCATTAAAATTCATTGAGAACTTTCGGAGATAGCATGTGATCAGCCGTAAGCGTATACATGAATGTATGAAAAGAAACGAAAAAATATTTGTCAATCAAAATAAAATTCCTGGATCCAACACAAAATGTAATCACTTCTTCTGTGACCAAATACCCACCCTTCCACAAAATTAAATAGAGGAATTTGAGGGATATCATCAGGATGGAAATGAAATTTTGGTGATATCAAGTGGTGTAGGCACATAACAACAAGGGGATTTTTATGGATCCGCCCCAAAAAGTAATCACTTCTTCAGTAGCCTATTGCCCACCCTTTGACAAAATTTCATAGAAATCCATTGGAAACTCTCAGAGATATCACGTGTGATAGTCATGAGCGTATACGAAAGAATGAGGAAAAAAAACGAAAAATATCCCCCCATCAAAAGATTCCTGGATCCGCCCCGAAATTCGACCAGCCCTATTCTACCCCATTGTTTAACCTTCCGCTAAATTTCATTGAAATTCATTGTGTGATTTTGAAGATATCTTGCGAACCAACAGACAGACGGAAAGATGCGACTAAATAAATATACCTTTTCCAGCTTCGTAGACAGAAGTCAAAGATATAGAATAAAATTCTGTTTACCTTTTTAAACAGCACATAGGAAACGAAACCAAATATTATTTATGAATTTAAAAGACTGAAAAATAAAGTAAGATATTGCTCTTCTTGGTACATTTTATCATTATTCACTAATTAATATTTTATGGCTATTTTCCGTAAAGACGGAAAGATATAAATATGAAGATTTGTTATATATTTTTTCTAAATATTGTTTTATCCTCTCACTTACTGTAAAAGATCGAAATGTTTGTCATTTCAAATAAGTAATCGTGAATAATTTAGGAAATAATTTCAAAAAAATACTGGCACGGGAAATTTTTTATGGAAAAAGCTACTTTTAATTTTTTACAAAACACGTGACGATTTTTCACCACTGTTCAGTTGAGTAATGAAGGAAATGATTTTTGCTAATTAAATTATCGTCATTGTGAGTTTAAACTACCTTAGTAGATTTTTTTTAATTACAGAATCTCATTTTTTTTCCTATTTCAAGACCAGTCAACAAAATGGCGTCAAAATTATTGATTCATCGATTAAGTAGAAAACATTGATTCTAAAAGTTCAATTCTATGTTGTAATGAATAAAAATTGTTCTTTTGTTTTTTCTCAATAATTGTGACTCATCCCTTTCAAGTAAAAATGAGAAAAAACAAAAAAAAAAAACGTTATAAAATCGGATGTCGAGAGTTCAAGTAGCGTGATGATGCCTTGTACCTGGGGTCAGTAACCTTTTCCTGTATGCAGACTGCATCCCATGTCTATGAGCGGATGATAGGCTGCATCTATCTCTGTAGCAAATATGGTGATAAAGTGTGACGTCATACCATTTGCTTGGATCGAAACAAACTTTCCAGTGCTTTTTTACGTACAAAAAAATTACGATGATTTCTTTCTTGGTCAATTTTTTTCTTTATTTCGACAGCAACTTCGTACATTTCATCAGTGAGTAGAGGGAGAGTTTATACTGAATAAGAAGATTTGATAAGTTTTAGCCTTTCTATTTTTTTTTTTTTTTTTTCGTTATCCTTCCATAAACTAAAAGAAAATTCACTGATTTATCTATTTATTTTTCACGATCTGCAATGTTCATCTTCACTTTCCCCAACATAGAGAATAAAAATAAAGGTTATTTCGGGGGGGGGGGGTAAATTTTACGAAATATTTTCAACAATGAATAAATTCAAATTTGAAATAATAAGAATGAAAGATATTTGTCAATCACATTTCTGCCTTTTTATTATTAATTTAGTTATGAGCCGTAATAAAGTATTTAACTGACTTTTATATTTCTCTAGCGGAGAATTCATAACCTTCCAGCAATTATCTTAATAATCTTAAGTTGCCAATAAAATTAATCCAAATAATATGAAAGAATGTTGTATGTACAAACATTTAAAGTTATATTGGCTGTAATGGCTAAGCCTCTATTAGAAATGAAGTTTTAATGGTTATAGCTGAGCTGGTTTCTGCCAACAAGAAGCAAATTTGTAAAAGTTTATTCGGGTCTGAAAACGCTTACCAAATATTGACGGTTTAACAATCGGGATGCTGAAAATGGCCAAAACAAATGCAACATGTACATCAAAAGCATTCATCAATGAAAACAACGAATCTATATTTGTAAGAACTTGCAAGAATTTGGAGTTTTTAAGGTGTTTTTGTTTTTTTTAATGTTAATTCTTTTGAATCTTAAGAGCAATTCTTAATTGTCCAGGAACACTGGAGCCAAGAGAAAAAAAATTATTTCGATTTTCATATTGTTTGCATGTAAAAACTTATACTTTGTTTTACGTTTTTCTTTCTCATCGAAAGAAATGAATGTGAATCAATTTTTATGGGCCTTTGGTCGCCGAAAGGTAGAAAGAACAGAGAAAGTTATCATATGTTGAGACCGGAAGAGGTTCAACTCCCAATGGCCACTAAAAAACATGATAAATCATCGATAATAGACGAAAGAATTACGTCAAGGGAGTCATTTATCACAGGAAAACAATGAAAGATTGAACCCAAAGGAAGACATTCGGGGGACAGTATCAATTTAAAAAGTTCGGAAAATTCTGATAATCTTCCAGAAGACGGTCCTAATCCTCCCATGTATCAATGTTAATGCATTGCTAATGATTTTATTATAGAAATGCATTGAAAATTAGAAAGAAAGGTCAGGAATTAAGACAAGCATTACGGATAGATTAGAGCTATTATATGCATAATAGAAATTAATTACTAATGATTTTTCTGTAGAAGTACATTGAAAATCAGATGAAAATCAAGATTAAAGGACTTCGTTACATAATCATATTAACATTCCTGCTGATCAATAAAGCTGCTTCTGCAACTAGCAACAACTAATAGCGCTAATAAAGATAATTACGTCTTTTTGCTATGACGTCACTTACCTACACAACACTCAGTATTGAAAATGTCTTCTAACTCAACCACATATTGTCTCGAGTCTTATTTATAATTTATCTTAATCCAATCATAATTTATCCATACTCTGTCCACCCACATGCAAAAAGATCGTCAGTGATCTGGAATTAATGCAAGCGTTACTGATAAAATATACGTAGCGTAAGTAATGGAAATGAATTGCAGATGATTTTAACATAGATCTACATTGAGAACAATTTCATTGTTGAAATGTACTGGAAATCATTAAGAAATGAATATCGTTAATTGCGAATTAGTGCAGATATTACCGAGAGACAAAATAGAAAAAAATATATATAACTAGTCAATTCTAATGAAAACATTCACAGAAATATTTAAATTCCTACTACTACTGAACTATCATTATTAACGTTTGATTCTTAGCCGTCAATCTACGGCCGTGAGTAAACAGTGTGGATTGGAAATTTAAAAAAGCTCTCGAACTCACGTTTCTTTTGGTTCCAGGGAAGCACCTATCTAGATAAAACTAAAAAAAAAAAAAAAAAAAAAAAAAATTACTGTAGTTTCTTCAGAGGAAGTGTAAACTGTTTAAAATGGTTGGTAAGATATATCTTTTTCTAACCTTTGTATGGAAGAGTCCATGGTTACGGGCAGAGAACTAAAAATAAATGATACTTTTTTTCATACAGTAGATGCAGCAATTTTAGAAAATAACATATTTATAAACTTTTGGGGTATCATTTTCGATTCCACCTGATCTTTTACAGAGACACGATCAACGCGAAAAGCCTTATTTGTGATTGTGGAAGAGACAGGAAAGAATTCTTCAAACTTGATTCAACTCTTAACAGCAGGAATAAATAAAGAGAGAAGAATCAGTCAAATTGTGTTGGCGCCTCTGGCTGGATGGAGTCAAAGGCTTCAATCTAAGACATCTGCAAATAGAGAAATCAATTTAGGTGCCAACGCAAATTGCTGCCAAATCTAAAATCTGATTGTCAAACTGAAGAGTGGATTAAAATATCTGGACACCTGGAAGGTTTCAAAACAGATACAAAAAGCAAGAGTGAAATACGGGGTTAATCTAAAGCGAAATTAAAAATTTAAAACAAATCAAATAAATAATAAGTAAATAAATAAAAGAAGACCTCATAAGATAAAAGTAATTAACAGACAATGTGTTATGACTGGAGTCATGTTAGCTCAGTGGTTTGAGTGATGATCTGTTGGCTCAGAGGTAGAGAATAAATATAATGGGGGAGGCCAGGCCGACCTCAGAGTTATAGGCATGCCCAGCGAGCAGAATCTTGGCCCCCTTCAAAGTATAGTATTATCTCTTTATATATATATATATATATATATATATATATGTGTGTGTGTGTGTGTGTGTGTGTGTGTGTGTGTGTGTGTGTCCAACAAGGAATGTATATTGTATAGGGCATTATCGTCTGTTAAGGGTGCTAAGGGGACATTTGTATGCCTTACCTCCTTGATTAGGTCAGGTGAGGGACTTTGAAATCTGGAACCTTTCAGTCAAAGAAGGATAATGTTGCTATAGAATAGTTTTACGTAAACCCAACTCGATGTACCAATTTAAAGAGATAGTATTATTGTTTTTTTGTAACGAGGTGGCAGCTAAAATATCTTCCGAATATACATGTTGTCTCCACCCCTGGAAAAGAGACAGCGGACGCCCTTAATGAAGGATATTACAAGAATCAGGTAGAAGAAAACAATCCCAACATAGCATCAGAGTTTCAGGTTTATCATCAGAGCAAGGAGGGTATTTATTACCGAAAAGTTCTACTGCCTTAGACATATGACAGGTGCCATCTACCAGTTGGCGCTTCGGGCGATTGCCTCCGTTGCTGGGTACACAGGACCGGCCCTAGTGGAAGCAAGGTTTACAGTCCATATCTGAGCTTGAAGGAGAACACTGGGAAGCTTGATTCAGTGGTTAGAACAGTCTATTTATCACGGAGAGGTTTGAAATTTAACGCATGGTGCACACTGACATTTCTCTATGTATGGTTATTTTGTTTCTCAGGTCGTATTTCCAACAGTCGCGGAAAACATTGTCTCATTTTACCAAATACTGAATTATTTTATGGTGACAAATAACACGTCTCCATTCATGAATCTTGGAGCAAGAAGAAGAAGAAGAAGAAGAAGAAGAAGAAGAAGAAGAAGAAGAAGAAGAAGAAGAAGAAGAAGAAGAAGAAGAAGAGGAAGAAGAAGATGAAGAAGAAGAAGATGAAGAAGAAGAAGAAGAAGAAGAAGAAACTAGAAATAGAATTTTGTACTCAGTGCCCTTTTGAAATCGTTCAATAACCATAAAAATTACACTGTATCTTTATTGTCATTTTTTATCTTATTTTCTTTTTCTCGCGCTCTCTGTCTTTCTGCCTCATCCTATATATTTCTTCCCCATACATACGTTTTTATATGTACATGAATACTTACATACATATGTATATATCTTATCTCTCTGTGTAATTAGCTTACTGAAGCCAAATCAGCCTTTCAGTTTTGTTTTTGAAAAAGGAACCTGAAAGCAATCGTATGATACTAATTTAACTCGACATGTACCAACAGAGCTAGCACTTAGAGAGGCTGAAACATGCCACCTTTTCTACAAACAAAACTTGAAGGGGTAAAAGATACTCAAAGAATTCGGGTAGAGCAGCCTAGCAGAAAAAACTATTGCTTTAAGACAGATTTGTTGGATTGTGACACTAGTGATTACGTGAAATCCCTAGGGATTAACTGAAATCCAGTAATTTCCTGAAACCCTTATTCTTACAATGAAGTAATGATTATCAAGCTTGTGATGTTGGCCATTACTACTATGATGATTTCGATCCGCACTGGGTGCCTCATCACTTCGGCCTTGAGTCAAACTAAGCTGTATATAAACTGTAATTATTGAAGCAGAATATACTTGATATATACTAAGTTTTGATTTGTGTGACACAAGGCCACCTTAGTGGGGTACTCGGTGAGGATTGAACTCATTATAGAATCGCAACATTGTTAACCATTACTACACTGATTGTGAAACTTGGGGTTTGATATAATTCCGACAATGTTCAAGGATTTCACGAAGTCACTAGTTTCACAATCTTACTACAACGTATATACCTATAGTATAAACAGGAAGTCTCTTGCAACGACCAACTAACAATGTTGGATGCTCACGAGTGGTTTATAAGCCAATTTTCACGAAAACCACGGCACACTTTCTCTGCGTGCCACAAATGAAAACATGGATTTCATTGAGAGATTATTCATCAAAATGCTTGGCGTTCATCATTAGTACCTTCTTGTGTTGATCATTAGAGAGACTGTTTTTTTCCATTTTCATAGCATCAGAAGTGCTCGTTAATAAATCTCATGAAAATGATGGCGAGTTATAAGCTTCGCCTACCAAGCACCAAGGACAGATAGGACAATAGTCTGGTCAAAATAGACAGTGGTTCCTATTCTTAAATCTACCATTCGTTGGAGTTCAAACTTTGAATAATTCCACTCGATTACATAGAGTTCAATCCTTTAATGAGTCAGTCAAATCGAAGGATTTGAAGTCGCAACTTTTTTTTCATGAAAATCCATCCTTTATATTGGACCACAGTACTTTCCCACTAAGTGCATGGACTCCTACACTGTCTGGCTCTAGGATTGAACATTTATTGATTGAACCGGGATCAATTACTTGAACCAAGGTTCAAACTACTGGTAATCAACTGCTCAACCAAAATGATCAAATGAAAAAGTTGCTATTACCTAATTTTAATTTCTGAAAATATGTTATTAAACAACGAAGTGTAAGTCAAGTGATGATCATTAGGCCGTATGTCTTCTGCACTGAAAATAAAAGCTGCGCGTGTTTTAGTAAGGCAAAATTTAACCATCCTCAAGCATAACGTTTGAGCTGCGAAGCCCACCTACGAGACAACGGCATTCTGCCAAAGATTTTAACATTTAATCTCGCTATACGTAGAACAGGTGGAACCAGCTCAGAAGATGTTTCCAAGAGCATATTTGTACAAGCCTGGCTGCTGTAGGGTCAAAATCTACCCCAACTTTTATTCCGACTGAAGATGATGACTGCGACTTTTATGTTGTTTATATAACAAATCAAGATTATCAAAACTTTTATTTATAGATGTATATCTTATTAGAATTAAGTATGCCCGTGTGTATCTCTACGATGAATTTTAGACAACATCCAAGTATTGTCAATTTAGCTCGATCAGTAACATAGCCTGTTTGCAATCATTGGATTGTAAGTTCAAATCACGTTAGGAGGATGTGCGTTTTACATATTGGTGTACACCCTTCAATTTGGTAAGGATTGCTTTTGTTCTTGTTCTTTTTGCGGAAGAGAAAAAAATCAACTTCGATTTTGGAGTTTAACAGTATATATGAGATGAATCTCACAATGATTCAAGTAGAGCGTTCCAAAGCTTGACCCATTTCAAAGAAAAAGAGGACCTCTCTACTAGATTTATTTTGAACTTGAAACATTCAGTAACACAAGAATATAATGCATTTCAACTGATATTCGATATCTAAAAGCGATATATCTTACCTCAATGTTTGATATCCATTATTTGAAAAATGAATATGCCCGCCATCAACTAATTAACGCATGCGAATAAGTATTTTTTATGTAAACGTATTCATTTATAAGGATGAAATAAACCCGTGTGCATATGTATGATAGAATTTCGTTGAAATCTAAGCCCTGCGCAGTAGTTATAATCATCTTCAGCCGGAATAGAAGTTGAAGTGGAGTATCTCTCTCTCTCTCTCTCTCTCTCTCTCTCTCTCTCAATATATATATATATATATATTTATATATATATATATATATATATACACACATATATATATATTTATATATAGAGAGAGAGAGAGAAAGAGAGAGAAAGAGAGAGAGAGAGAGAAATCTTTACAGCATTTAACGATAAACATTGAAAAAAATTGATTTTTCTTGTCACTTC
The DNA here is from genome assembly GCA_963457665.1 of Thysanoteuthis rhombus. Taxonomy (NCBI): domain Eukaryota; kingdom Metazoa; phylum Mollusca; class Cephalopoda; order Oegopsida; family Thysanoteuthidae; genus Thysanoteuthis; species Thysanoteuthis major. The sequence goes on along the minus strand of OY735198.1, from coordinate 71,437,543 downwards.
AGTCATCCATTTCCCAATATCTGATATCTGATATCAATACCTTCAGTGTTTTTTTTTCCCCTTATTCACATATGCTTTATTATTATGGCCCAATGTATACCAGGTAACCGTTTTGGAGATTTTAAAAACAAAATAGTTATATTAACATGCAACCCCGGCAGAGTTGACCAAACACCCCCTCCCTTTCTTATCATATAGTTTATGTCATACTAGTAGTTTGTCATTTATAGATATACGCGTGTGATTATATATTACGTTATATCGTATTGAAACTCTTACTTGAAATAATCTCCCGTTATTACACAGAGAATAGATAACGTTTCATATAAGAGTTTTTGCATAATATAACGCAATTTGTAATCATTCTGTCAGATAATATAACCATTTCTTAATGAGATTTATATACATGGTAGCCGCTCCAACATAGCGTTACTTTTACCATTGAGCCGCCATTGATGCAGAGGCTCAGATAAATGTCCCAAACCCAAATTCTCGTGTTGCTTATTCACGGTCTATATCTGCTCAATTAGTTTCTTTCTACGCGACAATCATGTTATCAAGAAATGAATATATGATCCGACAGAATCATAATGATTGCGTTACATTATATAGAAATTCTTATTTGAAATGAACACCTGTTATTACACACAAATACTTTTGACAATTTCGCTGTTGTTTGATGCAATCATCTTTTGTTTGCCAGTGTGATTCGCGGCTCGAGCACGTTGCAAAGTCTTTTCTATTTAGAGCGCTATCTTCTCCATGTTTTTCTTCCTTTTTTTCGTGTCTCATTTCTTTGTTTATTTGTTCAAGTTCTGCTCTTTTGTTTTCGTTTTCTTTATCCTTTATTACCATATTTAGCCTTTGGTAAATAAATTTTCAAGTTGTCTTTGGACAATTCCATTTGTTTCGCCCACCATCTTTGCCTCTTCGTCTGTTCGTCAGATTCGTACACTTTTCCTCAATGCTAGTTTCGCTATTCTACAAGGCTCAAAAATGTTATTCATTTCACCTATAGTTGCAGACAAAAGAAGGGAGATAACTCAAAAAATATTTTCAATAGAATGTCATTCCAAATCCAAGTTTGAGTGGCTATCAGAAAAGAGTTATGTATAATTAACAATCAAAAATTGAACAAATAAATGCTTGAACCCTTTGCTAGTTGGGTGATTCTCAGAATTTACACAGTACAGGAAAGATCCAACTTGAATACAATGCTTTCATTTTACAGGGGTATATTTTCTTTTTAAGAACCATTTTGTTCCCTTCCGTTTTGAAGTCGAACCTAATTCTGCTTGCTACCATTCTATGGCCACTTCGTATATTCCCTTCGTTCATAACACTAACATCGTGACGTTATCAATTTATCTCATTATTTTTTTTATAATGTGTTTGTTATCTTCATTCTGTATCTCTCTGGGAAATTTGCTTGCATGTCCCCTCTCTTATTTTTCCGTCTTACTACAAATTCTCCAAGACTTTTCTTTTCCCCGCCTTGGTATTAAAATCTCCCATGAGTGTTGTGTAATTTGTCTTCTCCCGGTTCATTATCTTCATGATGTCGTCGTAAAATTCTTAAATGCCATATTTACTCGAGTACAATGCTATCTTGAAGTATAATGCAACCCCATTTTTGTCGCTAAAAATCATGAATCATGAATCACGTATGAACATATATTGTTTTACACTCGATCATAATGCCCCCCACCAAAAAAATTCTTCATTAAATTTCTCGCATTATATATATATATATATATATATATATATATATATATATATATATATATATATATATATATATATATATATATATATATATATATATATATATATATATATATATATATATATATATATATATATATATATATATATATATATATATATATATATATATATATATATAAAATTCGGTGAATGTATCATTAACCTAGACAAAGTAAATAAAATAAACAATTGAAGAAAGAAGGGCCGCTGCAGAAATCGAACCTGCACAACCGATAAGGTAGCCGTTCAACTCAACGTTGCGCTTACAATTAAGCCAAACAGCCGTCGTAAAGCAAAGGCCTGAATAACTGTTTTAACTCCAAAATCATTTAGTTTGTTCGTGGTCTATATCTGCTCGATCTGTTACTTTCAACGCAGCAATTATATTATAAGGAAATCATATATATATATATATATATATATATATATATATATATATATATATATATGTGTGTGTGTGTGTGTGTGTATATGTATGTATATTTGAGTGTGCATGTGTGTGTGCATGTGTGTGTGTGTGTGTGGTGTGTTTGTTGAAATAGTATCCATGCTAAAGCTTTTTAAATCTGAGTCACGCCCCGTGTTTTTGGCAAATGAATGGGGATGGTAAAGGCCTGTTAAACACAGGTGTCTTCCTATTTTCCTGCTCCCCTCTTTCCCATTTCTAATCTTCACCTGGAAAAAGGTTTGATGAAATTCTGAAGTTACTAACAACAGTGAGAAGAATTCTAAGATTCTCTGGAAGGAGGACCAAGACAAGATTTGCCAAAGCGTGGCATCTGGCTGATCAGGAGATGAGGCGCCAGCCCTCGCAGCTAAATGGATGGGGGTTGTCGGCTGAAGGGAGGTGCCATGAAATGGATTTCAGTGCAAAACTTCTGATTAGCAATCAAGCACACTTTCATGCTACCAATAGCATACATCAGCCGAGGTATTACCGAATGGGAGGATACTTGAAAACGACCCCGGTCCCCGATAGAGAGGGGGGCTAAAAGCTTCATAAAAAGTAGTTCACTTTCAGCATTTATATAAAGGATATATGTGTTCATATATGAATTGCATAAATAATAATTCAGCTGTTGTAGTTAATTTTTCTATCAATCAAGTGGTAATGCTTGTCTATTTATCGCAAATTTTCCTTTTTCATCAAATCTCACTAAATGTTGGTGGGGCCCCTCAAAAAGCCAATCATCCAGGGCCCCAGAATTTCTCGTTACGCCCCTGTACGTCAACCTCGTTTTCGCTACAGCTTCCACTAATGAGCACCGGCAGGCTTAAAAATACTGTTTTCACGGTTACGTCTTACGAGATGTGAACGACGAATTCTTCTAGAAGAAAAAAATTCATCTAATTTTTGGTAATTTCAGTCCACCAGACCTTTCGAAACGGTTGATTTTTAGAAAAAATATTTTTCAGGTTTTACAAGATGGGTTGTATTCACAGCGTACCCATAATTCTATGGTAGGCATTGACTTTCCGCTATATCCCCATCGTGACAATCATTTCCCGAGTTACCATCATGGAATCTACACCAAAATGACTGTCAGGCGTTTGTTGAATTTTTCTATTCCAAGTTTTCATTTATTTCTCAAAAGTCAAAAATTGGTATACAAGGCCCCTACTTTAGAGCCAATACGGTTTATAATACTTCGGATTAGGATTAGGGATTAGCTTCCACAAGTGAGTCCAAGTTAACTTTGCAATACAGTTTTCCCCTGCTTCCCGAAAGCGTTCATATGAAACGCCTCCATAAGCCGAAATTTCGCAAAACGAATAAGCAATTACCATTAAAGCTAAACAGTCGTATTTGACCCGTCAACTTCAGTAACAGCCAACGACGGACCTCGGCCTTCGACATTGTGCCAGGCACACATAGAAAGTCATCGGAGGTTTGCTCAAAAAAATGTTGTCTTGACAATTAATGGCAACTGAATGCATCCTCCCAATAGTCACTTATGGAGCCGAAACATGGAACCTAACAAAGAGACAGACCCATGAATTGAGAACCATGCAACGTGCCCATGAAAGAATAATGCTGGGCCTCACATGGAGAGACCACAAGACAGCACAGTACATCCGAGAAAAGACAAAAGTCAGGGACATCATGGAATCCATTAGAAATCTCAGATGGCGGTGGGCTGGCCATATTGCAAGAATGGCAGACAACCGATGGACATCACGACTCACGACATGGATCCCCCGAGATCACATGCGCAACCGAGGCCGGCAGAATATAAGATGGAGAGACGAGCTAGACAAATTCAGGAAGTACTGGCTCTGCGACGCCCATGATAGAGAAGTATGGCTAATCCTGGGGAAGGTCTATGTCCAACGAAGGACGTTAAAAGAATGATGATGATTATTCTTTGCTTTACGCTATATAGGTTAACTAGGGGAACCTGTACTACTGTAGATCTTTCGTGAAAGCTGTGACATGAAGCGAACTTTTGAAAAGCGTGGTATAACTCTACTTTAATTTAGACTGTCAGTCTCTTAGACTGCTACTATTTTTATTTCTTTAGCGGTGTTGTTTTACATGAAGAAACTGCTATATCTACCAGGTGGTGAAACTATCTGTCTATTTATTTATCAATCAATTTTCCAATCTGTCAAGAAGATGTCGAGCTACCCATTCAAATCTGTCCATACCTATCTATCAATAACTGTGTTTACGTATCTAGTTACCTATCACTGAACCTGCCTCTCTATTTGCTTACTTACCCATCTATGCATCTACATAATACCCTGACTGCTTAGCCATCTGTTTATCTACACCCGTGGTTCTCAAACAGAGAGCTTCACAGCTATAATGTGACACAACTATCTCCCAAATGTGCCACGTAAATTTTTCCGAATACACCAACATAAATTTTGAGCCATGGACATATCAAGTATGGGTATTATGTCTGTCCCGTTCCTGCCACAGAGTCACCAATCTAGTTGTGGTTTTATCACTAGATTTTGTAAGATCTCGATTTTTTAGTGACAGATGAAAGGGACGGGTGGGGGGTGATGAGTTCGTATATGTATATGTCTATATCAAAGTTTCGTTGACTACTGAAATGTTTTCGTCTAATTCATTTTTATTTGCAGTACATCGACTTATAGTACACAACTCAAAACCACATCAAAGATTATTTCTAATACAATGATGTAATTTACATATCATCTCCTGAGGATATATATATATATATATATATATATATATATATATATATATATATATATATATATATATATATATATATATATATATATATATATATATGAGGTGTGTCCATAAAGGAATCGTAGTTTTCAAACAGCACACCAATAAGATATTTTATTGAGCCAGGGACTGTAGCAGTGACCGTAATCTTTTACATATAAAGAAAAACTGCATCAAGCTATATTGGTTAGTTTTTGTGCAACGAGCTGCAGAGTGAACGTGTATGTAAAGCATTTGGCATTTCCCTCCCTGAGACGAACAATGATGAGCAACGTGTTTGTCCTGCGTCTCTTATAAGAAAAAAAAGCAGAGACCAGATTTGAAGAATATGGTGGCTGGAGGACGAAAGTTAACTCGTACTTCGGCGAAAATCTGCTCAGACGCGTGACAAAGCCGTCGATTTACATTTTTCATCTACGGATAGGGCTCCGAATGATCTATATATAGCTTCATTCTGGGGCGTATACCTCAAAAACTAGTCTCGTTTAGGGTACATGAAACCCTTGCACAGGCCCTGTTTTTTTTGTTTGTTTTTTGGGTTTTTTTGCACCTTTATACATTTGGCAAACCGCTTCTGCACAACAACTTTGAACGTCTGATAGTAAAAGAAAAGATGCTGAACCTCAATAATGATTAATACAGATTTAACAATATGTTTATATATACATATGAGTGTGTGTATCTGTGTGTGTGTGTGTGTGCGTATGTGTGTGTGTAAGAGAGAGTATGTGTACATATTCTATGTATATTTTTGCAATTTATATAATTAGAGTGCTCAATATTTTTGTATATAAGGATATTGAATTGAATTTCACCTGACGAACGAGTGTTGCTTTTAGCCGTTTGCAAGAAACTAATAGTCGTGAAATAAATGGAATGTAACTTATGATCTCATATCAGAATCCTTATTTATATATGTATATATATATATATATATATATATATGTGTGTGTGTGTGTCTGTGTCTGTGTCTGTGTCTCTGTGTGTGTATGGAACTGGAGCTAGTCAGTATATTTTTCAGTTAAATGTCTGTAACGTCCCGTGAAATTACTGGAATCAAAGGCAAATATAACCATAAGTTACTATGGAAAGGAGACTTCATTTGGATGACTCGTTTAAATCTGGAGCATTTGTCAACTTTATTTATATCGCCATTTAAACATTCGGAAAAAATAGCCAAGCTACACCACCGAGGGTGTTCTCTTGCTAGTGAGTACAGACGTGATTAATATAGTGTTATAACTGAGAAATATGAATTTTCAAATCAGACACAAGACATTTGAGTGAAAGAAAATCAAGATTTTTTGAATGCCGTGGCCACCTGGTAGGACAAGTGGAATCATCTGTGAGTGAACCTCAATGATGCATTGTAAAAAGGCGGAAGATGGAAAGACGAACAATAAAGAAAGAATGACGACAAAAATGATTCGTTCGAAGTTTATTTTGTTATTTTGCTGGCTTTTTGAATCTCCTCCATCTTCAATTGAATACAATTACAGAGGACCAAGTAGCCCCACTTACAATTCACCAACCAACCCCCAACACATAGTTTCCTTTACATTCTATTCAAAGAAAAGGTTCTGACAGGAGCTGCTTGAAATGTAATATATATATACTGCTTATTGACATTCCTCATAAACAAAGACTACGTTACTATTACCCCCTGAATATCGGATGAACTAAACACTCGTTTGTCAAAGTGGAAAGGTTACTTACCTGGGAGAAAAAAACTTTTTTTTTTCATGCAAATATTCTCGTGCTTACAACACAAATGACTCAAACCTAGTAGCAAAAAGAACGGAATCCTCCCCCATCAAGTTTTACAATGTAACATCATGCTAAATTGGACCCTTAGTTGTGTCCGACAGAGATCACACTTGTTCGTTTTATTTGTTTGTTTGTTTTTCAAAATTCGAACTTTTTATTTGTTCACCACCCAACAAAAAGCGGTAAGGGAGAGAAAATATTCATTGATCACCCCTTTTTTCTAATTTCTTTCGTTGATCGCTCCCAACAATGCATGCTGCCAAAAAATGCTGGTCATGTTACGGTTTCTATAGAGTGTCTAATCTGACCAGTAAAGCTTCTTTTTTTTTCTTTTTTTTTTTCTTTTTTGAATTTCCCTAACCACAAAAAGGTTTTTTGAAGTTGTAAACTAACCAAACAAAATCTTCTCGGCCTCAATTTTAAATTGACACCCCCTCCTCATTTTGATAAATGATTCTCTTTTGTGGTTATGTCGAGCAAGCGATCAAAATATCTAGCGCCCTGTCAAATGGTATGATGATTATCCGATCAGAGTTTGGCCATTAATGCTATTGGTTATAATTAAATGGGTTTTCTATTTCCAATCGAGCCTGGCAAGGGAGAGACGGTTGATTGGAATTTGGTGTGTCGCTCAACTGGCTCCAGTTTTTAAACTGTCCTTTAAGCTTGATGAACTCTGACCCGAAATTTGCAGCCAGACTTCAAATGGATTGGCGCCACGCCACAATCAATTTGTAATGACCATTAATCTTTTGTCTAATTTCGGACGGTTGTAGCTTTGCTGTCTGAACAGAACTCCACTGAGAGCTTCTGTGATGGCCAAGCGTTCTGACATTGTAGGAAGTTATTTATTATGGTACGTTACTAAACGACTAATGAGTAGCTCTATGGTTAAAGCACTGGTCGGATCAGAGAATATAGATGAGGTCTGATATTTATTCTTTGTCTTTGGGAAATATCTATATCTTTTGTATATTCATTATTGTAAGTTACTAAAAGATTGATGAGTGACTCAATGTTTAAAGCATTGGATTGTAACGACAATTGATATGAGGTCTACCATTCATTCTTTGTCATTAATGGACATTAATATCTTTTATATACTCACTTTAGTAAGTTACTGAAAGACTAAAAGGTAGCTTCATGGCTCGAGCGTATATGGGAGGAAAATAGATATTGTGGTCCGGTAGTTTTTCTTTGAGAATAAGATGGAGTCAATCGACTAATAAAACTAAGAAGCACTCATAGAGCGCATATCTCTATCAACATCATCGTCAGCTGGATGTAATTGTGCATAGATCCGCCCCCAAATTTGATCATTTCTTTCGTAGACTACTGTTGAGCCTCCCACAGAACGTTTTAGAAATCTATCGTGAACGTTTGGAGATATCCCGAGGATAAACATTAAATTTGGGCGATATAATGTGAGGTGAACATATAACTACAACGGAGAGGAGGTAGCTTATTTTTCATTGTTTCACAAAATTTATTTGAAATTCACTGAGAATTTTTGAAGATATCGTTAGGACATACATGGGCATATATATATGTGAATGTACGGGGAAAAAAGAGGAAAATATCTTTCAATCAAAATATAATCTGGTTCCATCATTTAATCGCTTCTTTCTTGCCCCCATCGTCTACTTCTCTAGAAAATTCCTGGAGGTCCACTGAGAACTTTCGAAGATATCTGGTGGATAGACAGACGGTAAGACAGACGAAAAGATGATGGAAAAACGAACGGAAAGATGGAAAGACGAACGGAAAAAAAGGAAAGGCAGACGTGACCGATTACATATAATTCTCCAACTTCGTTGGCAGAGGTAATGATAGAAAAACTAGGAGTAAAAAAAGTTGAAAGCACGGAGAGCGTATTCCTCAGCCAACGACACATACTAAAACCTGAATGAAAATTGTTTCAGATATAGCTATGATGCAGGAGAGGTAACAGTGGAAAAATTCCTGGATAGATACCAAAATCCAACCAATTCTTCCTCAGCTGATGGCCCATCTTCTCACAAAATGTCTTTGAAATTCGTTGGGAACTTCACGAGATATTGTGTCGATGGACAAACAAACAGGATCGAGTGTTAATGCGAATACTTCTTCCAAGTCTGTTGGTAGACGTAAATAATGAGAATGCTTCATCCGAGAGACTGAAGAAAAAAAACAGGTCTGGTTAGTCATTCAATAGAAACAATCAGGTAACCAACATCATTTGGCAACATGACTTGTTGGGGGTGATGAATTTAAAAAAATGGGTTAAGAGGTGATTGATGAATAAGTTATTTCTCTTGGTTCTTGTCTGAGGTTATCACTAAAACGTAAAAAAATTCGAAAAACATACGCAAACGTTGCAAATTGAGTTCCCTGCTGAAAACTTATTGAGGTGGGGGGTCAGAAAAACAAAAATTAGCATTTTTTTTTTCGAGACATAATAAGAAGTGAAAGTTAAAATTCTCAGACCTATAGCTCCATTTGTGCAGCTTGTATACGTGACACATACATACGTAGATAGCCAGTCAACATGGTAGAATCACTTGAAAACTGAAGAAATCTTTATTGAATATGTTGACGGTTTTTTAACATTAACATTTTTCTTTGGCATCTGTAGACGTCTCCTTTAATGGAGAGTTTCCTCGTTTTTTAATGCCTGTTGCCATTGGTGTTGGCTTGTCCTAATGGAACAACCTGGTTGTCACCTTTCTTAAAAAGATAAGAAATGCATAAGATCTTGACATCCAGGTGTTATCCTTTGGGCTATAAAGAGCTGCATTACAACAAAGAGGAAAATGAAAGAATATACGTTTGGGAGTCAAACTAATGAAGAGTTTGCACGATCGGAATGAATTTTGATTTCTCTCCATTCTAATGGGCATTTCTCTCGACAAGTCCACGCACTTACAGAAAAACTCACACACTGCCTAACGACAAATTTCCTCTTTTGCCTGAAGATCATGAGTTCAATATCTTGGTCTGGTAGTACAGGGATTTACACCTGTTGGTGGAGAGGCCGTTCAGCATACTATGAAAGAATTTTGAAATTCTCTTAGATAAGATACAGAAAGAAATAGAAACTAAATACCCCAATGAATCAAATAAACCAATAATTCTAAACCAGGGAGGCACGTCCCCCTAAGTGAGGGTAATCTCAGAAGGACTAAATTTCGACTTATTCTAACTATTTGGGTAATTTTCATAGCAAGTGTTTCCATAATATCATGATCAACATAATATATTAAAATTTATTTTTTTCACATTTTTTTGCAGTATTTATTTCAATGTGATTATTTTCTTAAAGCAAGAAATGGGATAATATACCCTGACACTTTGAGAAGATAATGCACATGGACAGACAAACATACTAATCACACACATGCGCAAATGAAGATATGCTGACTCTTTTGAAAAGATGTTACACACAGACAGACAGACGAACTACTCACATGCACAAAGGAACATAAACTGGCTCTTTAAGAAGAAATTGCACATGGATAAACACACTGCCCTCCTACACGCATAAGAAAGAAGAAAGTACAACCACACACAACGATCAGCGGCAACACGTGAATATACACTGGTTCTTTAAGAAGAGAGCAGACATGGACAGACAAACATACTAGTCAAACGCACACACACGCAAAGATGCCCACCAGACAGAAAGAAGAAAACAATCATAGACAGACAAACATACTAATCACGGACACACACTCCATGCGAAACACGCCCACTCAGGAACCAAAACAACAAGAAATATTATATCAATCCACAACTTCCCGAGGGCCAAAACACAGACTTATCATCTACTCCATCTGACCAACGACTATGTTCAGAGAATACCACAGATTGACCTCCCTTGACCCATACCCTGACTCACTGATATTCTTCTCTCTTCCTCTTCACCAATAACCAACACTGATTGGAACAAGGCAAAATGCATCGAGCCTTTTAAGCTTATAAGCTATCTTTACGATAATAAATGAATATGTTGAGATGTAACACACTGTCTTCTCAAATCTTTCACTTCCACGTTGTCAATTTACTAGTACCATTCTGTCGGATTTACTTACATTCACACATACGACCCCACACACACACACATATATACACTCATATATATATATATATATATATATATATATATATATGTGTGTGTGTGTGTGTGTGTGTGTGTGTAAAGGATATCCATATTCCTATGAACAAAAGGAAAATGATTATGCACATATGATGAATATATGTATATTAATAGAAATATAGCTCCATCGCGTAGACAGGAATCATGCCTTATTACTGATGATACCATTCTTTTTATGGTAGCTGCACTAAAAAAAAGATACGATATTGACCTTCTCCTTTGATTCCTGGATTTTTTAAAAATAAGGATTTTTTTTTAAAGAAAAAAAGGAAAAGAATGATAAGGAATGTGATAAAGTCATAAATAAGTAATCAAGAAAAAATCAGAAAGATGGGTACAGTCAATGGTCAGGAATAATGGCAATCAATACTGACATAATAAGGCAATCATATTTTTAACGTAAATGCATTACTTATGGTTTACTATATAAATTCATTGAACATCAGGAAAAGAATGTCAATATTCTGGCATTATTGAATGTGTTATTGAGAGATCCAGACTATTAGATTAGTTGGCATAAAACGTCACGATGAGAGAGGTAAAGAAACAACTCAGAGTGTGGAAATTATTATATCGATCTCATCGAAAGTAAAAATGACGGCATCACTCTTCTCCTTGGATTCCACAAATATAAAAAAAGATTTATAAAAAGGGGGGGGGGAGACGATAAAGGACGTAAAAAAGTCAGGTGTGATTTACAACAGAGATAAGTAAGCAGAAACAAAGAAATAACCAAAGAGAAGCATGTCTTCCTGGAGGACACTAGGTGTACAAAAGAACTGAAAGTTTCCCTGGTGAATTAAACCAATACTGCAGGTGCAACAGTCAATGTCATTAATCATTACCTCCCTGTTATGAAGTAGGGAACACCTGAGGCACTCTGCCGTCGTTTGATGATGAAAACAACCGCATCTAATAGAACAGTTTCTGCGTGAAAGTTTCCAGCAAAAGAGGAAGCATCTCTATTGAAAGTATGTTTGACTTTTCAAATCGAAATCGTTCATTTCAAAAGAAAGCAAAAGTATTAGGGGAAAAAAAAGCGGTATTTATTAAAACTCTCTTTTGAGCATATTGTTTATTAGTTAGAGCCCAGATTCTTGAACTTTCCTTATTAGCGACTTCCTTTCTTAAACCCATCAGCGATAGGCGTCTGCAAAGGGGGGCAAATAAGCCCCCTCCCTGGATCAGGTCTTCTCACTGCCGGCGAGGAATTTTGAAACTTTGAACCTTACAAAGGATAATACTTCAGTACAATCGTTTTATGTAACCCCAACAATAATCCCATATAAAAAAACTATTATTATTCACTGATACCAGGGTTGCCATCATGATATATTCTGAATATGTATTTGCCCTCCCTTCGGGGTTATATGTCCTTTTGCTCTAATCTGACAATGAGTGACAGTTATCCATTGCAGGATAAAATCCGATAATACATTAATCCAAGTTATCCAATGCCCTTTTATCAATTGCAAGATAAAAAGCCCGGGACCGATAGAATTGCGTTACCATTAATCACAATAAAACGAAAAAGGATCACATGAAAAATCTGGACGGGTGATTGGTTAATTTTTTCGGTTGACACCGTGTAAGACGTCACGTGTTATGTTCAGGTGTTGATATCGATTTTTCTTTTCAAAGTGTTGATATTAATAGATTGTTTCAGATCATTTCTATTAGATTTTTTAATTTCTTTTTTGTGTCATTTCAACATCAAACTTGCATGAGTATGGAAATTTGAAAATATTCAAAAGGTAGTGACTAATCCGGTTTTATTGGCAGAAGTATTGAAGTACGCACTCAAACAATTACAAGCAATTAAAATCAGCGAAAAAAGATTTTATAAGTTCAATGCTTGAATGTAGGAAATCTTTGTTTAGATTACATTGAATCAAATTTAGATTGAATCAAAAACTATATATATATATATTTTTTTTTTTTTGAGTAAAAAAGAATCCAAAGAAAAAAATTAATATCGACAACCTGATGCAACACGTGGGACACAACTTTATATACGGTGACGTCTGGAAATGTGTACCTCTGACCCGCATCAGTTTGGTGGTCAGGATTCAACATTTGATCTCCAGAAATTTCATTGAGTTAGCCATAGAATTGTAATGATGGAAATTCCCATTATCCGCAAATGGACTGATGTTTTCTTAGAATTTAATTTTTTCAATCAAATTTCTAGTATTTGGACCAAGAATACTGAGATTGTCAGTCATCAAGAATTAAGGAGAGCATTACTGGCAGAATAGGACTCTTCTATGTTCAATGTAAATGCATTGCTAATGGTTTTGCTACAGAAATGCATTGAAAATGACGATGAAAGCGATTGTCAGTAGACAGGAATTAAGGCAGGTATATATGCATTATGTAAATGTATTTCAATTGATTGACGATAGAAAAGCATTACTGATAGAATAAGGCTATTTGAGACGGAATGATGCTTTTATATGTATTGTTAGAATGTATTACTGATAATTCACGATAGAAATGCATTTAGATCCAGGAACAAAGGGTTTGTCGGCGGTCTGGAATTAAGGCAAGCATTACTGATAGAATAAGGCTAATTTATCGGTGATGTGAATGTAAAACTCATGATTTATTAAAGAAATGCACTGAAACTCAGGAAAATACCACCAGAAAATGCTTTATCACTGAGCGAATAAGGCTATGATGTGTAAGATGTAAACGCATTGCTGATGATTTTATTATAGAGAAAAACGCCAACTCTTTTTTCTATTCCATTAACCTCAATGTCGCTCCCAAGATATGATTGAATTGATGATAATGTTCTTGGCATAATGACAATTCATTTGTAGACATGCTAATCAAACTTGAAATATTTCCAATAAAAATTGTACCGTATCTTCTAAACATTGCAGAATTTTATCATTTATTGTGGAACCTTTCACTATCAAAACAGATATTATCAGGTACCATTTATCACGGAACTCTATAGCATTGAAACTGTGTTGACAAAAATATGAATATGTTGCTGGACCGAAATGAGTACACCCCTAAAAAATAGACCTTCAATGCCGTATAGTTTGGTGAAAAATAATACCTGATAATATCTGTTTTAGATGTTTTATGCTCCATTAAAACAATGAAAAAATTCAGCTTTTTCGAAGAAATCTAATGTCTATAAAAAAAATAATGGATGTACTCATTTATGGACGACACTGTATTTATGTGAAACAGGATGGGATAACATCTGATAATAGTGAAGATTATGAATGTTATGGTGATGATGGAAAGCCCCAAAAAGGTTTTTAAAAGCTTTTCCCAAAAAACATAGACGAAACATTTTAGAGGAGGTGTATTTGGAGAACCGCTGCTAATTTTCAAGTCTATGGACAAAACAGTATGGTCAGGGGAGCTGGAACACTCAAACGCGTAAACAAGCCCACAAACACATGAACAAACACACGCACACAAAACATGCAATTTTTTTTTTTTTTAAAGATAGAGCCTTTCACCATCTTTGATGGCTACGATTATTCAGTGATGATGATGATGATAGTATTTATGAAATAATAGAGGCAATAGTTGCAGGTGAGGGTCAAGATTGTGGCAATGAATACAGAGTCAATCTCCTTGGCAGGAACAACATCTATTGAGATGGAGATGTGCTTTAGTGACATTGAGAGAGCCTTTTTTTGATCGACCACAATAACAAACACCGCTTCGTATCAATACACGCATACAATAATTGTTTGGGGCACTCGTTCATGACTGGAATAATAATCTCCCGAAAGCGTTGCAGATCTCCCTGAAATTGAGGGTGAAAATGATTGGATTAGAGAGAAATCAAATCTAATTTCAAATATTTAATCTTCCAATTGCGTTGGTTTGCACACATCCCCCGTCCTGGATCCTACTCTAGACCCCGTTGCCTTCACTTTATTCTCTCTCCTTTTTTTTTCTTTTTTTTTTTTTTTTGTCATGAAACTATTCGAAATGTGTCATCAGAAGGCCACAAGTTCTTTGGTTGCATGTATGACGTCTTACAGCGTATAAGATTCACTTTTGAATTAACTGGAAACACTTTAGAAATAAACGGGTCATCATCTGTTAGCTATATATTTTATGGAAAAAAGAAAATATATATATTATTCATATATATTTTTCTAAATTTGTATGGATGTATGTGTGTGCAAATATATATTTATATATACGTATATGAATGTTTGTATAGATAGATACAGATGTATATGTATGCGTATATATGTTTATATATTCTTTATATATATATATATATATATGTGTATATATATATATATATATGTATATATGCATATAATAAAGAAAATGAGAAGCACTTAGTAGTCTCAGGTCTTTTCCTCTTCGTAATTGCCAACTTTTTCATAACAAACACACACGCTCATATATATATATCCCAAAGTACAAATCGTTAATATCCTATGTGTGATGGGTTTATTTCATGAAGTGCTCAATGCATTCAACATCAGGTTGAGTTAAAGTATATATATATATATATATATATATATATATATATATATATATATATATATATATATATATATTGCAAAATGGGCATAAAATCCGACTGAATGGTTATGAATTCCGTTATATTATACAGAAACTCACATTTGAAATAATCTCCAGTCATTGAACGGTTCTTGTATCATTCGGCCCAAACAACGTAAATAGAATAAACAATGAAAGGAAATTTCCTGCAGCAGCCCCGTTTTCTTCATTGTTTATTCTATTTACGGCATCTCGGCAAAGCGATACACTAACCGTGTAATGTCGGGAGATCATTTCCAATTTTTTATATAATATTAAAAATTTGTATATCCATAAATCATATGTATATGTAATAGTATCACCCTATTTAGTCGTATTACGACTCTTAACTGTGGTTATAGACCTTGATGTTCACTCCAGTGCCATTAAGAGTCCAGTTTTCTACCCCTGCCCTATAAAGAACTGGATGGTCAGAATGGCCGAATTTAAAGATATTCTTTTGCACGCAATTCACCAACTACCAGAGAGTTCAATTCAAGAATTTGAGGAACGTTGCATAATTGCTTTGCAACAGACGGGTGCCTTACCCAAGAGCTCTCAACCATTGCATTATATTATGTATATACACTTACAAATACGAAGAGAGGTCAATACGTCCTTTGTCTAATGTATAGCTCTCCTCAGAATTTTGAGCGGAAATTTTCATTGTACAATGTTTGAACAATGTGATTATTACTGAATTACATGCATCGACAAGGATGTAAATTATGTTTGAAAAATAAATTTGTTATGCAAAAATCAATGCTTTTTTTCATTGCTAAGCTACATATTTATTGATGTACCTATGTGTAGATGCTTCTTCATAAATACACATGTTTATATCATCAACGCTCTCTCTCTCTCTTTTGTTAATCTGTGTCAAAAGAATGAGATCTGAATGTACATATCTATCTACATATATACATATATATTGTTGCACATTTTTGTAAAGGACCTTTTTGAATGTCAAGTTTTGAATCTATTGTCCTTCCTCTGAAGTGAAAAGATAATGAGTCGAACACACAGAGAGAAAGGAAAATTGGATATATGTGAACATATTGTTTTGCTTAAGTGAACAACTTATTTTCTGTTTCAGGGAGACAAACCATGCAAAAGGCACCCCCTTGGGACAAATAAAACTGTCAAGGTTCTAATCTTCTTAAATGTAATTTGTTAGGCTTTTGGGGGCTAAACACTGTGCCAAAACAAAGGATAAGTAAGAAAAATACAACTAAAAACAAAAGACAAGATCTGTTATGTATATTTCCCTCCTACAAAATTCCAGTGTTTTCCCCAGCTCTACTAACTAGACATACCACCAAATCCAGCTGTGGTTCAATGCAGTTCCACACAAACTCACCGACATATATATATATATATATATATATAGTGAGTGCAAAAAGTATCAGGTACATTTGAGAAGTTCATTCAAATATCCTCAGACTGCTTCTAAATTGACAGAATCTGATCAAAAAGGCAAAAATCAAGACAATATTGAAACAAGATCGAACACAGAAAATTTTCGGTACAAACTTCAGAAACCTTTCGTCCGAATTTTGTCTGCACTCACTATGTATATCTATGATTATAAATTGCGTTATATAATATTGAAACTCTTGTATGAAAGAACTTGAAACGAACATTATCACGCGGTAAATGCATTATTTGGCCTAGACAACGTGGATAGAATAAACAATTGAAGAAAATTGGGACGCTGTATGAATCGATTCTTTAATTGTTTATTCTGTTTGCATTATCAAGGCCAAATGATACATTCACGTGTAATAACGGGAGATCATTTCAAATAAAGAGTTCCAATATGATATAACACAATTTATAGTCATTCTGTTAGATCATATATTCATTTCTTGATAACATAATCACTGCGTTGAAAGAAAAAAAGGAGCAGATATAGACCGTGAATAAGCAATGTGTGAATTTGCAATTAAAACATATTATACCAACAGCTGTTTAGCTCAATAGTAAGAGCAACGCTCCGTTGAAGCAACTACCCTATCGGTCACAGGTTCGATTCCTGCAGCAGTCCTGTTTTCTCTAATTGTTTATTCTATTTACATTGTCAGGACCAAATGATACATTCACGGTGGGATTACGAGAGATCATCTGAAATAAGAGTTTTAATATAATATGACACAGGCTATAATCATTCTGTCGGATCATATATCCATTTCTAAATAACACACACACATAGATGTACTAACAACCTATACGTATGAACGATACTTGCCGTTTGTTATATACCAGGTCTATAGCAGAGCTTTTCACCAAAGAAAAGCCCATGATAATAACCCTCATTAACACAGAAGTTGGCTCCTGCAAAAAGCCAAAAAGAGGCCTTGGGCCCCAATAAGAGATCATGGATTTATACTTCATTTGAAAATCATCGCCATCGTGAACTCTTGGGTTGCATTTTAGATATCTGGGGGATTTCACAAAAGATAGGCGAATTATAGCTGAACCCACATAAAAACTGTAGACACTTATGTTGACAATTTTAGTGACAGTTTCGGTTGACGATTTCTAGTTCAATCTTCATTGAGCACCCCAAACTATGACTACTTGACATAATAATGTATCAGTAGTAGAAAGAAAACGTTGATATGAATAGTTTGAGATATGAACGAGTAGATTTGAAAGAAAAAAAAAACTGAGCTAGCTCGTTGGATAAATTAATATGTATAAACAGAATGAAATAGAATATTATTTGGATGGAATTTTCAAAAAACAATTTGCTAAAAACATGCATTGGGATCCCAAGAAAATTTCATAGGGATAGGTTGCGTGGTTCCTGAATTATGCTGTCACTATCGACAGAGGGACGGATAATCGGGGAGTTAAAGAAGATGACAGCTCTCTTTGTCAAAGCGATTTCGTGTGAACGGTTAATTTTTAAAAATACGGCTGGTCATGTTTCCAAAAATTTACGGTGGGATAGATAGATAAATATTGTAGGAAATTTATCGAGAGAAAAAATTGCGGAGCAAATTAAATTTAAGATGATTTCAACCTTGGCAGATTTATTCATCCCTTGGAATGTGTCTTTTGCATATTATGACCCCCACCAACAGATAAAGAGTTGTTAACCAAAACAAAACAAAATAATGCAACATGAGATAAATCCAGTTATTTCTTCCTTTCCATGAGTTTATTTTTTCCATAATTCGTTTATATATATATATATATATATATATATATATATATATATATATATATATGTATGTATGTGTGTGTGTGTGTGTGTGTGTACCATTTCACCCATGCAGTAAAAAATGACGGTGGTATTTGAATAATTTTGCAAATTGCAGTGTACTCAAAAATATCAGTAACTCTATATCTTATGTTCAATCAGATTCAACCCAAAATGTTAATATATTTGCAAAAAATGAATAATTTATATAATCAGTGAGTCTGTCTCAGACCATTACTGCAGTATTAGATTTAAATGGTAGATTCTAATTATCATAGTGTGCCCCATACTTATGGGCTTGTGCCAGACTGTGATGTGAATAGATATACGAGTGAGCACCTAGCTGTAGAGCAGTGGTTAACCATTTTGTCTTGAAGACCATTACTACTTCAGGAAATACGGTCCTTGATGGGTGCCTTGTGTAAATAACAATATATTGAATGGTAAGGTAGTGCCAGTGCAAGCACTGATTTGAAATGATGAATTTCCAGTCCCAGATTAGAACTTGCAATCTGGCTTGTGGCTGTCGGGCACTCTACCGATTGCACCACAGAGACACAGCACTCAGCTTTTAACCGATTTCTTACTGTTGGAAATCAACAAGCATCGTCAGTTGTATGTAAACAGATATTTTCAAATAACCGTATTTGGCGAAAGTATTTTTGCTAAATTAAAGTATTAGAGATTAATTTAATTTAAGCCCGTCTCTAATACTTAATCTAATTCAATGATTACAGATAGAATTAGACACGTGTCAGAAATTATCAGAAAATATGTACAGAAACACAAAGTTTGAAAAATATATACTTTGAAAAGATTTTCAAAGTATATCACTCAAAAAGATATCACTCTCTTCCATTTTTAATGTTTTCATTTTTCTTTTTCGATCATGGATGCTAATGTAATTATATAAAAATCTGTCTGTATTAGAATAGATCTTTTCAAATGACTGCATTTATCTCGCCGGTTGCAATATTCTTGAAAAGCTCGAGAAGCTCTGCTGTAAACTTTATAATCAATTTTTAACTATAATTTACCTTCATCTTAATTTTTAGTTGAATATTAGGTTATGATTTCTGTTACCAGTAAAAGCAAAACAAAAAAAAACGTATCAAATTTTTTTTTCGATGAAACCTCTGTGCATCCAATCAATAACCCCTCTGCTGCCTTTTGATGAGTGCCAGTTGTTGAGTGAAAGATGTTGGTCCGTTGAGGGCTATTCACGATGTTATTATAATCAGCAACGTGAATGAAGCCCCCATCAAACACTACATTCAGTAAACAGCGCAATTCGGAAGTAAAGAAGAAGATCTTGGTGCAAATAAGTCACTTGTTTTGTTGTTTACGGATAAATGTATTAAAGAGCATACTTTCCACTGAGCTGTAATTCGTTATTTGTCACCGCGCAAACAATCTGTGTCCAAATTATATCATACATATCATAGGACACTGCACATTATTGTCATTAACACACATTTCTAAAACAGTTTATTATGCTGTGTGGATTAAGTACATCGCAAAAATATACCCATCTCTCTAAAACTTTTAATACGAAATTTTCTCGAAACTTTTGTCTTGGAAACCTTTCTCTCGGTCCATTGAGTATACATGCGAAATTAGGTTTGGCTGTGTCCATGTTTAGGTGGTTTCTATAGCGTGACAACGAAGCAGACAGATAGACAGATGTCATATCCTACTGGTAAGTCCTCATATCAGAAATTCAGACAAAAATCACCTTCAAACGATTGACCAGCGAAGCAGCAGAAAATATGGTTTTATGGTTTCTCGACAATTTCTCTTGTTATCCATCATGATACACACGCATTCTAGGGTCACGTTTGTTTTTATATTCCTATAAGATTGTTGTCGGAGATTAGTTTGCAGCAACTGTACATGAAGATTTAAGAGTATTATTTTCAAAATCAAAATAAATAACCCCTTAAAATAATGCTTTATACTGGGCAGTAGTCTACGAAATGGTAATAAAAAAATCATGTTTGTTCGTATTTTCTGGTTTCTCATTATTAATTCACTTCGTTTAAAATCTACCCTGGGGGTACTGCAATAACAGGAATCATCCGTACTAGAAATATTGTATTGTTGTCAATGTTTACGTCTTGTTCATAATGCAGTGTTTCATTAGCTATTTCAGTGTCATTCACCCTAAAGTCTTTATTACAGATTCTCACTCACCCATGATTAAATTTCCTTATATTTCTGATTACTTCCATCTTATTCTCACATGCGCATTATTTTAATTCATTTTGTATCAAGCGAAAAGCATGAAGTAACTCGTTTAAGTGGGGCTTTTTTCCGTGTTTTTGAGCATCCTGAAAGTACGTGAAGAAAACTAGAAGTGACCAAAAATTCAACATAAAAAATTATTAGGATATTTCTAGTTTATACAAAGATATCGAATAACATTTGTAGAATTTAGAATTAGATTTTTAGGAATAATGTTTTCTAAATCAAACGGTGAAATCAAGCAAAGAATCACTCTAGGATGGTAAGCCTTTGGCAGAGCAAGCTCAACCTTCAAAAACAAGAAGATCCCATTGATAAAAAAAAGAATAATAAGGGTTTACAACCAACGCATCTTCGTGATAGTCACCTATCGAGTTGAAGCATGGAACCAAGAGACTGACCTGCAGATTGAGATGCATGCACCGTGCACATGAAAAAAATCATGCTCAGTTTCACATGGAGAGATCACAAGACAGCACAATATATCGGGGGGGCGGGGGCCTGAAACACCATAGAATCCATTATGAATGTCAAATGGCAGTGGTCAGGTCATGTTGCAAGAATGGCAGACAGCCGACGGACTTCACGACTCATTATCTGGAAACCCAGAGATCACATGCGAAACTGAGGCCGGCAGAATACTAGATGGAGAGGCGAACTAGAGAAATTCATAAAGAATTGGCTCAGCGACGCCCACTACAGACGCCCTTCCTGGAGAAGGTCTACATCCAACGAGATGATGATGATGATGATGATGATGATGATGATGATGATGATGATGATGATGATGATTGTACTTGTTTGTCATAAACATTACTTTTTTAAGATAAGAAAAAAATATATAAATATCTGCACAAATTAGGTCTTTCGCTCTTCGTGTTTCATTCACCCTTCATTTAGCGCGTTGGTTTCATTCACCTCCAAAATAATTCCATTCACCCTTGGATGAATCATTCATCAGTTTAAGAAACACTAGTCTACTGTAGTAGAAATATTGTATTACTGGCAATGTTTGCATTATGTCCTTGGTGCTTTTTGTGGATTCTCCATCTTGTTACTGAATAATTGGCTGTCTTCCTCGGGTGTTTTGCACTTGAATGGAAAAAGAATGAACATTCAGATGCTTCGGCATCTATCATTGCTGTAATAACTATGTAGAAAAAGTAGCATATGCTATGTGCCCCGCAATATCAAGGACACCGCGCAAAATGCTTGCAGGCTATCACTTCCGATTCACTCTTTCTGCATTTTCTCTATAACTATAGCGCTACACTTACCTCTTCTTTTATGAATGACTGGGTCTTTGAGGTCAGCGGTAATTAATGGATGCTGATATCTCTGTGATGCATAATCGGCATGTGCATAAATAAGGAGGTACAGGAAACTGAAGTCATAGTCGCTGCACAGCAGAGATCAAGACGAAAGCTGAAAAGTAATATGAGTGATATGCCAGTCATATCATCTGGCTGTATCGCAAATGTTAAAAGTAAAAAGTGTATGTGGTTTAATATTCATGTTTATTTTGTAAATTTGGGACCTCTTTATAACATATGTAATAGGCTCTGCACCAGCTTAAACATCCTGGTATTTATGTGTATATCCCTGAGTCTTGAATCACAAACTTCCAATCATTGTACAAAACCATCATGGCTATTTTTTTAATGCAGTAAATCTACAATGCAGGATGCGATCCTGTCACAAAAGATCATGGCTTTGTCATTGTCACTGGTTGAATAAGTTTACAAGTAGACACACACATGCAATATTCAAATACGATGGTGGAAAATATTGACTGATTTGTTGATTGATTTAATTGAACAGCATACATATTTCATCAATTAATTCTGCTTTAATTACCCCCACCCAAAAATTACAGTCTATTTTCCCACGGTGGGTGCCGGCGTATAAGTTTCATCGCTTGCATTGAACCTTAATGCAAACATCTGATACGTTTGAATCAGATGAGATTCAACACAAATCTTCAGTTTGTCATAATCAATGCTTTGCAGTCCTTTTTTATGAGGAGCATTTTCGAGTATTCCGTTTCAAATAGAGCCCCGAACCACTTTTGGCAAGTACAACCACTAACTTCATATTTACCAAACCCATTCAGGGTCGACCCTTGGGGGTCCTTGGCGGAAATTTGACAATCTGAGGCCTGACTGTATCTCTTGGTTTCACTGCAAAAAGAAAGTATTAAACTGTCTGATATTCCCCAAAAATCTGACTTCACATCACATAATTTCCTCATTTTGACTGTTTTTATTCTGATAAATTTATTCGTTTTTCCCCTTTGAATTTGTAAAGTGTAACTATCTCAAATGCAATACATACTGTACTGACAGCTTCTATTTGAATTTGAATACTAGACGAGGTCTATGAATAAATTTTGGTTCGCCTTATAGCTCTTATTATTACTGGTGTAGGTATACTCTCCTAAAGGTTACCTGGTAAGAAATGATATGTGTTGGTTTCATGTTGCTGGAAATACTTACACACTGTTGTTTTTCGAAGTATCTGTCTTTCGCGAAGCTGATGAATAAGTACTGCCAGATTGACTATGAAGCAAAGGTAACACATGCTACAATCTTTGCAATTTTTGCAGGCCCGCACTAAATGCTTGCAAGCTTTCACTTCCGATTCAGTAATTCTGCACTTGTTTTATTACTACAGTGCCCTCATCTTCTATGAACGACTGGACGTTCAAGCTTCGCGATTTTAGCTGATCATTAACTTTAATTTGGGGTTAATATTTCAACACGGTAATCAAGGGGAATGTAGTATTCATGTGATACATATATGGCACAAATGCAACTTGGGCCGTAGCTGCTGTGATGATCAAAACGAAAACAGAGTAAAACTATACCTGAAATGTCTGACATGTTTGTCTTATTATCGGGGCTATATAGCAAATTTAAAAAATGTTTATGAATATCCATGCGTACTTTCTTAAATTAAAGCCCATTTTTAACATATGCTGCTGGCCCGGCTCCCTCTTAACCAGGCCCTATAAATAAGTGAACAGTAGCAGTTTTTGGTGAACTGATGCATAATTTTAATATTTTTCCCCTCAATTCTATTGATTTTATACTGATACAATACATTCAATGAAACATATTTATGGTACCATTTCGTCAGTTTGCTGTGAGGTCAATTTGTTGATTGGGCAACTCCAAGAAATGTTCAATTTTTTTTTAACTAAAACTCGAATTTCATGCATTAGATATCCAAATATCTAAGTTTAAGATTATATTCTTCCAAGAAATTTACTTACGTTAAGAATGATATTTGTCTGTCAGATTTTTTTATAAGTAGATTCATATCTTTGTATTCTCTTCTTTGTATTCTCTCATCCGGGTGCTTTCTTTCTTTAACTCTGTTTGCTCCTTTCTCTGGAATGGTAATCTCGCAGGTGGTCAACTTGAGGCCTTGGATTCTTGAATAACGTTTCGGGAATTCATTGAAATATGTTGAATTGGTATGAGATCCTTTGTCCGAAGAATATGATCAAACTAACAATCGCGAATAAATTATAGCAGACACCGGAGACTGATTTACCAAACAGACTATTGACCGGCGACCAATTTATTAGCGATGGTTTGATCATCGTTTAGATTCAACCTGCGCATGGGTGTGATTTTTTTCAAAGTGGACGGGCCATTGCACATAGACGACTCCATTTTCTCGGTCTCCAAGATCTTTTGCTCTAGGGGTTTGATGGGGTGTCACAACTGACAGCCTTTTGGGCTGCAAGATCTGCCAGAAAGGAGATAGAGTTTACCACCAGTCCATTATTGGCTACACTCCTGGTTCGTTTGTTTTTCTGTCAGAGTAATTTTCTCTTAGTTGCACTGCCTTATGGGCCTAAAGTACTGCCCTCCATATCCATAGCTAGGGAAAGAAGTGGATTTGCACCTTTCCCCAAGGAATGTAAACAACCTTGACTAGACACTCCACATTGTTCAGCGGTTCTTTTTTCCGTATAATCCCCTTTTGCCTCAAAATCTTTCAGTATTTACATAGATATAAATTGTTTCGTGGATGGAATGACTGTGTTTCACTGGCGCCAGCGGTTGGTGTTCAAGTTCATGTAAAAGCAAGGATTGTGACTGCTGATCTACAAAGCCAGGGAGGCTTTCTAACTAAGGTGGCCAGTCATGCGGCTTGAGATTAGTTTTTGAGCACTTCGTCCTTCATCGACTGCCACCTCGAACTGGACATAAATTTGTCTCCTTCTGGGGGGTCTCCCTGGAAAAACTCCTAACAGTGCGAACTTGAAGTCATAAGAACTGTTATGAGTTAACACTCTTCATCATATGTAGTCGCCGTTCTCAACACTAGTGTAGTGGTGCCGTTGTCAACACGCCTGAAAAGGCCAGTCTTTCCAAGCCCCCCTTATCAGTCTAGAACAGTAGTTCCCAACCTTCTCATTGCCAGGGGGCACCTTTTATTCAAATAAATTTCCCCACAGTCCTGGGACTTTTAGAAGATATGACACCTACTCAACAAGCTCAGGGACCCTTGGCTTTCGAGAGGTCTACATACTCAACAAGCCCACAGGTCCCCAGTAATACATTTACGGATCCCAAAGGTCCATGGACCCCAGGTTAAGAACGTCTGGTCTGGAATTTCCACCTTTTGGTAAATGACCACTCTATTCCCAACTGGCGTAATACAATCTTCCAAACCGCATTTTCCTTCATTTGACTTCGTGTTGAACCATGCTGGGATTATTAAATAATATTAGCCTAATCTGGTACAGGGCCATAATAATGGGAGCACCCAGCCAGGATCGAACTCAGTGTACTATCGAATGATCAACGAGACTAAAGCCGCAAGCATGAAGTGAGGATAGAAATCACTACATATATAGTAATAATGGACTGCCAGACTGGGGCTTGTTTATCATCTAACCACAGCAGGTGCCTTATTTCTCCTCATTTGATGAGCTTAGTTTATCTTGACAAAAGGCCACTAGAGGGAGGACCACCCAATGAGAATAACGCTGATTTCTAATGATCCCTTGCACGATTGAAGCTTGCCATGCTAAATCCACCACTCTATAGCAAGCGCCCTATGCATCTACCTGTGTATGCAAATCATTCTCAAACACACTTCAACCATTACCATACACATACGCATTTGATCGAGCACCACGCACACTCACTACTGCACGCGTGCACTTCATCCAGCACCACACACAAACAGGCTGTCATTCGGCAAAACACACACGCATACACACACACACAATCATCACCACGCGTACATATTTCGTCAAGAACTACGTACACACACACTTCATTCAGCACCACACTCACACACACTTAGTACTCCATCTATCACACATTCACCATTCAGCGCCACACGCAAACACATTCGATTTATCCCCAAACTCATGCACACACAGACACACTTCATTTATCAACACACACATACACACACACATATCACTTCTACTTCTGCTCCGTCTTCAAACTGCCACGGTTTCTTCTTCTTCTTCTTCTTCTTCTTCTTCTTCTTCTTCTTCTTCTTCTTCTTCTTCTTCTTCTTCTTCTTCTTCAACATCTCCGACTTTCCCCCACCACATCACAGAAGCCTCCTGCATCTTATTGTATCTCCCAATGATTTTGATTACCATGTCAGCTGGTCAAGTGTGCGGCAAGAGGCCCATGTAATTTACTTAATGGAATCTCTCAGCTAACACCTGACACCAGGGCCGGGCAATCTACAACAGTGTTCAGTTCTTCTTCCAACACCCCCTTCCCCCACGCCCTAACCTCGCACAAATTCTTTACCACACCACCCACCACCGCTCCCCCCCCACAAGCATCCCCCGCCCGTCCCCTGCCTAAGTACTATCGTTTCTGGCTTATACGAATGTCTCTGTAAAGGCAGGAGGGTGGGGCGGCACCCCCCACACACACACTCTTGCAGTCAGTAGTAAAAGGATTACTCCGTCAACCACCTTACGCCACAACCAACATCGACGCCCTCAGCTTTCAGAAGACAAACACCAGTCGGCTTTTTAGCCATGTGCTTAGTATTGCAGATGGGGGCTGCCGGGGCCTTGGGATTATTATTGTTCTTCTTGTTGTATTCCTTTGTATTCTTGGTTCTTTCATTTCGTTCTCTGGTGCTAACGAAATGGAAACCAAACATAATGATTCGTGTAGACAAGAAAAAAATCGAACCTGAACAATACAGTTGTTTGCGGGTTTTTTGTGTGTGAATGCAGGCATAACTCTATAAACTTGTTAAATTCCATCTACATTATATCACCAATGTTTGGTTATTATCTTGAATATTTCCATCAACTCAATCTGTAAAAAGGCAAAAGAAAAAAAGAAAGAATTTCAGTCTTAGTTCATTTATTACTTTTTGAACTACACAAAACCATCAAAAAAACACGGATTCGAATTTCCACGAAACGATTTTTAAGGAAAAAAAATAGTAAATTTGTTTCAGTTGAAGTTTGAAATAATGGATAGGAAGCATTTTTCGTCAGCAAATTTTATACCCTTAAGAGGAAGAGTACAGTGTGACAAAAAGAAAAACAAAAAGGTCACACTATTCATTAGATAAGGATAACTTGGCACGAGTTGGTATCAGAGAATCAATAGTGGGAGATACAATGAGGATCGACCCCATTAATAACGGCACGCAGGTTTAGCTTGCTGCTCAGTGCTATACGACGTGTATCTTGATCCATGTTTTTCATATGATATACTCTTTAATCAATACAAAAATAGATCAGGGATATATTCGTTGGCAGATGTAATAAAATGCACATCACATCACCAAAGTCTTGGATGGAATTTAAACTAAAAATCGCTCAGAAAACACAATGCCATTGACGCTGAAAACTGAATAAAATCAATTAATGTATACTTATAATGCAGGAGAGGTAACAGTAAAAAAAAAAAAAGATAAAAAGAATCCTGGATCCGCCTCAAAATTGATTGTATCCTCCCTTAGCCTACGGCCAATCCTTAAACAAATTATTAAAATTCATTGTGAACTTTAGGAGATATGTATGGAAAACCAAAGAAAGATTCCTGGATCCTTTCCAAAATTTAACCATTTCTCCCTTGCCATATAGCCTAGATAATTAAATTGAAATTCATATTGTATTTCAGTTTCCCCAGGGTAACAGGAACCCCAGGTTACCAGGAACCCCAGGTTACCAGGAACCCCTGGTCCGAACCTACCCAGAAATAACTTAAAAGGTCAAAGATTTGCCAAATATGTCTGGATCAGGACAGTTATTTGCGAAGCTCTGAGAGAGAATCAAACTCATGTACCGTCTGAGAGCTGAAACCCGGAAACCCAGTTTGAAATTGTCGGTCTTGTTTTTTTGGCGAGTGACAAGAAAAGAAAACATAAATAAATCATTTAATGTAGAGAAATAAAAGCTAATGTCAAAGGAAGAAAAATATGTACGTTGTTAACTATAATTACAACTACTTATATAACGACATTAAGCGAAATATCAGCTTCCCCATTGTTGTAGTTTTCCATCAGCTGCACAAGTGCCAAAACCTGAAATCGAAACCGTGGCATCCTGTGTCACTCCTAGCCTTTTCCATTCTTCTGTTGTTGGCATTATTTCAGCCCAGATGCACAAAACAGCAGTGTGAGTAGAAACTATAATCGTTCTTGTCGGCGACCGTAGAAGAAATTCTGTACTGGATTTGCTTTTATTTCTTCTTTTGACTTGGAAGAAATATCTGGTTGGCTAAAAAAGGAAACTCCCCCGGAGAGACTTCAGATAGAGAAACCCCAGTTTCTGTGCGATGATTTAGAGGCCTAGAAGAATTTACAATTGATTTAGAGGTTCACTTGTCAAATCAACTCATCCGGAACAAAGATTTCTAGAATCGGTTGGCTCCGTTGTTATAAATTTACCAAAAAGACACGCGAAGCAGGAATCTTCATACAACAAGATCACCACACATTTTAAGAGCTCATTTCCAGGTGTTGGGTTGGGAAAGTGCTGATCAACCACGCCTAGATTTGCCAGACCTATCAGTAACTCCAGTTATGTGTATTCTTCCTTGTGCATCAGAATCAGTCAGTTAGTAAGATGCTCCTGTCTCAAAGACGATGTGATACGCATTGCAAATTCCGAGGTCAATCGCTGAGATTTACAGAACTGTATAAGTGTGGTGGTGACGAAGAGATTTGAAATAACAATCGAATGGTAGATGGCGAAACTGACCTCTCGGTCTTCAACAATGAATTTTTAAGCATAAGTAATTTCCAGTACATGTCTCTATTCAATACATGAGTATATTCAAATGCAGAAAATTAAAATCCCCTTATTTCATAATCCAATAATTGAGGGTGTACCACACAATTTTGAATACAAGTGCTTATATCTTGTTAACGATAAGAGATATTGGAAACGATTAACTAAAAGTAAGGATATAATGACTCTCACTTACACAATGAATGTACGCAAAAAAAAATTCACTATTACATAGTTACGTTTTTGGTACTTAGATACTCGCAGAAATCGTCTTTACTTATCTTTTGATACTCTGATGTTTGACAAACACATATCCAGAAAATATTCATCCGTTCCCGAAATACACTAAAGTGAGATAATCCTTGTTTATATGAATGTAAAATAACGTTTTTGTATGTGTTTAGCCACTGTATTTTACATCCTTATAAATAAGGATAACTTGCTTCAGAAGAGACACTATAATACCTCAGCAACTACAAACAAATACAATGGAAACGTAATAAATCTTAAAAGAATGGGCTATCGGTTGGTGATAACCCCATGTTTATATCTTCATCAGTGTCTGGGTTATTGATCAACAAAAATCGTGACAAAAGGACCTGGCAGGGTTGCGCTATTTTTTTTTTTTTTTTGTTTGTTTGTTTGGGTTTTTTTTTTCATTATTTTGTTCTGTTTTTTTCATCAAAAGGAATCTTCAAAAAACATGTTATCAAATTGTGATAACCGCATGCTTTTATCTGCAATAGTTTCCGAGATATGGGGCAGTACTGTGACTAGTACATTTGATAAGGGTAACCTTGTCAATGCAAATTTTCTTTTTAAAACTAGTTTTTGATGAAAATCCGAATGAGTTTTCATAGCGGCGACCATCTTCGATTAATGAGGTCGCAAATTCAGCCAAACCATCAAGTAGTCCTTGTATGTAGATTTTATTATATTAGTAATGTATCATATTATATTGATAATGTATTATATTATATTAGTGATGTATTCTCGGTAACCATCCCTTCCTTCCATTCAAAATCCAACAGATTTATATTTCATGAGATTTGTTTCATATCAATCCAACATGATACGACTGAGAAAATTGATATTTAACATTACAAGTCGTAGTTGTAGGAGGAGGAGGAGAAGGAAGAAAAAGATGCAGATGGTTCATCCGAAGGGGTGGACCGAATTTCATATCAATCCAGCATGATACGGTTGAGAAGGGAGATATTTAATATAACTAGTTGTGGTAGCAGTGGCGGGGAGATAACGAATACAATATGATATGGTTAAGAAAATTGATATTTGATATAATCACGACAGAGCTATCAAAAAGCGTCTTATAATGGTGCTCGGGGGCATCTAAAAAAATCTCTTTAAAATACGAGCGTATAATACGTCATCATTTTTTGAGGGGGGGGGCGATTTAATTGAATAAATATTCTCTTAATGCCATCACACATTATCTCCCGATCAGGCCCGTCACCAATGGACGGGGGGGACGGCTCAGAGCGGGCCTCGCCTGGAAAATGCCCTGTCTCAGTGAATGTGATGAGAATTAATTTTAGTGTGCTAATTTCTACAACGTAGACCATTTTAGGACACATCTATTCCCCTTTGCGCTAATTGCAGCGCGTTTCTTGTTAGAGCGGTGCGTGCTTGAACTCCTTGTCCATTTGGGGCGTGTTTTGACCATTTTTGGTGTGTTTTGGCCAATTTTTGCGGGGTTTTTTTTTGTTTTTTTTTTCTATTTTTTTCAAACTTGGCGCCTTTTTAGCAAAACTGAGCAACTGCCACTCACGGACTGACCGGACTTGATGGATACCCTCACCCACTCATTATACCCTAGTGACGGACCTGGACATAATAGTCGCTGGTAGATGAATAACATTAACCCCTTCCTTCTTCTTTCTGTCATTTCACGTAATTCAAACCGAACGACCGAACGACCGAACAAAAAGTGACTTATGAAGATGCGTTTGGATGCATCTTAAGAAAATTATGACAATGAAATTGCAAATTTCATAAAAACACTCCAAGCTTTTTTTTTTTTTAATATTTTCAAAAATTTCATGGAGATTATAAGGAATAAATTAAAGAGCCAGCAAAATGCAAAAAATGCACCTGTTTTGTTTATTGATTAAAAAAAACTGCCGTGTAAGCACAGAAAACAGCATTCCATCAGGGATTTGTCATCCTGTCATCTCACCGCTGGAGGCTGGAAAGATGCATCTGATTCAAAGGAATTGCAGGTGTTCATTGAAACATCTGCATTTCTCTCTCACGCACTTATTTAATCACCTCATCAAAAATGTCACTAATTTTTACATCAACCTTATGAGGAACTTGTACGAGAGAGAGTTCTCGAAAATTTGATTTGTAAAATTGGTGGGAAATTTATACATTTATTTTAGATGTGTGAACATCCCTAGTGGCGATGACCATCACTGACAGGCTGACTAGCTGACTGACAGGCTATCATACCGAAAAATTCCAACTACCACCACCTATTTCTTCTTCTCTCTTTCGGTAATACAATTGTTAAAAATTGTCAACACAATTGTTAAAATCGGGGGTTAAAACCATAAAGCGAATTTGAAACGTATTGTAAAAATTTTAAATATGATTAATGCAACTGATGAGTTTTTTTAATTAGTTCGACAATCTTCAAGAGAGGCACCTTCTTTTTTCTTTTTGAGATTTCATACCACCTCCCTCATTTTCATCTTTACCCTATCTACCCGACCCCTACGTTTGACTAGCTGAAAGAGCACCGACGGATAACAGCGGATTGTTATTAACTCAAGTTAGTAAGTTACAAAGCTTAGCCTTTTCCGGTATTGGGCTATAAATGAAGGTAAGAAGACTATATTGCACCAATCTGCCATGTGGTAAGAACCTCCCTGCTTGCCTTGAAAATCAGCAGTTTGATCGTTGCACACCGGAGTAAATCTTTGGTACGAAAAGGTTAGTTTTAAGCATAACGAATTTCTGACTAGTTCGCATTTCATCTCAATTTCAGACGCTTTTCATTGCAACCACTGAGGATTCATGATAAATTCATCGCGGGTAATTACATCGCAGTAAATACATCACCTTTAATTACATGGCCTGATAAATTCATCTTTGGGTAATTACATCGAGAGCCAATACATCGTTAGTAAATAATTGCACTGCGTGCATTTCCCTAACCCTAACCCAGCAAAGGTAATAATGTATAAATGTATAGTGTATAGATATTATGTATAAATAATGTTTGGCGATGTATTCCATTGCGATGTAATTAACTTGCGATGAATTTAATAATATGAACTTGGATTTTTATTTTTCAAATTGAATTTTGTGGCCCCTGAATTCATGGGCCCCCCTAGGTAACTGCCCAGTGTGCCCAGGCGATAAGACAGCTTTGTTCCTTCTAACTGCATTGTTAGTTTCCAACCTCAATCAGTTATTTTTGTTTTTGATAGAAAAAAAAATGGATGCTGGGCTGGAGTTTTGGTCTATTTTTTATTTGTTTATTTATTAATATGATAGTAATTATTTTTATCTGGAGTGCAGTCTCATGGCAAGATAAGCAGATTGGTCCGGACACACTTTATTCCGCTGAAGAAATATTTGCTTGCAATGATTAAGCTGCGATTTTGTGTTATCGATCGATACGAAGGCCGGGAAAGAGACCAGGACCGGAACACCCGTGTGTGGGTTGGGGAAAGAGACCAGGACCGGAACACTCACGGGTGGGTCGGGAAGAACATCAGGACCGGAACACCCACAGGTTGGGTAAAAAGGAAAGAGCAGGAAGGGTCCCTTATTTTCTCTCTTTTTTTTTCCCTCCTCTTTTTTTTATTCTATTCCCTGCAATGTTTTCTTCTTTAAAATCGACTTCCCCTCCCTTTACCCCCGTTTTTCTCTTGTTATCACAACCAACTAAGTTGGAAAGATATACGCATCACCATCCGCCTTTCTGGTCGTTTTCCCATCTGTCTGTCCACACTGTATCTTCAAAAAGGCCTCAGTGAATTTTAATGAAAAGTTGATGGAAGTGTGGGCCATGGGCATCCACTTCCATTTTTGCACGGAAGGGCAAAAGGATATATTCCGGAGTGTATGTGTGGCGGTGGGGGACAAAAAAAATATATCCGGATGCTGGTTGTCAATTAAAGGACTAGAGAGTGTCTAAGCTGTGATTCGTCCTGAGCTGTCACTGTTCATAGTGACCAATCGATTCCCAGATTCTAAAAGGTCCGAACTTTTTGGTGAGTAGACCTGATCCAGGAGTGGGCAAATGCTCCATTTGCACCCACCTTGGCGTTTTCTCCTTCATCTTTTTTTTTTTTCACTCCCCCCCTCCTTTTTTGTTCTCCCTTCCCTCTCTATCAGCTTTTTCTTCCCCATTCCCCGTTTCCTTTCTGCATTTTCTCTTCCTTTTTTTTGGTACGCTTTCCCTCCCCCCTTAAGCCTATTCGTCTTCCCCTTCTTTTGTCCCCCCTTCTCTCTCTCTCTCTCTCTCTCTCTCTCTCTCTCTCTCTCTCTCTCTCTCTCTCTCTCTCAATAATAGAACCCCCCTCATTCCTCTACTTCGTTCTATTTTCCTTCCTCTCCCTCTTCTTCCTCTATCCCTCTTTCAATCTAATCTTTCTCCGGTCATTGCTTTAAGACTACAAGCTCATTTGAATTTGTTTTATTCTTTCATTTATTCATCAAACCAACACTAATTCAACTCAGTTTCCATGCTGGACTAATATTCCAGACAGAACAAGTTCCAGCCATGAAACTCAAACACACAATGACTGATTGGAACCAACACGTCAGAAGAGTCAGTCGACTGGATTTTTAGTAACAAAACAGTCAACTAAAACTGCTACCAATACTGTCAAAATATGTTTCTTCAGTTTTCATAGTTGGCTGGCTGGCTGGCAGGCTGGCTGGCTCGATGGCTGGCTGGCTGGCAGGCTGGCTGGCTGGCTGGCTAGATGGCTGGCTGGCTGGCTGGCTAGATGGCTGGCTGGCTGGCTGTGAATGAATGTGTGCATCACGCATTCAGGTCTCGCCAATGGAGCTAGAGGGTTGAAAATTTAAACATTTACTCCTTATTAAGTCTAAAGAATAAGATTTTTCTTTTTTTCTCAAAAATCCTCCCAAAATCGCTTGTAAATATGGAGTGTTCAATTTACAATGGAAATTTATACTAAATTGATCACTCTTTCGTGCTTGCTTGTTTTTTGTTTTTTTTAACTCTTACGTTTGGCGATCCGGAAAAAAGGAAGAGAAGTAACTTATTCATTGATCACTCCTTATTCCGATTGATCACCCCCACAAACACGGCATGCTGCCAAAAAGCGTTGGTCACATGACGGTTTCTATTGAGTGTTTCATATTTCAAATTATTATAATTCACCAAACGTCTGTCCGTATGTGAAAACTGTCCGCAGAAAACATACGACACAGCCACATGAAATCTTGTGTGTCGACCAATGTGACACCCACCTTTTTTAATGATCATTTTCATTACCTTTTTTTCATGACTTTTGGTATCATGTTTTTAAATCAAACAAAATTGATATTATGCATCTTGGAAGATGATTTTTTTTTATAAAGAAATTAATTTGTGGCAGTTCACACTTTGCTTAAACTTTCCTTAAGACTTTTTTTTATGGCAACATGATTTTAATACGCATAAAAAGAGAATAGAATAGTTGGCAATATCATCAAGTTGGTGCAAAAGTTTCAAACTATCTTTTACGCAATATCGGGAGGATCTTAGAAGCGTCTTTGAAATTTACTCAGCACTTTATAGCTTGTGAGTGCATACTCTTTAAATAATGTTTTCAGAAAAGTGATACTTTCGCTTTATTTTGGTGGAAATCATCGATGAATATAAAAAAACATTCAACACAGTTCATTCAGTGAATATATGTGAATTTGTAGAAGAAAAATCTCCTGTAGCGATTACAGTACAGCGAATGTTTAAGGAGCTAGGATAGGAAGTTCTTCTACATGCAGTGTAATTTTTTAACAATCGTAGCCATCAAAGATGGTAAAGGATTAAATTTTTGGGTGTCAGGGTGTTCCAACGTTATTGACCATACTGTTTTGTCCACAGACTCCACTAGACCCCTGTCTAAAAATGTTTGTTTTGTTTTTGTTTTTTTGTTTTGTTGTTGGTGGACATTATTTTGACAGGTTTATCAATAAAATCTAGATTCTCTAGATGTTTCTTGACGTTTCTAGATGTTTCTCTCATTCTTATAGATGTTTTACAATGGAAAATGCCAATGATGTCAATAATAGAATTTATTCAGACCATATTCATTCTTCGATGGACGTTTTTTTACATGACTTCAAATTTTGTCGCTACGGTTGTTCAATTATTTACTGTTGATGGCCAATTCATTCTCATTTTATTGTGGCTGTTAGTGTCATTTGATTAAACTCTCGGTATTTATTCATTGATTACTGAATTTATTTATTTATGAAAAGGTTACCGAGTAAAAAAATATTTCTTTAACGTAAGAACAATTCAACTTGCAAAAAGATAAATACCTGAATAATTTAAATCAATTATTTTTTTCAAATAGTCCGATGTCTGAAACATTAGAATTGCTATATGAAATAAAATACTGCTTTTTCGCTACATTTTAGTCTTATTTGTTCAAAAATTTATTTTCAGTTTTTTCTTCTATTAGCGGAAAAACCACATCAACCTGGAGGATTCAATTTGCGATCAAAAAGTGTATATCCAATGAATAAGCGACGCAATTTGCAATCTTAATTCAGTTATGCATTTCATTCTGTTTTTCTTTCATTGATTCTCTCATTTCTTTTTATTCGAGTGCCGTTTTTAAAATCGTGCGAGCATGTGTGTGAAACTTAACAGTTTGCAATCGGGACCACCTTCCCTATACGTACAGAAATATGAATTTATATACAACTTCACAATTGTAAACTT
>OY735198.1:71376493-71396493 GCA_963457665.1 Thysanoteuthis rhombus | reverse complement strand
TATGGTAAAAGGGGCTTGAGTTTAAGTCTGACCGAGAGTTCTCTCTTCATTTCTACTGAATAGAAATATCGATTCCATTTAAAAGAAAACAGACTCAAAATTCGCCATCAAAGTCAATAAATGAACAACCGTTGCGTCAGAGTTTGAAGTCATGTGAAGAAAAAAATATCTATGGATAAATACGGCCAGAATCTAGATGTTATCAGTACATCCGTCAAAATAAGGTCCGAAAAGGCCAAAAAAGCTTCAGAAAAAGAAAAAAAAAAATTTTTGGAAGGAAACTAATGGAGTACTAATGCCATTTTCGAGTCCACAGACGGAATTGTGCTTGAGCAGAAACACATGAACAAACACATCAATACACGCACTTATAGAAAAAAAAGGATAGAAATCTTTGTCATCTTCATGGCTACGATTCTATATTGCTAAAATATAAGTTAAAAGAAAATTGTGAAACACAATGACAGATGAGGAGCAAATATTCGGGGAGGATGAAGGATAAGTTTGAGGATTAGATTTGATTTTCTATCAATTATAACTCTTCTAGTTGTTCAGTTGGTAAAGCAGTGTATACATTGGCAGCTTACAGAGGTAGAAGGGATGTGAGTTTAAGTTTCACCTAAAGTTTGTTTTTTTGGTCTTTATTTATGTTTGGCGCTGGAATATCAATTTAACTAAAAAAAAAACATTTAATAATGCTCGGTTAAAATATAAAAAATGAATTTAAAAGTTAAAAAACAGTAACGACTAGAAAGCACTCAGAGAGCGCGTGCCTCTACGAACACCAGTGTCAGGGGAAGTAATTATGATCACTCACAAGAGCATTATTATAGATCACTTCCTCTTCCGTAGCTGTATTGACCATCCTTGTAGGAAATTTCATTGCGAATTCATTGCGAACGTATGGAGATATTGGGTGAAAAGTCATGTGCAGATACATGAAAAGAAAATTGAATATACCTCGCAATCAAAAAAGAAATTCCATCCCAAAATTAAACCACCTCTTTCTTTCTCAATTGCTCATCCTTCCACAATTTAATTGAAATCGATTGAATACTTTTGGAGATATCGTGTGGATAGAAAGACAGACGAACAGAAGGAAAGATAGACAGAAAGATGCAACCAAATACATATACCTCTCCAACTTTGTTGGCAGAGGCAAATGGCACAAACAATGAAGGAAGGATTAGTTTAAGGACTAGATTTGATCTTCTGCCAGTCGTAAGAGCTCTACTAACTCAGTTTGTAGAGCAGTGCCGTAGAGAGATAGCTTCCCCAGGTAAACGGGACGTGGGTTCGAATCTTACAACTTATTCTTTATTCTTTATTCTCCATCCATGTTGTTTATTCACTGTTGTAGACTAACAGTCTGAATACATTCTATTGAAAAGCGACTTGGATTTCGAGAGAGACATCTTACAATATTGACATCATTTGTCACTGACAATGAACCAAAACTAACTGCACATTACAAATAAATCTTTTCTGGTTCGAGTTTGGTAACAAGGTGGACTGCGATCTCTTGATGCTACTGATGGAACTGGAAAGACATTCTTGATCAGTCAATTGCTTACCAAAGTCCATCAACATAGAGGCGTAGATCTTGCAGTTACTTCCTCTGGCTTTGCCACCAAACTCTTTCCTTTGTGTAGCAGCACTTTCTGCTTCACTGGGACTTTGGCTCAAATGTGAGCAACATTTCCAAGAACCGAACAATGATGAATCTAGGACGGATCCAGGATTTTTCTTAATCACCTCTTCTGCATTGTAACTATAGTTCCACGCAATTTCTTCAAAATGCTTCAGTTAATTTCAATGAAATTTTCAGGAAAGTTTGGTTGCAGGTTAAGTAATAATTTTTTTAATTTTTGGCTGGATCTAAATTGTTTCCGATTCAAATATTTATCAACGTAGTTAAAAAGAATTGTATGCATTTGGTCACGTTGGTTTGTCTGTCCGTGTGTCCACACGATATCTTTGGAAGCACTAAACTGATTTCAATTAAGTTTTGTAGAAGGTACGGCAACAGGGTAAGGAAAGGTGGTAATTCTTTAAATGTTTGAGAGATAATTTTCCGTTTTTTTTTTTACTTCTTTTCTCAATACATTTAGTGTCCACACGATATCTCCATGAATTTCTATGATATTTTGGGAGAGAGATGGACAACTGGCTACGAAATTACTGATCAAATTATGGAGCAGATCCTTGCACAATTACCTCCCCTACTTCACACAAAAACTGATATCGCCAAATTGTCCTCTCTGCCCAAAAGTTGTCAATGAACCTCATTCAGATTTCGTGTAAGGTATATATATATATATATATATATATATATATATATATATTGTGTAATAGCCTATGTCAGTCTCCAAGATATCTCCATTTTGTGGAAGGTTGGACAATAGGCTATACCAACGTGTTGTCCATAAAATATCTCCGTTTTACAGAAGGTTGGATGATAGACTATGCCAACATTTCGTGTCTGCCCATAAGATGTCTTCATTTTATGGAAGGATGGAAATAGGCTATGCTAACACTCTAAGGCAGTCCACAAGAAATCTCCATTTTGTGAAAGGGTGCACAATAGACTATGGAAGAATTGATTCAATCTTTGGGCGGATCCATCCACAATTACCTCCCTGCCAATGGCGTTGGCAGAGTTATGCACACTTTGAGTGCTTTAAGGTTTTTTATTTATATTTGTCTGCACAATATCTCCTAAAGTTTCCATGACATGTTGTGGAAGGGTGAGCCTTGGGCAGAGGAAGAATTGATTAAATCTGAGGGTTGATCGAGGAATCTTTCAGTTGACTCACCTGCATTGTGGGTATACATGAATTGATATTCATTCAGTTTTCAGCGGGAATGGTTCGGGCTGAGGTATGCACTCACTGAGTGGTTTGTAGTTTTTAATTTTTTGTAAGCATCTCCTCAACATGATGCCAAATAAATCAGTATATATATATATATATATATATATATATATATATATATATATATATATCTTGGTGTGTTTTTTGTATGTGTGTGTGTATTTGATTATGAATTGCGTCATATTACATAGAAATCTATAGAATCTTCTTTTTGAAGTGATCACCTGTCATTACACGGTGAAGGTACCCTTTGACCTAGATAACGTAAATAGATTAAAGAAAGAATATATATACATAGCGCGTGTATATGTTTGCATACAATGCATGTATGTTTATATAATGGATGCATATATGTATTGTATGTGTGTGTATACATATAAGTATGTAATATGTGTATAGTGTATGTATGTATGTTGTGTATGAGTTTAATGCATGTAGATATGTTAGTTTCACAAGAAATGGTTTAGTAATCTTGTGTTGCTGACCATCATTTCTGTAATTAGTTTTATCTCCACTTGATGCTCAACTGCTGGGGCCTTGTGTCAAACTAAAACTGTATATATATTGTACATGCTAGAGTAGAATGTATTTGATATTTACTAAGTTGTTCAGTTTGATACAAGACTGCCAGGATTTCACAAAATCAGTAGTTTTATAATCTTACTGTGACGCACACACACACTATATATATATATATATACATATATATATATGTATATATATATATATATATATATGTATATATATATATATATATATATATATATATATATATATATATATATATATATATATATATATATATATATATATATATATATGTATACTGTGCCAGTATACAGGGTGCATGTATATATAATGTATATACAGTGTGAATGCAATTATTGTGTATGTATATATAGTACGTGAATGTATATCGTGTACATGTAATTGATGTGTACATTTGTATAGATAAAAAGAGAGTAACGGGATAGCAATCCTTCATTAAAAAAATACATTGTTAAAAATTGCAGACAAACTCTGTCCATCTAATTTATTTCTTACTTTTTTTTAGTTTGCCTGCAAACCTTCCATTGATGTCATCGAAGTTTTTTTTTCAAAACCTCCCGAAGTTGGTGGTTCGAAATCTTTCGACCATCATGGGTCATTATCAAGACAGTGTGTGCATGTGTGAGCGTGTGTGTGTGTGTGTTTGTGTGTTTGTGTGTGTCTGTCTGTCTGTCTGTCTGTCTGTCTGTCTGTCTGTCTGTCCACTCAGTTCTCTTGGCTTGAAATCTACTCGAGAGTTTCCCCCCTCACCCTTCTTGTTCCTTCCTCCCTCTCTCAGTATTTTATTTATATCTCATGCAATTAAATATTTTCCACTACAACAGGAATTGGAACAGCTGTAGTAAAGATTTATACTTTGTTATTGTCTTTCCTTTCTTTTTTTTTTATGCTATCTTTCTTTTCAGTCACAAACAACAAAACCCCGACGAAAGGAAATAACAAAAGAAAGATAATAACAACATATATTAAGTAAGTATAGCAGAGTAATTAGTATAATGAGGAGGCTTGAAAAACCTGTGTAATGATAAAAGCTGCTGAGAGAGAGAGAGAGAGACAGACAGAGACACAGTGAAATGGTTGAAAACTAGACCGGTGCATTTCTCGAAGTAACTGTGATTGTGTTGCAGCGTAGCCAGCACTCCCGTCTCGAACCTTGATGAAAGCACAAAAAATTACGAGAGAAAAATTTTCTCAACCTTCACCAAGAAATTAATCGAAAACACTGGAACTGTACTCCGATACGAATAGTAGAAAAGAGGGTCCGGTTTAGCATTATAATTACATTTTAAATAAAAACTTTTCCTCTGAAAGCTTGAAAAACTGACTTATTCCAAAACTGTATGTAAGCACAATTGACAGCATTAAAACGCCCCAATCAGTTTTGGAATCGCATTGAATACTGTAGGAGGAGAAGCAGTACTAATAATGAGTGGAATAAGACAGAATATTTTTTCTAATACTTAGAAGAACGATTGAGTGCTTGCGCTACGTGCAATCACATTAACAATAATAGATTTTTTTTTTAAATAACATCATATAATCTATGTTTTATCTGGTTTCATATTCGAGGCATCATCTTTAGAAATATATTTCTTCTGCATCGATGATTTCTTCTAGTCTGGTTAGTCACTGAATAGAAACCGTCACGTGACCAACGTCTTTTGGCTGAATGCCGTGTTAGAGGTGATGAATTAAAAACAATGGGAGAACGGTTGGTCAATGTTTTAGTTACCTCTCTCGCCTTTTACTTTGTAAATTAAACGTCATCCTAAAAAGAAAAAAACTTATTGCAAGCGTGAATAAAAAAAAAACAACTTTTTTTTCTCGACACAATAGAGAGTCAATGTTTAAATGTTCATCCCTCTGGCTCAATTGGTGTATCCAGTACACATACATACATTTTGCTTGGCGGTTTTTGATAAGATTATATTCTACCTGGTTTCATAACCGGGATGTGATCTTCAGAATTCTTTCGTCAGCATCTATTTGAGAAAAGGAAAATCATAATTCATGGTTGAATTCTCCCCTTGGATTTCTTCATCATATAACAGGTTTTTGTCATTTTTGTAAAGATGAAATTGAGTTTATAATATCTAGATTTGAAAATCTCAACAAGACTTTGAAATGTTTTGTTGTTTTGTTTTGTTTTGTTTTTGTTTTTTTATTTTTATTTTCGTAGCAAATCTCAAATATGATAAATAATTAAACGATAGACAAAATAAATCCTACTTTAATTCACCAAATGTTTGCCTGATTCCCTCCCTTTGCGTAACTCATAGATGGCTACAGTTATGGTCATCAAATTTTCTGTGGTAACAAATGGCGCCCAGGTCATGTTTGTTAGGTCATTTTTTTTTTTCAAGTTTCAAGCGAAGGGTTTGATTTACAATGTTGGTATAATTCTAAGCTGTACTATTACTTTGTATCAGTAAGGTGAGCTGAACCGAACCTTTTTGTTTGGCCGTATAAAGAAGACATCTAGCTGGAAAATGCCGCCTGTAGGACGGGTTTCCAGAATGAAAAGAGAAAATATTTTGAAGGAACTGATAATTTGATTTGTCCTGAGATGAAAATATCATTTATTTACGGGGTTGCTATTCTTAATCAATTTTCCTTCTCTTAGGTGTAAGTACAGTAAACATTCATGATAGACACTTTGTTCTTAGATCTTTTAATCTAAAAATCAGAAGTGCGCCTTATACACAAAAACAAAATATTACTCCTTTCCTTCCCGGCCAAGTGTATGGCCATGTTAGGGACGGCATGACCGAAAGTAAGTTATATCAATTGTCCAAGCTAACTGACATGCAACAAAGAGTTTGAATCACTATAAAAATGTTACATTTTTAATGGTAATGATATTACGTTAAATGTTCATTATATTTCACAAATTATTATCAGGCATACAATTAAAGATGTAAATTTCATATTGCTCGTGCAAATATTACCTGTTGCATGAAATGATACTGAAGAAGTGCGTATTATATTAGTTTTTTTACGAGATTTCTTTGGCCATGATTAGCATTGCGTTATATTCGAGTACTGTTATACACTGATGCAAAGGAACGTTGATTATCCGAAAGAGACCAACGAGGAGTATTTTATTCGGATAACTGATTGTTCGGATAACTGATTCGATCATGAAAAAGGAAGCCAAACCAATCTCCAGTACGTAAAAGGCAAGTTTGAAGGGTTTGGTTTCATTTAATTGATAAAATATGTACAAACACAGGATATTGTTTGAAAACTCGTGATATTTCATTTTTCAAATAAAATCACGTTATGTGTTATTCAAATGACGAAAATATGGAGCTAAAAGTTCAAGGAAACAAGACGTAATTAGACTTAACGGACCGGCCGCTTTCTTTTTCACAGACGTAGGAAAAGCAATAAATTCAATCACTAGTAAACAGATACGTACTGAGGACAAAGCCATACCATTAAATATTCACGGGACCTTGAAATCTTGTTCGAATAATCCAAAATTAGGATAATTGGTGTTACTATTAGGATGAGCGACGTTCCTCTGTGTGTACGGTCGTTGTAAGAAGCTTCACCAACCTAGTTCTTGTCTGGCATTCTGCCCCGCTCTGCCACTAGGCTAAACTTACAAGTGGAAGCATTTTGAATTGTACTTAGAACCGGCTGACACCACAGCTGCAAACAATTTCCCATCTGATTATTTTAAGTAGTAGAATTAGTATTCATTTTTTTTTTCTTTCTCCTTTCTTCTCTTGACTGGCAACAGTTAACACATTGCGTAAATGCTTTCTTTGGTCAGAATGGTCAGATTCCTTTTCAAACCAGGTTTGTGCTTTTTTCAGTCAGTCTGAATCAATGATTCCCAATCTGAGAGCTGCCACCCTATTGGGGGGTGTCAGGAAATTAGAAAACAAAGGGGTGATGGGGGGGGGCATTGGAAGATGTGGGATAGTGAGGGTGACATCACTTGAAGAATACAAACAACATCAGACCCATCCTTCACAATAACTGTTCTAAACTGTAGGCCCAAACCGCCACGAAAACTGTCAAAATAGGTTTCTTGAGTTTTCAAGTCGGTCTGGCTGGATGGCTACGTATGAATGTAGATATCAAGCGTACATGCCGCAGCAATGGCGCTAGAGGGCTGAACATTAAAACAATAGGGTTTTAGTGGAGGGTGTCAATTTACAGTGTAGGTTTATGCTGAATTGATATTCTTTTTTGAAAATTCAGCATAGAATTCTGGGGTCTGAGAGCCAATTGATTCTTCGAAGCCGTTTTGAGTTGCTGCCTGGTTTTGGAGACCTTCTCAGATAGGCAGTGGTCGAAATATTTGAAAAAATGCTTGTCGGTTAGAGCTCAGTCCGTCTGACTGTCATTGAGTGGGGTTAAGCCGAGTTCGTTCAATTCTTACCACGCGAGCTTGGTTGATATTGCAAGCAGTATCAGTTGATTTACGTCCCATTTTGAATATGAATTTGTTTATCGCGTCTTTGATTTGACAATCTCGAATACATCAGAATAAATAGTGAAAAGAAAAAGTTCAGTTGAAATAAATAGAGCTGAATTCATGCTTTGAAATGTTATATTTCATGAACGTAGTTGAATAAATGTTAATGCCAAAAATAAGCTTCAAAATTTAAAATGAGAAAAACTGGAATTATATTTGCACCAACCAAATATAAGCTGTAGATGTAATGTAAGTTAAAAACAGAACAAAACATGACATACATCTTACACGGCATTTCTTTCATATTTAAAGGGCTTGGCTTTGTACAATACAAGGCCACAACAGCACTTGATGTTTGAAAGTAGTCACCAGGCTAAGTACTGACCAAGTTCAGTGCTGCTTAACTTCCATCATTAGATAGGAATTTTTCAGCATAACTCGACATCAGTCTTGTCATCGCCCCTATATTTACGGAGGTTAGCCTCGTACAGCAGGAGGCCATGAGTTACTTCGTATTCCACAGCGGTCACCTTGATAAGAAACAACCAGGTACAATATTGCTTAACTTCTGTGATCTCCACTAGACTTGAATTCTCTTCAAGAAGTCCATCATGTGCTATTTACTTTAAATGGATTTCCTTTGTCCCAATATTTCTAGCAGGACATATTCGTACCAACTATAGACTGATCGCTGCCTTCAATGTTGTGAATGTGATATACAACTCACCAGTGATAGATAAATCAACGTAGTTATAATAAATGACAAGAGAGTCTCCTCAAATCTCTTTGATCCAGTATGCACGAGTATGCACGCGTGCGCACAGACACATTTTTTATTTCTTTTTAGACGCAGTGTTCAAGAAAAAAATCGTATCCAACCAATACACCAAGTCCAGAGCGGGTCCCGATCATTTTCCTGACTCTTACTTTCGGCACGATGATAGGTCGACTCATTACTTCGCTGACTTATCACTTCACCAACTC
Source organism: Thysanoteuthis rhombus (assembly GCA_963457665.1). Classification (NCBI taxonomy): domain Eukaryota; kingdom Metazoa; phylum Mollusca; class Cephalopoda; order Oegopsida; family Thysanoteuthidae; genus Thysanoteuthis; species Thysanoteuthis major. The sequence goes on along the minus strand of OY735198.1, from coordinate 71,387,655 downwards.
TTCATACATCGAAAAACAAAGGAAAACAATGTGAAACCTTTATATCATACTTTATTATTTACAAAAAACACGATTTTCTTTTAAAATTAGTGCAATGGAGGTATGTTTACAATTTATGAAAAAAGTCGGTTTTGAGGCTTGAGTTGTGTCTAACGTGAATTACAGTAGCGAACAATAGGAAACAATGCCCAAGTAAAACGGGTGTTAATCTTAAATGTGTTTTAGAAACCAACGTATACACTGTTTGTGTATCTCTCTATGTATGCGTGTACGTATTATACATAATTATCCAACCTTCCCTGCCGTCGTCATTAAATATGCTTTTTGATCCAGCATGTTTTCATATAGCAGTTTTATATATATATATACTTGAATAAAATATTACTGTAAAGTATTATTTACGTAAAATGTATCTCCTTGTTTTAGTATACACGGATTTCATTTAAGATTTGAAAAAAAGAAATAAGTGTCTCAATCGAAAAAGATAATGTCTCTGCCCCCCCCCCCCTCAAAATTAATCATTTTTTTCCGTACCAAGTGGCCTACCCCTCCAGAGAATGTCATTGAGGGTTTATGGAAAGAATGTGTGGACAAACAGACAGACAGGAGTGAATGAATACCTCTGCCAACTTCGTTACCGAAAGCAAATAATACGCACTGAAACTAGAAACCGCTCAGCGTTTTAGACGTCTTTCCTTTTTCGTTTAAAAGAAATGACAATAGATGGAGCCAAAGGGTAACCTATCAGTGCCTATAGAACACTGAACACGGAAGGAGAAGACCAGACACAGGATGGAGAGATGAGATATGAAGGTTTGCCGGTTAGACATGGCACAGATTAGTGCAACTACGATTGACATGGAAGAAGATGGAGTGTTTATTCGCTGCCCCACTACGGCAAAATATGACACACGGTCGAGGCTTAACGTGGGAAGAATAGGAAACCATCCGTCCAAAAATAGCTCCAGCCGACGCAGCTTCGGTTTGCTGAGCAACCAAAGCAACCTCCGCCACGAAAGCGTCCACTTAGTGACTTGCTCCGTTAAGTGCAATGTAGCAGTGCTGCTCCGGGGAAACTGACCCCTCGCAGCTGGGCCGAGTATTAATAGGAAAGCCCAATGACGAGTCCAAAGGCTCCCCCGATGCACGTAGCAGTGGCAGCCTCAGTAAAACCTCATTGGCTGACACACAGCACCGGCGCACTCGGTCTTGACACCATCCACAACCCAACCTCCGGCCCATTCGATGGGCAAGTGTCAGTAACTGCACCTCGGGCAATGCCGTGGAACATATACTACACTTTGATGCCGAAGAAAAGGCCAGAAATAACAGCAGTGATTGAAGAAGATGGGAAAGGGAATTGATCCAGCAGTTGACTTTTAACGGCTGCTGCTGCCGCTGCTGCTGCCGCTGCTGCTGATGATGATGTATATGACCTCTTGGGTACGATGGGTTAAATACGTCTTACGGAGGTGGAGTAAGGTCTATGAGCGTATTTGTGCAATGGGGACGGGGGGAGTCGGGGAGAGGTCCTGGTCCTGCTATGTTCTTCACCGCCCTCTTCTAAATTGCCCTCTATCCGTACGTCGGTCGTCGACCAAAGAGCTATCCACTCATTGTTTGACTGTTTCTGCCAACAAAAGGTCATGTTTACATTGCTTCGTGGCTTCGCACTTGCCAAAAGGAAGGAGAGAGCGAGTCGGGAGACAGGAAGATGGAAGACAAGAGTAGCGGCCCGGGGGTAGGGAAAAGGGAAGACGTTCTCCTTCTCACCATCCCCTACTCCTTACTCCTTTACATTTTATGCTGACTTCCTTCAAGTACGTAACTGTACCTGAGGGTGGGGCTTAAAGAATAGCCGACTCGAATAGTTTTGGTTGTGTTAATAATGTGCAAGTGCCCGAACGGTTAAAAGCACAGAGAATTAATTTAACTATTAGATGTTCCTGAAAAACCTGACTTCACATCAGGAAATTTTTCATATTTTGCTTGTTCCTATTCTGTTTAATTCATTTCTTTTCAGATTTTTTCAATTAATATTTGGAATGCACTACTCTCTCAGACACATAACAAGCGCCTCGCAGCATTTGGCGCCTTGGGCGACTGCCCGTGTTGCCAGTACCTAAGGCCGGCCCTGAATTGGTGAACGGAATTCAAAGTCCGGCAGAGGAAATTGCCTTCACTTCTCCCCCTCAACCCCTATACACACACCTGCTAACACGTGATGGGCCAGCGCGGCAGTGTAAGGTCCATCACCCATGTGTCTCACACTTACCTGAGGAAGGCGTAAGTTCAACAACGAACGCGCTACTCTACCTCAAAAGCAACAGTTTGGTCAGATAATTGAAATAAGTTCAGTCTGGGTTCCCGTTATATAAGCCTTCTACCAGACTAGGCCAGTAAGTATACGCATAATTACCCACACACAGAAATATTTGCACAGACACTCATTGCTGTCTTCGGGCAACGGTTCAATCAAGTGCAAGTCTCGCAAGTTGAAGTTATATTGGGACCGGCACGGGCAATTGCCAAGGGTGCCAAGGGTGCTAAGGGCTGGGAGGCGCCTGTTATGTGTCCGAGACAGTGGGGCTTCACAAATTCAAATGAGGAAATCGAAAATGAGTAGATTTTTCAGGAGTATCTGACAGTTAAGTACTTTCTGTTGTAGTGAAACATTTTTTTTTTTTTTTTTTTCATTTCGGCAATTCTTATCCGTCTCGTCAGTACCTGTGGACAGTCCTGGTACTTGTCAACACATTTTGTGAAAACATGGTTTAGATACGAAGTTACTAAATTCGGGAAACATACGATTCTGGGTAGTTACAAAATTCCATGATAACCTCGGCTATGGGAAGCGAGTGAAAACCAACACACACACATTTTGCTGTCTTCCTGTCAATCGATATTTCAATTCAAACATGTGTATTTCATGTTGACTTGAATATACACACACACACACATACACACTCTCACCCCTTTCTCACTCTCTCTCTCTCTCTCTCACTCTCTCTGTTCCTTTCTCCTCTCTCGATCCAAAGAGGCACTCACACTACACTTTCTCGTCATGGAATATCAGTTTTAGCAAGATAGTGTTGTAAAACATTACTATTGCATTATGTTCGATCTTCACTTGTGGCCTTGTGCCAGACTAAGCAAAGCTTGGTAAGTATCTACCAGAATGGAAATGCAAATTCTGCATGTATGTGTGTGTGCCTCTGTCTCTCCCCCTTCTCTCTATCTCTATCTCTCTCTCTCTCTCTATCTCTCTTAACATTTTTGTTCATATGATTTTTTAAGAGACTTCTCAATTGATGAAAGCTGGGTCAGCCCTACGTACCGACAATACGAACTGCCGCCCAGGTCGCCAAGTGCAAGAGGCGCCCATCGTGTGTCTGAGACGGAAGGGCTTTGCAAATTCAAATGGGAAGGAGAACAAATCAAAATAACTTGCTGTGAGGTCCGATTTTTCGGGATTATCTGACAGTTGAATACTTTCCGTAGCGTCGAAACGAAGAAGGGCAATTGGCAAAATTCGTACGACAATTGACGAGCTGAGTCAGTCTTAAAATGGAGCCGAAGTTCAGGTTGCCCAGGGCGCCAGGAACCTTAAGGCCAGCCCTGGATAAAGGCGCGTCGTTTCTAATAGTTCGGGTTGACATTAAACGAACTTGTTTATCCGATTTCGTATAAGATGTTATCTTTAATTCTTACTCGTGAAAAATTGTCCTTTCTCTCTTTGAAGAACAGATTTTTCTTCTCTTCTTAATTTTCATTTGCATATCTAGCTCCCCTAGGGTCCTAGGGTTAATGTGTGTGTGAGAAAGAGAGAGGGGAAAAAATATATCTATCCATATATCCATATATCTATTGCACTTTCGTTCTCCGTATTCAAGTGCACATATGTGCATACGAGCGAGTTTTGCTACTCTCTCTCTCTTTCTCTCTCTCTCTCTCTCTCTCTCTCTATATATATATATATATATATATATATATATATATATATATATATATATATATGTATATATATATATATATGTATGTATCATTCCGTTTGATAACTGTATATCAGCTTTATACACATTTCTGTATGTGTCTGTGTTTGTGTCGGCAAAGGTTTATTATTGACAGACCCACGTGTGTAGAGTGAAAGCACCAAAGAAGGATAAATAAAACAAATTTATGAAGAAGAAGAAGAAGAAGAAGAAGAAGAAGAAGAAGAAGAAGAAGAAGAAGAAGAAGAAGAAGAAACTGTCAAAATGAAAACGAGTAAGAAAATCACCACATTTGTGTGTAGTTATGTGTGTAAAGGGCCCATCTTCTTCTTCAGGAGGAGGGTGTTGGGGGCATGGGGGGCGGAGAGTCTGGTCGGATGGGCTGGGGTTAGGGAAGAAAAAGAAAGATAAGCAGGTAGAAACGATGAAGAAGCGTCTCTTCTTCTTCTTATGTTCTGTTCCTGTCCATCACGATGCTGCCACCCTCCTCTTACCCCTTCTCAACCCCCCCATCCATCGGAGGGGTGGGGTGCCCCGGCCCACCCCACAGACCCAGGCAGCTGTTGTGCTCCTCTTTGATGGCCTGCTCTCTTCTTCCTCCGTGTCTAGCCGTCACATTCCACACTGGTACCAGAATGTCTGCTGGAGTTAATAGCAGCCAGATGTTCAACAGCAGGTTGGAATACGGCAGAGAGAGAGAGAGACAGAGATAGAGAGACAGAGACAGAGACAGAGATATACAGAAGAGGAGACAGAGTGAGTGAGAAAAGGAGAGAAAGACGAAAACAGACGCACACAGAGAGTGGTTGAGGGAAAGAAGAGGCTTTGGAAAAAGAGAGAGGGGGAAGGATTCCGTCAGAGAGGGATACAAACGGAAAGAGGCCAAGATAGATTCAAATAGAGAGGGGGAGAAAATGCAGAGGGAGGGGGAGGGGGTGAGATTGCGTTGCTTAGAGAATGACGGAGGTGTGCAAGAGTTCTGAATGCTGCGGTTGCCTAGTACTCTCCAAAAAGTACTCACACTTACTCGAAGACCCTCTCATGTATACATGTCAATTCATAAAAACGAAGACGCATCAATAAGTCAGTATCTTCCTTATGTGACAATACTAATTGGGAGGAGGATCAAAGAGTTCGTTGCCTCAGAGTTATGAGCTGAATTATTTTGCCCTGAAATTTAAACTGTAAAACGTTCGATCTATTTGATTAATTTGCTTTGGTGCTACGGATAGTCAGTACCTTCCAACAAGAACTCATGCATATTCTTGGGTAGTCCCTTATGTATCGATCAATAAGTTGGTAACCGTTTTTGAGTCAATATGTATACCAGGGTAGGTCAATAGGTCCGTAGCCTTCTTGTGTGTCAATATCTATAGCACGGTTGGCCAATGAGTCTGTAGTCTTCATACATGTCAAATTGTATACCAGGGTTGGTCAATGTCCATAACCTTCTCATGTTATCAATATGATTAAGAGGGTTGATCAATAAGTGATATATATATACATATATATATATACACTTTACTCCCAAGCCTGTTTCACTCTCTATAGTTCGAATTATATATATATATATATATATATATATATATATATATATATATATATATATATATATATATATATATATATATATATATATATATATATATACTATTGTGTCATCCACGGACAGCTGTTTCGTTGTATTACAACTCTTCAGTGTGGCTATAGAGTATCCATTACGCCATGTACCACGGTTTCTGGCCTTTTCTTCGAGATCAAAGTGTAGTATCTGTTCCACGGCACGGCCCGAGGCGCAGTTACTGACACTTGCCCGTCGAATGGGCCGGAGATTGGCGTGTGAGTGGTGTCAAAGACCGAGTGCGCCGGTGCAAGCGTTAGCCAATGAGGATGACTGAGGCAGCGTTTACTAAGCGCATTGGGAGGCCTTTGGACTCGTCCTTAGGCTCTCCCATTATTACTCGGCCCAGCTACGGGGTCTCTGTTTCCCTGGGGCAGCACTGCTTCATTGCATTGGTGGATGCTTTCGCGGTTGACGTTGTCTAGCCATTACGATGAGCTTTTCAACGGTAACTGCGTCGGCTGGAGCCATTTTTGGACGGATGGTTTCCTATTTTTCCCACGTTAAGCTCGACCTTGTGTCTGTGGGGAAGCGAATAAATACCCCATCCAGAACCAGGATTAAAACCTTAGCTTCAGACCAAGAGGCTGGTATCCTCTCTCTACTCCACGGAACTGGACGGTCAGTAAGGTTGAATTTAAGTGATATATTCATATACGCATATATATTCCCCGTCCACCAAAGCGCTCCATTCCATGTTGGAAGAGCATTGCATAAGCTTAGAATGAACGAGTTAGCTCACTAAAAGAGTGCTCAATCCTGAATAGGGGATATATGGTTGTGTCATGTTTATTCGAGTATTCTATTTTTTGTAGTTCAGTGTCAGGTTGTTGATCAGGTGTTTGTTGTATGTTCGGAAATTCATTCCGTATACATTGTTGCTTTTGTCCCCTTTTACAAATATGTTGTTGGATTTACTCATGTGTTTTATTTCTTCTCTCATTTTTTCTGGTAAGTATTTTTTTTTTAATTTAATATTGGTGATAGTTGTGAGGCAATCTTGTTTGAAATTTTTCTAGTGCTCTGCTGTGTGGTGGACTTTTCTGTGTTTGAAAGCCGAATTTATTCGTCATTTTCATTCTGTTTGTTGGGTCTGTTTTCCACCACATCCGTCCGATAAGGTCTTCTGTCTTTTCCAGCAACCGTATTTGGTAGTGATGTTTGCTGGGGATTGGGATGTCTTTGAATGAATGTTCAATATTAAGCTTTTCTATATTTGCAACGGTTTGAAATGATGTCTTCAAGAGTACTCGACTGGGTTGCTAGGCTAGGAGCTGTAACACATAGTAAATAGAGTACAAATTAGGTTTGTAATATATATGATATGATATGATATAATATAAAGCACTATCTGATATGTGATGGATTCATTTCGTAGCGTGCACGATACATTTAACTTCAAACTGCAAGTGTTAAGTTGGTTTAGAGAACAGCTGGAATCATAGTAGAGAGTCGATTAGCAACTAAAATACGTTTATATATATATATATATATATATATATGCGTGTGTTTGTGTGATAGGTATAATTGACAAATATGCAAATGAAACGACTGAGACTTGTTTTAATGTATCGTAAGAAAATGTATAATTATTATTCCTATGAACATCAAGTTGGGTTTGCATAAAACAATCATACTTCACTACTGTTATGTTCCAACTTTCAAACCTCTTCACCCTCAATGAGAAGGCCTTATCTAGAGTGATGGGCGAATGCCTATGCAGGAGGGGCAAAAATACAACCATAGTCACGGTTGCATTTTTGCACCCGACTGCATTAGAACCCGACATACGTTGCCAGTTTTTTTTATTTTTATCGATTCCCACCGACTTCACCTCAACTCCCCGGACTATATCTTTTTTTTTATATCTCTAAGGGAAGAGGGTAAAATTTGATTAGGCAGTGAATGTTCACTATTATATTTTTGTTTTTTACTGACGTTTAGTTTTGAAATTCACTCAGAGAGGGAATTTTAGTGCCCAGGAGTTAATGATGCAAGCGTTTCTGACAGCCGGGAAATACGCTATGTGCACTTATCTGAAGGAACTTTCGAGATTGAAGGTTTCTTGGCCTCATGGCTGAGATCAGTCGTGTCTTGTTTTCGATTATCTATGAAGTGAGCCTGGTTCCTGAAGATCCATCTTTGGCAACATCTCCCGATTGCACCAAGAAGGTAGATTTACGGGTATTTCCTGACCCCTGCAATGTTCATGTCGAACTGACGTTTGGATTTAACCTATAAATCTGTACATTTATTTCCTTGGCTTGACACTCATTTCGCTCGAACTTGTTGGAAATTGGCGTTTTTTGGAGAAAAGTTTGATTTTAGTTCATATATATTTATATCTATACCAACCAATCTATCTATCTATCTATCTATCTATCTATCTACTTATATCTATCTATCTAATTATATATGTATATATATATACATATATATATATATATAATATATATATATATATATATATAATATAATATATATATATATATATATATATATATATATATATATATATATATATATATTAAAATGTTTATCAACATCACCATTATTATGATAAAGCCATAATTATACCTCTTCTCCTAAAAAGGTATCCACAGATCAACTGAAATTAATAATTTCAGTTGTAAAAAGATTATCTGAAAATATCACTTATTTCATTTAAAAGTATTACTCATTCTATTATTATATATTTAGAAAAAGATCAAGTCATGACTTATTCTTCTTGTGATATATGCTACGAGATATAAAAAATGAATAATCACAATGAAACCTTTACTCACTCAAATCTACGAAAAATACAAAATTAAATTATTCGAAGTATTCATATTCAGCCAAGATATTCGATGACATTCTCTACTGGTGCCTTTTGACTGATCGTTATTGTAACTTGCAGTAGTCAGAGCTGCATTGCTTGCACTGTGACTGTTGTCGTTTTGACCGATGCCTTATGGCTGGTCGTCTGAAAACCAGGACAAAAAGCATCAGTCAAAAAGAAATCTGAAAATGTGATCTTTTGACTTCAGTTGATTTTGGAGACACACACACACACACACACTCACTCACTCACTCACTCACTCGCTCACTCACTCATACACACAACGAATTACTCTTCGCAACTTTCTTTGTGGGATATTAATCCTATTTGTGAATGAAGCAGGAGAAATATTATTTGTTTTCTTTTTTAATTCTATTTTCTTTACTCGTCATATGATTGACAATGAGACACTTCGAGGAACTTGGGTTCATTTCTTTTCCCTGAAGGTTCTTGCAACAAAAGTTACAATCAGCTATTTTTTTCTTGAAAAATTTCAAATCCCGTCCTAACCATTCTACTGTTTTGCTATGTCAATATTTTGTGGTAAGTTGTTCTTAAGATGAAGTGAAATCATTTTTGAAGAATTAAAAAAAAAACTCTAAAAGAAAGACCAAAATGAACTTTGGGTTAAACGTACCAAATGATTTAAATAAGGGGAATGCGGAGGCCTCTAATTTGCCGTCGGAGTAGGCGTGCAGGCTTCTCATTTGCCAACAAAATGGACACATAGGCCTCTAATTTTCCGTCAAAGTGGGTTTGCCGGCCGAGTAAGGGAAGAAATTTACCGATGAAAAAGGCATTAGGGGAGTGCACCCCCACAGAAAAAAGCCTTTTCGGTACGCCCCTGCCTTAGGGCGTTAATATAATAACAACAAAACATAACACACTCCCCCACCAGATATTTGACTTCTTCCAGTCCCCCTCCTGTTAATTTCGTTTTTATTACATCTCGTATGTTGGCCTGTGTATTGTACTCAACAACTTTCCAAGCACCCCCCATCTCTTTACTGCCTGACTTTTCCACCCTCCTCTACACACAATACCCCGTCTCCATATGCAATAATACCCCGTCCCATACCCGACGTAAATACCATTATCATTACTGTTGCTCTTATTGTTATGATTACGTAATAGAAAGTGGCTGTCAGTGCGACTGATAATTACTATTAATAACAACTATTAACATGGAACTCTGTCACCTCGCTATCATAAACCCGTCTTTTTCAATTATAGTCGTTACTATATCATTTTTTCTTCCAGTGGATCTTGACTACTGGGTCATGTTTTTATTTAACTTATCTGTGTGTACGACATATTGAGATTTTTTGAAATTTATCTCATTTTTTCGGGATGACTATTTAAAGTGAATGAACGCGGACAATAATTACCTTCAATCGAACCTTTATAGAATACTAAAGGCGGGAACCCGTTGCTACCACGTCATGTCAACTCATGCAAGCTCACGAAGCTTCGAAACCATCAAAATCAACAGTAGGATTCAAACTCAAGTTTACATGTGGTCACCTAATATTTCATGATGCACATCCTTTTAAAAGTCAGTTTTGAATCTGAACCAAACTTCACACTATCACACAACTTGCAAATATGTGAATAAACAGAAAATGTGAGACCTGGAGTCACATGAGCAGACCAGCAAGGACCCGTCATATCATGTGACCTACTGTTCATATGAGCACGATAGCAAGAAGTTCCCGCCTTAACAGCCTAACAAATATCTTAACTTCTAGCTTATTGATAATTTACGCAGCGTAACACAGTCTTGGACAAGGCTATAACTTCGCTGAATCGTTTTAACTATAACAGCCAAGATTAGAGTACTAGTCTGTGTAAATCAGTGTATAATAGAATATTAGTCTATATAAATTCATAGCATCATTATTCAGTCCGCAATGATTTCCCTCTGGCTTTTTATCACCTTATGCCACCTTTTAGATAACTTGTGTATTCCATCATATTAGTTGGATGCAAAAGTTTTTAACGTTATTTGCACAAAATATTTTGTTCGTATGTATTCATAGCATAATTATAAAGTAAGCAAAATATTTTTCCTTGGCTTTCTAAGATCTGTTATTACATTTCAACAAAATTGTTCTTTTCATCATGAATTACCGATTCTGTTTTCATTCGATGAATTCTTCGGGGAATTCTACACCTTTTGGAATTGTCAGAACTGCCGACCAGATTAGCAGTTATGCCAGGGCTGTCTTATCACATGGCCGACCGAAAAAGTGCCCATCAGATAACCTGCCCATCAGGAACTCTACTAATCGTTGAAGTGCCCATCAGGAAATAATACCTATCTTGATTTATTAAGGTAGGAAAAATACTGATCAAAATTTCTGGGCAATTTTTATAAGGGTTTATTGTAAACTTTTGGTGCAACTTGGCGGAGGTGGTGTCGGTTGGAATTCTGTGTGCGAAATGAAATGAAATAAGCGAGGCAAAACAATCTATTCAAAACAATAAAAAAAATGTATCTATTTAATTTGGTTTTTATTTCATGAGTTCTCTCATTTTATTTTCATGTTTAATTAATATTTTTTAACGCTGCCCATCACGAATTTATCAAGGGAGAAAAAGTTCTAATTAAAATATAATTCTAATGGATGAATTAAAATTTGGACCACCTTGGACCCAGCATGTGCTCTCTCTGTGCAGTTTGAAGAATAGAAATAAAGATTCATATTACTAAATAACCTTCTCTGAA
>OY735198.1:71296493-71371493 GCA_963457665.1 Thysanoteuthis rhombus | reverse complement strand
GTGCGGAGACTTTCAATCAAAACTCAGCTAATTCCAATTTTCTAAATAAATTTTTGCTATTTCTTTCAGATTGTTTATTTGGTCGACTGAGAGTTATATACATCTAACCTTTATTATTTCAGTTGGTGCTGTCTTGTCTTGTGTTTGGCAATTAAGCTCTCCTCAAATCTCTGGCTTCCCTAAACCAAAAGGCCTTGTGCCTCATCTGCACCCCTGTGGGAGGTTGGATAAGTACAAGAAATAAACACCAGAATATGCTGTTACCCCAACCCCCAGAAGAATGGTTAACTAATTGAAATAGACAGTTTTAGTTGGTCACTCGATAGAAACCGTCACGCGAACAACGTCTTCTGGTAGCATACCTTGATGAGGGGTGATCAATTAAAATAGAGAAAGAGGTGATTAATGACAGTTACTTCTCCCGCCTAATTTGAGACAGTGATCGCCAAATAAGAATCTTCGTTTACAAAAAACTGACGAATGCAAACTAAGAGATCAATTTAGCATGAACCTACATTGCAAATTGGGCTCTCTAAAAACCTACTTGGGTGCGGTTCGAGGAAACAAAAACGTTTCTTTTCCCAGACATAATGTGGAATGAATGATTATATTTCCAGCTTTCGAGTCTGTACGGTTGGTGCATACGCGGTCAGCCATCCAGACCAACTTGAAAACTGAAGAAACCCATGTCGATAGTTTTGGTGACAGTTTTAGTTGACGGTTTCTAACAGGATGTTGAGCTTTGATAAGTTGGTGTTATCGTTGGTGATGGTGGTGGTGAAACAGGTGGTGAGATGATGGCAACGAACAGGTGATGGGTTGAGGGAACACTGACCAACGTAAGGGCTAGTTAAGAGGTCCCCCTCCCTTGTCTAATAAGGAAGTCAGTCCTGTGTCTGTCTTATTTATTCTGTGTGTCTTATCAGGCTTTACTTTGTTTATCTCTGTCCAAGATGTAGCCCTTCCCTAGCATACTGAGATATTAGGCCCCAGGCATTAGTGGCCAGACTGTCTGGGTTTCTAGTGATCCTTAATTTGAAAAGAGACAAGAAACCCTTCATCTGTCTCTCCGCTTCAACACCCACCAGCCCAGTAGCCATCACTATCCACTGCCATCAAGGAAGCAAGTGTCTGTGACTATTATTAAGCCATTTGTTTCACTGACTCTACACAGAACCCACTTCTTGAAACATAAACTAACATCGCTTGACAGCTCTGTGCAGATTGACAAGGCATATCTGATTTCCAAAGAGATGACCTTGAGTACTTCCAACTGAAATCACTTTGTTGACCATAGTCTGTCCATCATTATCTGGTTCGTTGGATAAAAATAGTGCATGCTGTGGAGTTGATATGCAGTGGTCTATGATTAAAAAGTAACATGATTTAATAGGGGTTCCACAAAAATGTGAAAAAAAGTATCTGACTTCTGCCTCATTTTTTTGTATGATCTTGCAATTGTCATTGTCTTAGACATAGTCTTGGACACTAAAAGTTCCAGAATTTTTTCCCAACCGAAAAAGACCATCGGCAGACATTTTTACAATCCTCATCAATTTCAGATTCTTAGAGGCTAAATTTTCTAAAAAGCTACCGTCTGGGGTTATATAACAAAACAGTACTTATAATAGAGGCTCCAGATTTTTTAGAGGAAAAATTTCTATAAAACGACAATCTCAGGTAATGTAATAATATAGTACTTATTACAAAGGTTCAAGATTTTTTTATATTTAACGATTTTCGTCGATTGATATCGTCAACAGAAAAATAAACAAAAAAACAACGATTTTTTCAAATTCTTTTGTCGGTCTTAAACGAAAACACCTTTTTGTCGTTTCCCTAGACAGAAAAAGAGACAGAGAAGTAAATTGGCGCTTACCATTCAAATTCGTTCAGAAATTTTAGAATTTGGCTTTTCTGCTTAATGACATCTGATATTTCGCTTTCATCTTTATGTAACGCTCCGTATTTTGTATTTTTTTTTTCAACAAACTGATGTGTCGTTAGGTGTACATATAATATTTTCATGCGGGGGTTCTCTGAGATATGTAAGGTATTTCAAGGGTTTCACTAGTCTAAAAATGTTGAGAAAGGATGTTTCAGCTTTTTTTTGGAGGGGATGGGTGTTTGGTTTTGTTTTTACTAAATTATGTTCTTTTGTTTGGTTTGGTTTGGTTAAGAAAAAAAAAAGATTATCTAAGGGGAAATTATTTCTCTAGAATTGTTTTTCTCACACTTTTATACGCTATGTATGTGCTTATACGAAAAGTGATTTTTAAACAATTTTTCAAATCTTTATCAAATCCGCCTCAAAGATGATTTTTTTTCCTTTTCTCTTCATTTCAAAACAAATCAACTTTTGCATTCCTACTCCAGAGGAAGTGTTACGAAGTATAACTTATAAATTTAGGTTAACATTTTCTTCTTTCCACAAATAATTTTTTTGATGTTGGTCCGAAGAAACCATTTTTTAGTTTATGGAATAAGCTTCTTTTTTTTCAATATCCTGGCAGACGGTTAAAACCCCTACTGACAAAATCCCTACACAAAGTACAAAACCGAACCCCATCCACCATCCAAACACAAACATATCAATGTATTAGAATATTTTTTTTACTCGATCTCATATTCTGAACATGTTCTTTACAAGCTTTTTATAAGTAGAAAATTGCCTCTGAGATTAAAAGTGAGTGTTGTATAAAAGAAATAAACAGAGGCAGGATCGCGTAGACATGCAGTTGATCAACTGTATACCACAACCGTCGCTCAGCATGTTTACGAAATATTTGATGACAGATGCCCCAACTATGTAGTATTTGATACGAGTCCCTCGCCGATTGCATTGATTGAAGTTAGGACAGTTGGGTTCGTCCTTTAATAAGTATTTAATGGGGTAGCATATGACTTGCTCATGCTAGAACTTCATCGTATTTGTTTAAAACTAAAACACAACACAAGAAAATGTTTCCAACAACAGAAAACCGACGGATTCCCGTTTGGTTGGACTTTATCAGCTAAACATAATTTTCCGCTAAAAAAAGAACTAGGGAAAAATAGTTGAGATTCGAATAAGGAGAGCGCAAAGATTTTAATATGATCTTCGGCTTTATCTCCTTATCCGAATTTTATCACCTCCACCCCAAAGACCCTTTTTTTTTTTTTCTTGGAGGTGAGGTTGATAAATTTGCGCACTTATTTCAACACCGAGTGAACGAAGATGTGAAACTTTACAAGTTCATTAGATTATATCAATTAATTAAAACATCACGGTGACAGCAGATAATCGTAAATCTGTTTCGTTCAAAAATTCTCTTATTTCTTCTCATTTGTGCACCGTTTTTAACATCGAGTGAACGAAGGTGTGAAACTTCACTGTCGTGACTACTTTCCAGTGTACCGAGAGTTGTGATTGCAGAAGTGAATTAGCGTTAAATATTCTGTCCCTCTGTCCATTCATAGTCGATTCCGAAAATGTTTAAAAATCATAAGGACACGAAACGAAAGAAGTTGATTTGAAAATTTAATAAATAATAAAAGTATTCAGCACCGATTAAAATTTCAATTGATCACAGTTATTCATAAGGGATAAACTTTTCTAAGGTAACTTATCATTCTTCACCGGTTCGCGTTTGTAAACAAAACAAGCTCTATTTTTTATGATTTTCGCTCTCAGTAAACATAAATATAATTACGATAAAATTCAGCTTTTTCCGACAAAATTTTAAATAAACGAATTATTCATATTTATCATAATCACCCAGCAGATAATCGTAATAATGTAAATTGAAAAATACGAAAATATTTACTGTGTTTGAATTACGCGGGTTACTGATTCTTTGTGAGACATCAACGCTAATATGTTCTTTCGACACCAAATTTTTGTGAAATACTACAAGATCGTACCCCGAAAAAATAGAAAAAAAGTCTCGTAAACTGTTTGTGCTATCAATCCATGGAGACCTTCCTTCCATCAGAAAAAGTTCGAAAAGTTAGTTTTCTCATGTTCCACTGGGGTTTGAATTTCGCTAAAAAAAATATTCTAAATTCTGAAGAAAGTTAGATTAAAAAGAAAAATAACTGCTTTTTCCAACATCGAGGTCTTAAAAATCACAAAAACATTATTAGTGCTTTCGTAAAGTTTGCCATTGGCAAAATAACGAAAATAAAATTAATTTCATCGTAAATAATCATACACAATTGATGAATGTTCGTATATGTCTGTACACATTCGATTATACATAAAATTATATATTTTTCTCCATGAATCTTACACACGATATGTATTGTAAATATTCAATCTTATCGTAAACTAAAAATACATTTACAAATTTTGCAATCGGTCTTTTTTATCCATGAATCGTAAACTTAAACCCATCGTACTAATTTCAGAAAAGAAAAATCAACCGGTCTCTTTGCAAATAATGAAGCATGAAAAAGAGGTCTCGAATTGTCTCCCTTTGTTTTTCGGGGAATTTAGAAGCAGCTATATGATGAGTAAGCGAAATGATACATCGACCAATCAGCGTGTGGTGAATCAAGGGTCGGGTGATAAAAATACGGGAAAATGAATTCAACCGATTTAAATGTTCAACATATTCTTACCCTTATTCTGAATTATACCCGTGCCTCAGCAATTCGATCATGCATTTAAAATGGGAGCTACTCACTAAAAGTCAGGCTTTATATCTCATCAGGCCCATATTCTGAAACTTCTGAAACTAATTAGGATAATGATTCCGGAAAAAAATTACGAGATTTCTTTAAATAATTCCTCATGTTTCTTTTTGTAATTTTTCTCTTAATTTTTTTTCTAGTTTTTAGATGCACTTGCATCTCATGCACGATTGTCATCACTGATTGACTGACTGCCGACAGACTGACATACCGAAAACCTCCCGCCATCTTCCATTTCCTCCACTCCTTCTATACATGTCTGAAGGTTCGAGAGAGGGAGGGAGAGAAATTGCGTATCCCTGGTCTCATTTTCAGTCTACTATATTTTTGTGTCCGACCCTCCTTTGGTGTTTTCCTTGTTAGCGGACAGGAACTTGTCTGAAAATACAAGAATGGCATATCTTTATAATTTGGCATGGTTTTGAGGCAGACCACGATGCTTTCACAAACTTTTGGCAACAGGTGGGCACGTCCCACTGATTGGATGTTCGCTTATTCAAATTTCTCGATGACACCAAGAACTTCTGCCTTTGAGAGTTCGATGAGTAATTGAAAATATGTATCTGTTTTTTTGGTGAGGAGTACCTACCACCTAAAGCTGTGCCCATATTTTTCTCACTGGGGCTTTGGTGGGTCAGACTTAATTAGTCCAACTCAAATTTAATTTATTGAATTAATTAAAAGGTGTAATAAGATTTATCAACAAATTAACAAAAAATGTGCATTCATGTTGAGAATTCAAATAGCAACACAAACATGTGATAAATAAGGTTCATTTCCAAAACATCCAGTTTGTATTTATCGCTTCCTTAGAACTTGTCAGTTCTAAGTGTCTTGTAACGTAGGGTCTTTTTTTGGACCCCATGCAAAGATGAGAAACCTGTCATACGGCAAGCCATGGGGTTTCCAAAAACCTATTGAAAAGGCAAACTAATGGGACGGAATAAGAAGAGTCTCATATAATCTTGTAAAAGAAATGAAAAAAAAATTCAGAATACGAAATAACATTGATGAGACCGATATGACCTTAGAATTGACCTTAAAACTGAAAATACGGTTTGGAATTTAATTCCTTACACTCAGAAACATAAGAAATGTGGTATTATACTTGATATGTTCGGTATCTGTGGTCGGCTATTTTGTATTTTGGATCTATTGGCTGTCAGGGGGTGAGGGCGTGTCAACCTGTGGGTGGTCGTTTTTGAAAAACTACATGACCTGCGCAAGGATGACGATGCCAAATTGCAAAAAGGTATCATCAGGTGCACAATTCTTACAAGTTTCTGTCCCGCTACCTGTTTAAAAAATTATTCGTTTTTGATTTGTGTGCAAGACCAGCACGTCCATTAGTCAAACGTAGACCATCACTTACAGCCCTTAATTCCAGGGAGCGCACTCTAAACTTGGAAAAACAGTTGTTAAATACAACCAGGGCCGAAAATTCTAGTTTGCCCAAGGCACATGAAACCGTTCGAGGTGTATGAAACTCTTGGATGTGTGTGTGTGCGTGCGAAGTCCTACAGGTAATTTGACTATGAAGAAATTTTTACCCAAAGACTTATTTTCCAGCATCTCTTTGAAGTGATCTCAATGTATGCTGTGATTCAAGCCATGATTACAAGATTCTTTCCATTGCTGTAAGGCTAAAGGCTGTACTACATTGTTTGCTCACCTCATACTGTTCAATTCCCTAAACCTCTGGATAGCACCTCGTATAGATCCAGGGCTGTTCCTAGAGTCCCAAACGCCGTGGGCAAGCCCAACATGGGCGTCTTTACAAATACGATATCATCTTATATTTCTGTAGAAATCTGTCTTTACATCAAGGAGTTTTCTTGTTTCATCTCTGTCAACTAAGTTGGAGAAAAGGTAAACGTATTTGGTCGCGTCTTTGTTTGTTCTTTCGTCAGTCTGTTCTTCTGTCCGTCTGTCTACACGATATCTCCGAAAGTACTGAATGGATTTCAATGAAATTTTGTTGAAGGATGGACAATAGGGTTAAGAAAAAGATGGATCCAGAATTTTGGGGGGGATTGAGCGATATTTTCCCGTTTTTCCTTTCTTCAATTACATTTATATATAAGCTCATGACTGTCTACACGATGTCTCCACTAGTTCTCATTGAATTACTATGAACTTCCGCAGATGCACGACAATTGGCTATGGAAGAAGTGATTAAATTTTAGGGTGGATCCTTTCACAAATACCTCCCCTACGTTGTTGTTATATTTTTAGACCACGTAATATTGCCAAATCTCCTGGTCTGTCAACACGATATCTCCAAAGGTTCTCAATCAATGTCTATGAGGTTTGGGAAAGGGATGGACAATAGGCTGTAGAAGGGCTTGGGTCAGATCGGTGCATAATTACCTCCCCTTATGTTGTTGTTATTCGTCCAAACTACATCAGATTGCCAAATGCTCTGATCTGTCTTCTAGACTTCTTCAAAGGTTATCACTGAATTCCAATGATATATTGTGGAAGAGTAGATAATAGGCTTTTGAAAAAATGATTGAAATTTGGGGGGTATCTATGCAAATTTACCCCACCCCCCCCCACACACACACCCTCTGACAATGGCACTGGTAGGGTTATACGTTCTCTGAGTGCTTCCTTAATTTCCCTAATTTGATTTGGAAAGTTCTACTGTCTCAGATACATCGCACCCCCAGTGCTTGGTGCCCCCGGTGAGTGCCTGTGTCGCTGTTAGTTTTGTCCAGTCATCTATCTCTCTATCAATCTATCTATGTATCTCTTTGTCATTCTTTCTCTCTTTTTTGTCCCCCCCTCTCTCTCTCTCTCTCTCTCTCTTTAGATACATCTAATACTACAGCGAAGGATTTTTGTTTGATTGTAACTTTATGCTGTGTAGACGCCTACACAGTTGCGCTATACAATGAGTGTATAAGGTTAACTTGGCCCCACTGAATGTAATATAGGCGTTGCTGATCTCTGGTGACCTCTAAAGAGCAGTTTGAGGTGAGGACATGTTTTGTATTTTCCAAAATAGTCAATTTGAGTATTTTCAAATCGAACAAGGTTAAGTGCCACCTGCGGGCTGGAAATTTGTGTACAAAAGTAACTTGACCACAGCATAACCATGATAGGATAGGAGGTACTGATATATGTTTAAAAACGTCAATTCAGGGTCGGATTAATTTTTGGCATTTTATAACTCGGGTGACAGCTGCAAGCTACGGATTTGGAAATTGTGCACGAGAGTAACTTGATCCCAGGATGAACATAGGATAGGCGGTGATAACCTCAATGAACTCAAATGGTCCATTCAAATTCAGGTCAGTTTGGGCAATTTCAAAAAAGTCAATTTTGAACCACCTGTTGGATTTCGATTCCTACTTTGAGAAGCTCTGCGTTAGGACTAAATAGAAAACTTTTTCCCCAGGCAAAGCCAGGTACCCCCAGCTAGTATATATATATATATATATATATATATATATATATATATATATATATATATATATATATATATATATATATATGTGTGTGTGTGTGTGTGTGTATATATACATGTGTGTGTGTGTGCGCGCGCGCGCGTGTGTGTGTGAGTGGTGTATGTGTGTGTGTGTGGGTGTGGGTGTGGGTGTGGGTGCAGATAAAGTTTTCAAACAGTTATTGATGTCAAAATCAGTTAGGCCCAAATACATTATTTAGAATGAAATGAAAATTATAAATGAATTATTATATCAATAATATTAATTCCCCTGATAAAAAAAAAGATCATAAGAGTGAATTTAATAACATAACAATGAATCTATAACAATGATTGTAAATCTATAGCAATGATTATGTGTTTCAGTTTTTATATCTGTTGCTTCATGTTATCAACTAGTTATCATTATCGAAAAGTGTGACGGGTAATTTTGGCATTAGTAATTTTGGCATTAGTAATTTTGGCATCAGTAATTTTGGCACGATAAATATGTGCATCGGTTATTCTGGTGGAAAACTAGGAAAAATGACGCAACTAATTAAAACTGCAGTTTGGTGTAGTTTGTTTTCAAGCAACCCTCAGACACCCCAAAAGAGATTCTCTTAAAAGATCATGTTCCAAAAGGATCTCAGAAAGAGGCTTGTTGAGATAATTCTGTTGTAGATTTGCACGTATTTTGTGTGGTCTTTGGGAATCACCAAATTTCGTCACATATAAACATTTCCCCGTTTTTTCTTCTCTTGTATAAGATTATTGTCCTCTAACTGTTTCCTTTTATTGTATACTTTCATTTTTTCACTTATTTTAAAACTTTTCTTTCGTACTTTCATTTAAATATTCACAGCATCTTATTTATTTATTCATTTTACTTATTTGCATTTATTGTTTCGTGGTTTTGACAGTTGGGATTTTCTTTTTTTTCCATCTTAGTAAAGTTAATCTTCAGACTTTTCTCTTCTCTTTTTTTTTTTTTTTTGCTTTTATATTGGGGGGTGCTTTTGATCTCAGTGTTTTAGGCGGCTTCTTAATCTGTTTTCTATTTAACTACATATATGTGTGTGTGTATGTGTATGTGTGTAGGTGCTCGATCGTGTATATATGTGATTATACATATATATGTATGTATATATATGTACGTGTGTGCAATTATGTATATATGTATGTGCACATATACATATACATATTTATATGGGTGCACATGTATAGGTGTACATGTATGTGTGTACATATGTATACATGTGTGTATATGTATGTATATATATATGTGTGTTCATGCATATGTGTATAATTATGTATATATATATATATATATATATATATATATGTGTGTGTGTGTGTGTGGTTTTCTTTTTATGCTCTACATGCATTATATATATATATATATATATATATATATATATATATATATATATATATATATATATATATATATATATATTATACTCTACATGTTTTTCAGTGTGTTACTGCTACTATTTTTTCATCCTTTTTTTCCTTCCTCTTCTATCAATTGCAATTTTTATCCCAATGTGCTGGTACCATCTGCTCCCCTGTCAGAGGAGAGAGTGCTGATTTGTGTATTAATTCTCTCTCTCTCTCTCTCTCTCTCTCTCTCTCTCTCTCTCTCTCTCTCTCTCTCTCTCTCTCTCTCTCTCTCTCTGTATGATGAGTGAGGGTGTGGTGGCTGGCTGGCTGGCTGGCTGGCTGTCTTATTCTTCATATTGGAAGCATTTCATCTTACTCAATACCAGATGTTTTATTCGGGAAGGCTGAAGGTGTGCTTGCTCCATCTGTTCTTCATTATCTCATTGTTCATGAGACGAGACACAGTTCTCGATCTGTAAATCAACTACCGCACACACACGCACTCTTGCTAAGATGAGGGGAGGGGTTCGGAGGGAAGAGAAAGATGGGCAGGTCTTGAAATACAAATGTACATACATGTGCAAAACACGCTCACAACACACAGACTTTCAGACACACACACACACACACACACACATTGTTCTTTCGATAGACATACAGAACTTCATATGTTCTTAGAAGCACTTGCATATGTATGCCATGGCAAGATTGTAAAAAAGTGATTTCGTGAAATTCCCTGGGATTTTGTGAAATCCCTGAACACAATCAGTGTTGTAATGGATAACAAGCTCGTGATGCTGACCTGGTCATTATTACTGTAATGTTCGATGTCCCGCTATCGTGGCCTTATGTCAAACTATGCTGAGCTTAACAAATATCAAACATATTCTGCATCATTTTCACGGTGTATCTACAGCTTAGTTTGGTATAAGGCCACAAAAGTGGGTTACCCATTGAGGATCGAACACATTTCACTAGTAATAGTCTGTACCACAAGCTTGTTAACCATTATGGTGATACCATGGATTCATGAAATTATTGAAATGTTTAAGGATCTTAAGTGTTACTTCGTACAACTTTTTTTCGAAAAAATTACTCTTATTTGTTACACGTAGATAAACTAGTTTATATCAAAGTAATATTCATCATATTTAATAAGAGACTTACTTGAAGACGAACTAATAAGTTAAGGCTAACTAATTTCGTTTTCCAAGTTGATCCAAAGAAACACTTTTTTCGCTTGGTCCAGAGATACACAACGTGACACTTTTTTCAGAGAAGATACTTGTATGAAATTGATCTTTAAATAACCGAGAAGAAGTTACTCTGCTTACATTTCAAAGGACTCTTTCCAAAAAGTTCCAAGTAGATAATTTTTCCACCAAGCATGATGAACACCAGAGGTGCGAAGTAGCATAACCGTTACCCGTATAGAAAACAGAATCGACCACCCCGGTCTTACGTTCATCTCACACTGTTGCCCTTGGGAAGGGCATGAATCTATTTTTCTCTACGCAATGGAAAAATACGTAAACGGGCGTTTCGACTGCGGATGTTTCAGCTGCAGACATTTCGGTAGCATATATTTATTTTGATCTGGACGTTTCAGCCGTAGATATTTCAATCGCAGACGTTTCGGCCACGTTTTGCCCTCAAAGGCGGAAAGGACTAACGACCTGTAATTCAAAATTAAATAAAAATCATTGCGATTATGTAGAAATATCATGTATAGAAACTTATTTGTATTGATCCACAGTCGTTATAAGTTAATGAAACACTCGCTCTAAACAACGTGAATAAAATGAAAAATTAACGAAAATGCGGCATTACTTAAAACTGCCACCGATAGGGTAGCCGCTTCTCCGTAGGGATGCTCTTGCCCTCTGAGCTTAACAGCCGCCGGTAATGCTAAGGCCCAAAATAATCATGTTATATAGTGTGTGTTTGTTGTTCAGAGTTTCATAAACCTTTTTGTTCCTAAATTTTGTTTATTCACACTTTTTATTTTGTAAAGGGAAATAAAACTGGTCAAGATTTTTTTTTTTATAAATGGCGAAAAACATGGAAAACTATTTTTTCAAGTAATCTCAAGTGAATGCAAGAATTTCACAACCGCGCACACTCGATGTGAAAGTGGCACATGAATGAAAAGAATTTAGAGAATTAATGAAAGAAAAACAAAATTAAATACTTATTTAGTCATATAGAAATGTCCTACAATCGAAGCGGGCTGTTTGGAGTTCTTTAGTCCTGTTTGGCAATACAACGAAGCAAAGATTACTCTGGATGGAAATCAAACTAGGGGTGGAGTCTCTAAGGTCGACTGTTGATAAGCTCTACCACCTTTCTGGCAATTCTGGCAACTCCGGTAGCTAAAAAGGTCGCTATTTGTGTGTAATGTATCATCGTACGACTGGAGAACTCCCATGGAAGTAGAGAGAGAAGGACGGGGGCTGGCCCTAGTCTTTATGAAGTCCTAAGCTCTTAAGGGATACACTTTTCGCCTATGCCTCGGTAGGATGTTTCCTACACCCCAAAAAGTGGGGCGTAGTAGAAAAGAATAACTCACTTTGTCACACGTGAATTCATTGGTTGATATTTATCATATTTCATCATAAAATTACTCCGGGACGAACTGATAGATTTAGGTTAATAAATCTTTCCTCAACAAAGTAGGTTATTCCAAAGAAATACTTCATCAGTTTATGCAACAGTCTCCAAAAAAAAAACCTTTCCATCCAAATCTCTGTACAACCACGGATATCATTGGAACAATGGTTAACAAATATTTAGTCTTTACCAGGTTGAGCATTTGAGGGGGGGGGCAGGTATTCAACTTTTAAACCATTACCAGTTTATTTTTACCCATCAATGCTTCCTTGGGCGTGTGAAGTGGTTAACAGTAACGGAGAATAGCTTTGTGTTCACGTCGCACTTATGCCCCTGGAAGAGGCATGTGTCAATCTCCTACCCCTCCTCAATATATCATGGGCCAATATGGAAGGTTAAGGCTGATCACTCTGCAACCTTCTATTCTTACGACCTTGGGAGAGGCTTGCATCCTACAATAGACTTTTAAAGGCCAATTTTTTTTAGGAGCTGCCTCACAATCTGAGATTTGCTTGGGTTAAGATTCAGTGATTCTGCTCTTGCTCTATTATTACAATATTATATTGCCCTCAATTTTTATGAACAATTAGGTGTTTAAAGCTAGCGATTTCAGTCGATTATCATCTTCAATTGGGGTTATTATTTTAACGTAGCACTTAATATGAGTACAGTTCTGTGTGATACATGAACTACACAGAAATACAAATATATTTCAAACCGAAATGATTTCAGTCAATTATCACCTCTAATTGGGGTTATTATTTCAACACTTATTAATGGGAGCGCGGTTCTATGTGATACACGCACTACACATAAATACGAAGGTATTTAAAACCGAAGTAGCAGATGCTCCAGGCTCTGCACGAGCTTCAGCCAGCTTCTGGGCTATGGCAAGATTGATCGGTCATATCCATAGAGTATCCTGTGAGGTTTGGGCTTTCTGTTAATGGCGTCAAGATCAATTTACTCCGAAGTAAATATATTTTTCAATAACCCGCTGCTGTATAACATGTGCGAATGTTGTCTATTTGGTATGACAAGACCTGATCTGGTAGAGTAATTGATCAGCTAAGCCTTCTGGTAATTACATGGGGACATGTGTAGGAAAGAAGATCATTTTATGCCCACCTTCTAAATGAGGAGGGCCTACCTACCTTAAAAATCATCATTAAGAATCTTGATTTTTTTCTGTCTGAGCTCGATTAACTACCACTGCCAGTACTGTTGAAAAATAAACAATTACCTCAACAAGTCCAATGTCTCTTGCAATCAGTCTCATTCAAGTGAATGCAGTTTGCATTTCTATTACTCCCTAAACAAAGGTAAATGTCCTTTCTTATATCATCAAGGGTTGTCTGGAACCATGTTTAATTTTATAAGAAAATGTCACCCTAAACTGCTAACGTAGTCAACACAGGTTTCTTCATAATCTTTAGCGATTCTGCCAGACTGAATGGTTGACTGGCTGGCTATATATGTATGTATGTATGTATGAATGTATGTATGTATGTATGTATATATGTATACAGGCGGCACCAATGGAGCGAAAGGGCAGAAATTTTAAAATGTACTTATTATATCTAGGAGAAGTTTGTAGTTTTCTGAAAATCCTCCCCCAAATTAAGTTCACAGTGAGGAGTTCGATTTACTGTGTAAGTTTATGCTAATTTGGTCCCATAGTTTGTGTTCGACTGCGTTCAAGCCTTTCTTTTTTTTTAATTCCAAATTGTCAAGGATCCAACAAAAGATGTGAGAAGTACCTTATTCATAATTCAGCCTTTTTTTCCTCCGATTTTCAATTGATCACCCCTCACACGGCAGGCTACAAAAAGACGTTCACGGGGCAGTTTCAATTGAGTTATTAGCAAGGTCTTTATCCAGTACAGGGCCTAAAGCAGACGATGATGGTGATGATGATGATGATGATGGTGGTGGTGGTGGTGGTGGTGGTGGTGGTGGTGGTGGTGGTGGTGACGATGATGACGATGATGATGATGATGATGTTTCACTCATTCAGAATCATTGCTTTAACGCCTGGGTATGTCTTCAGACAGAAATAGAAGAACTCTAAACATATGACCCGAACTGTTATTGAGTAACAGAAATCTTTCTCCTATACACATAATATCCTTATAAAACCTATGTATTTTAATAACCTCTCCAAGCAATACTTGTAAGCATCACTGTCATTCCCCAAAGACGACATCTGTACACATGTATGTTTCTTCAAAGGCACTACCGAGGTTGAATATTGTACCCGACATCTGATAGGGTCCTGGGTCAATAGTGTTTAAAAACTTCACGGGCCCTTGAGGCAGGCGGCATTTATTCAGCCCATAAGCTCTCCCACTTATTTCTCCTTCTCCGTCTTTTTTATACTTGAGATATAAAAGACCCTATGGAGTCCTTATATAATATTATTCAATTTTTTTTAAAGATTATTATTATTATTATTTTATGATTATGATTTTTACTTATTTCTCGTTGAGTTTTCATAGCCTGCCATCTTGGCAGTCACATTTGGCTAACTTGACACCTGTTTGGGACAGATGTGTAAATTCAGATTCTATAGTGAAGTGAGGAGGGCTTCTTTGCTTTTAAGCGGAACTGCTTTGCTCTTTCTAGATGGATGGTTTAGCCAAGCCAGGACTGGGACTTCTAGAGCATATCTAGCGAGCCAGGCACTTGTAAAAAAAAAATTGATTAAAATAAAGTATTATATTTTTAAAGGTGGCGTGGGGAGGCCGAGCGGGTAACGACACAGAAAAAAAAGTTTGAACTCCTGCTTGGAAAGTTTGTGTTCCCTTTGCAGTGATGTCTTTGAGAAAGGCATGAACCCATCACTTTCCTATCAGCTATGGGTAGAATTGCGCAGGTTGAAGTGAGTGACGCTACTTCGGATGCTTGTCGTCCCTGGATCTAATTCATAAATCGCAAACGACCTGATTAAGTAGTAACGGGTTATGTGGAGCCATAGCAGGGAGAGCTGAAACCACAACCCGCGTAAGGACACTACTTACTCAAACCTTTGTAAAAATTTTTTTAAAAATTATAATAATTCGATAGTTTTTTTTATCTATCTTTTATTGAGTGGAGCGAGACGGTCCCTAATAAGATTGAATAAATCGAGAAATGTTTTCTGAAGTTGTGGGATGAAATGGTTTCATACTTCCGTGTGTATTTTTTTTAGCTTATTTGTTGATTTTAAGAAAATATTCCAACTTATTCTTCGGCTTTCCACGAATGTATACTATATCCAGTCTTTGGAATTCATTCTATACCATTTTTTATCTTCTCTCCATAGCAAGACTGTGCCAGCCTAAAATTCAGTTGGATTGAATGTTCCTACTTGAGAAGATTGAAAGAAATAATCCACACATATAAAATGCAATATATATATATATATATATGTGTGTGTGTGTGTGTGTGTGTGTGTGTGTGTGTGTGACACTGTTTAATGAGCACTCAGATACTTCTCTCTGATCCTAGACAGGCGGTCGAGGATAACACCTTGATCTTAGGCAAAGCATACACATAGTCTGAACCTTGGCAGAAGTAACGATCCGTACGGAAATAGCCCTGCCCATTTCTTTACAAATTACTATGCTTAAAAAATAAGGGAAAAAAATTGCTAAGCAAATTCTGAAGCCTGGATACAATTTGAATTCTTCAGCCTTCTCAGGAGCATTAGCCAAATTTCTTTTAGCGGAAAAAAAAACGATTGTCCAAAAAATACAGGATGCTTTCAAGAATGGTGAAACCATCTTTTCAGCAACTTTTATTCATTTTAGATCTGACACACATTCCAAAAAGATGCTAATTGCACATACATTGTAACTTCACAAAAGATGTCAAAAGTCGTTTCATTTAACCTGGATGCAGGTTCATACTCATTTCATTACATTGGAAAATGAAATAGTAGACACAACACGAAGGGATATAGGCTAGTACATTATGCAATCGTTTTAATTGTTAAATATCATTGTCTTTGAGTACAGTGTTGCAACGCAACTAATATTGCAGCATAAAATTACGTGATTTTTTAAATTTTCAAATGTTCACCTTCAACTCAATTTTTCAGGTGCTTTTTTTATTCCAGCCATCGCTCAACCGATTGAACTACTGAAGATAACTTGCGAACAACAAATAGATATAACCCTATAAACTCATTCTCTATACCAATAATTCGCCGCCATGATTATTTTCATTAGAACCAAGCAGTGCCAGTAAGAATTTTGAATTCATTTTTATCAGGTTAAATATCTTAAATCATTAAGATTATTCTTCAGCCTGTTATTTAGTTTCAGCTCAATGTTTCTGCTGTTTTGGTTTTTTTTTTTTTTTTTGATTGCAACTTTTGAATTTTACCCTCTTGTCTTTAGGGTTGACTCCTTCGTGAAAAAAAAAATCTGTAAATGGGTGAGACAGGATGAGACATTTTTTTTAACTCTGTTATAGCTCTTTCAAAATCAGACCTGATTCCCCTCTTTAGAGTGTTCTATTTGTATTAAAATTGACATCATTCTTTATAGTATTCAATATATGTGCCATCTTGACTGCATGGTTCAATATTTATGTTTACTTGGAATATCTAACTTATAACTGCTGTAGGATTTAATAAAGTGGTTCAAAGTACAAATTTTATTTATTTTCAAAATCAGATCACTAATATATATCTTTCAATCTCGTTCGATCACACGAATAATAGAGATGTTTGCGTAAATGGAGACCAAGTCAACGATTTGAGAAAAAAAAGCAAATTAATCATTTCTTCTCTCTCTCATTAGGCTTCCGTACTTAAAAAATTACGAACGCTAGGTTTTCGGTGGGGACTAACGAAAAAGCTCCAAATTTCGTTGTACATGGAGCTTAGAATTTTCAGATGCTAGTCCTCATGCTCTCCCTCTGAGACGGAGTAACAACAGACTGCTCTAATACATAAATATATGCA
The DNA here is from genome assembly GCA_963457665.1 of Thysanoteuthis rhombus. Taxonomy (NCBI): domain Eukaryota; kingdom Metazoa; phylum Mollusca; class Cephalopoda; order Oegopsida; family Thysanoteuthidae; genus Thysanoteuthis; species Thysanoteuthis major. The sequence goes on along the minus strand of OY735198.1, from coordinate 71,354,442 downwards.
GAGATATGAGAAGGGTTTTCAAAAGGTTCTTGAGGACAGGTGCAGAAATCTAGCCGATTCTATTCCAAGTGAACCTGAAAGATTCACTGATGCACTTCAAAGAATCTGAGCACCAAGATGAAAGAAATCGGGGAAAGGCTTCTCTGTGATTATTTCTAAAGAGTGTCTCTATTTTTGGCATTAGTCTTAGGAGATGCAGGAGTGCCTGTACGGAAGATGGACTCGGCGAGCCAAGTTCAAACTCTGAAAGAGACAGTTTGTGTTCACTTCGCACTGATATCTTTGCGCAAGGCATGAATCCACCTCTAACAATGCGTAAAATAGTGCAGGAGGTACTTGTCTCCTTTAACTGTATTTATCATATTATGAACAGGCCGGGTAAGTTGTAATAAATGTGGAATCCAATCACAGATGGCTGAGGCCATAGCCAACATAAGGGCACTACTTACTCTACTTCTTTGGCCTTTCTGCTTTTGTTTAATGTCTTCTTTTTTCTTTTTTGAATTGAAAAAAAAGGAAAGATATTTTTACAAAGTTGAACAACCGTAGCCATCAAAGGTGAAGAGGGATTCTATCCTTTTTTCATACATGTTTGTGTGTTCCAGCGATCCTGGCCATGCTGTTTTGTCTGACTTTGAAATTGGCTTCAGTTCTCCATTACACTGAATTTTGTTCAATTATTGAATGTAATGGTGTCTTTTATTACTTGTTTAGATCTGTTTAAAATGTATTCATCAACTGATATATACATTGAGCCCAGTGAGGAATTTCGCTTTTTTGTTGCCTCTTACGTAACATCATCTTAACACACAAACGGCAAACACTGAGTTCAAAAGTGTTAAAAAATTCGAAAACGATCAAAAGTTTTCCCCCTGATCTATGATGATATATATATATATATATATATATATATATATATATATGTGTGTGTGTGTGTGTGGTGTGTGTGTGTGTGTGTGTGTGTGTGTGTGTGTGTTTATTTTATCATCAGCAGCAGCAGCAGCCTTTTAGTGTCCGCTGTTGAACATGGAACTTCCCCAGAATTCGCCAGACCTTACTATCACGAGTGTCGCAGAGCCAATCCTTTCTGGATTTGTCTAGTTCGCCACACCATCTTATATTTTGCCGGGCGCAGTTTCACATATGATTTCCTAGGATCCACGTTTTGAGTCATTATGTACAGCAGTTGTCCGACAGTCATGCAACATGACCATCCCACTGCCATTTGAGTTTTCCAATGGATTCTATGATATCCCTGAGTCCTGCTTTTTCCCTATACTGTGCTGTTTTGTGATCTCTCCACGTGAGGTTGAGCATGATTCTCTCCTGTGTACGTTGCACGGTTCTCAATTTGAGGGCCGATCTTCTGGTTCTGGTGTTTCAGCCCCATAGGTGACTATCGTTAGGATGTATTGGTTCCAGATCTTTCTTTTTTAGACTAATGAGATTTTTCTTTTTCCTTTTTTTTTCTTGTTTCCTCTACCATCCTAGAGCGATTATTCGCTTGATTTCTCCTTCCTTCGTGGATTTAATGGTGACTTGTACTAGATAGATGTATTGGTCTACTTTTTTCAGGCCTACCTTCGATTTTGATCGCTGTATCTTTGTCCTCAACATGTTTGTTGTACATGACATTTTTTTTACTGAAGTCTATGTGAAAACTTTCTAGCTTTCTTGATTCTGTTCGTCTCGAATTATTTGGAGATGATGATGTTTTTTTGCAAAAAGAACGATGTCGTCTGTAAATCTGGGGTCATTTAGGTATTTGCCGTCTATTCTGATTCCTTCATTTTCCCAGTCTAAGTTTAAGAAGATCATCTCGAGGCTGTGAAGGGATGTGTGAACTGGTACCAGCTTGTCTCATTCCTTTTTCGAACTGAAAAGGCTCAGAGTCTTTATGAAACCTAATAAATGAACTGCTGTGTCGGTATATATATATTGCAAGACTGGCATATATGGGGTCTACGCTTGTTGCATGATAGGATCGATGACTCAGGGATTTCCTCTGAGTCGAAGGCTTTCTAAAAATCGACAAATGCAACAATGAGTTGCATTTTATATTCTGCTGTTTTCTCTTTTAGCTGATGTATCGAATGGCAATAGCGAAGGTTTGAGTAGCTTTTTCTGAATCCATCTAATTGTTATGGATGGTTTTCATGTAGCGTTTTAGTGAATCAGTCGATGGTTACTCAAAAAGGTTTGTAGATGTAGTTGAGTAGGCTAATTGGCCTGTACTTGTTTAGAGCTGTTGTTAGGTCTCCATTTTCTTCGAATATTTTATTTGCGTTATTTGTGTTTTTTTTCCTGTACTGAGAGCTCTTTTGATAGCTTTAAAGCCTACCTTTTTCGAGAATGCTTCAATGATAGCTGTTACGTATCTTCTTTGATCAGCTCATTGCTCCATCTTGATGATTTTGTTTAATCCGAGTGCTTCAATCCTTTTTGAGATTTCTTTGTTTTTTTTAAGGGATTCATTATTTTGAATTTTATATATTATCATTCTGTGGTCGCTTCCTGCATTAAGTTGACTCGTTTTTGTCTGCAAAGAAATGGTCGATTTTGTTCTTGGTTGCATGATTTGGGCTCTTCCAAGGTTTCATCTGGAAGGTATTCATGATTTTGAACCCATTTGATATTGCAAAATTGACAAGATTGTCACCTCTTTCGTGTTTTCTTTCCGAACTTGCCGGCGTAGCTTTCATTTCCTTGTTCTACCTGAGCGTTGAAGTCCCCCATAATGATGCTCGAGAATATTTTGGTATTTTGGAGCACGGTGTTCAAGTTGTCGTAGAAGTTGTTTAACTTTTCTTTTGTTGACTGTGAAGACCTTCAGTTTGTAATTCTTTGAGAGTTGCACGGTGAAACTAGCTGCACTGTCTGAGATAATTTTGAATTCTACAACGTTGTTTTTGAGGGGAGGGGGTATGAATAAGGTAGCTAACTCCAATTTGTTTCCTTTTTCTTTTTGCGTAACTGTAAAGAAGAGGTTTATTCTTTAGTTCGATTGGTTCTTCTCCAAGTCCTCTCATTTTGCTAATACCGATATGTTCCATTTTACAATTTCATTTTCAAGATCTGTTAGATGCATTTCTGTTGAGGGTGTCCTGGCATTGTAGGTGCCTGTGTACAATGTTGTTTTCTTGGTGATGTTCGGAGGTTCTGTTTGGGTAGTCGCCTTTGGAGCACATCACCCCCACCCAAAGCAATGCGACTGGGCCTTGTGAAACCACTGACCCAGCGGGAACGATATATATATATATATATATATATATATATATATATATATATATATATTCTATTTACGTTGCCATGGTCAAATGATACATTCACCGTGTAATTTAACCAGAGATCATTTCGAATAAAGTTTCAATATAGTTTAACGGAATTGATGTAGATATTGCTCTGTATTGTATTAATAATACATTGAGTACTTTTAATCTGATAAAAAATATCGAAATTAGTTTTTTTTTAATTAAAGTTTTGGGAAGTTTATGTGGAAATCATTTTCCTAGCTTCTGCATTTTTCTCTAGGATTTTAACAATGTCTTATTTAACTAACTGCATAAGCAATAAAAAGCTGAGTAAACTTCATATACACTACAAATATTTCCCTAACAGTCGTACAAAAGATTGCAAGGGAATTCAGGATTATTTCATGGATGAATGGTATCTGTCCCAAACGTACTCGGTAATCTGCCAGAAGAAGTGAACTCCAGCCAAACGTACGATTTGGGGATCTTGCTTCTATTCCTGCCACTTTGGTTGACCATAGCACGTAAACCCTTGATTTAAAGTGTGAGGTCGGCTGGGCACAGGTTGCATTAAAATTTCTATAGTGAAAGCTAGGGGCCTATTCCACATACATATTCCACCGACTAAGATACCATAGCCGCACCCCGACACACACACGTGCAAGCTCGCACCGAAACGAATCTTCGTTTGCGATTCAAAGCCATTCATTCATAATTATTATGAGATCTGTCCGAAAAAAAACCCATCTTGAATACCCCGAGAACCGGTTGTATTGCCTTGATGTAACCCAGCAACTAATCAGAGGGTACCTTACTGCTCCTATGTGAACAGACACTCTCCCGTGGGTTTACTCAGTGGGGTACGTACGTTTGGAGTGAGTTCAGATTTGTAGGATGATCAGGTGTCTTCTCCAAGTGTAGGAGAGTCCGAGGCCAAATTATTCTTCCTACAGTAAGGTTTGATAACAGGGCAGAAATTTTCAACGAACCCTTTAGTAAACAATTCGTACATAAGCCTTTTCGTCACATTTGCATACAACAGGCAGACTAGATCTTAAGATGCCTTTCATTGCTCTTGGAGTGCCCGAATGATAAATAATCAATAGCTTACGTTTCACGTCTCCAGTGGCATCAGCTCTACACAACGAAGCGGAACGATCGTTTTTTGCTTCATTCCTTAGTACCTTTGGTCTCCCCTTTTGTGATAAATGTTTTAGGAATGTTTTGAAACTGGAGTCCACGGACCCTGGGGTCCACGGACCCTGGGGTCCGTCAAATAATGCTTGGGGTCAGCAACAGTGTTCCCTTTAAACCTGACTTTGCGAATATAGTAGCAGAGAAACAATAATATCCCTAACATAGCAATCAAAAACATAACTATTGTACAGTTCTGTGCCATTTATTAAAATTCGAATAATATTTCAAATAAACATGATTTTTAAAGATCAAAACTTGTTTTTTATTGTAGTTCATTAATAAGCTTAGAAGCTAAATGATGAAAATAGGGGTCTGCCAGAATATTTCCTCTACAGAAAGGCTCCTTTTCGGAACCATAGGGTTCATGTTCCCTAAATAGCCCACATTTGTATATCTTAAAAACTGGAAAGTGCCCAGACAGCTGTTACCCCTGTCAACGCTTCACACTAACCGAATCGGATAAATTCCCCGGTCCGCCCCAAAATGTAACCCCGTCTTCCTTAGTTCATGGCCAACCTCGCCACAAAATATTTTTCAAATTCATTGAGGACTTTCGGAGATATAATGAGGAGAGACATGAGCAGATATTTAATTGTATGGGAAAAAATGGGAAAATATTTCACAATATCCCTGGGTCAAAACCCAAATAATATCACTTCTTTACACCATGACCCCATGAACACTTGATGATTCCGCTATTATCCGAATGCTCTAAAGATTAGATTGATTCTTGGTCTTTTCAAACCACCACGAGAGGTAACAGACGGCTGAGTGACTTTTTCCGACTGATTAAATAAATTTAACGCCTCCTGTTGAACAACGGCTTGGGAGAGTCGTGCGTGACGCTATCACATATCATTCACTTTACGCCTAACATTTTGGTTGATTTGATGGCGCATGCGTGTTACGCTCGGTAATATTCGGTACGGCAACTTATATTTTGACAGATTTACTCATTGTCGTTTTCAAAGTTAACGTTGCAAGTCCAAACGATTTAGCCATAATGATTTTTTCCTCCTCCTCCTTTTCTTTTTTTTTTTTTTTAATAATCTTTTGTTCGATATCTATTGCAATACGTTTACACGACAGGGTAGTACAACAGGTCTGATTAATCACTCAGAAGAAATCGTCATGTGAGCAACTTTTTTGGCAATATACCCTGCTGGGGATGATAAATATAAGTCAGATAAAAGGTGTGACTGATAAATAAGGATAAGTTACTTCTCTCGCCTTTTATTGGGTGTTGATTACGGAAAACCTGCCGCCAGACACAAAATAAGCTGCCAATTTAGCACGAGCTCACATTATAAACTGAACCTACCTCTAAAAACCTATTAGAAAAGCGGGATATCTAAAAAGAAGTTTTTTTCCTAGACATAAGGAGCAAAATCTTGTTCGTACACCTAGTATTCTCAGACGATAACCCATCTGGGTCACGAAATCGTTCAACTTCGGTGATCTTACGAGAACCGGTGGATGTACGACCAAATCGCATTGGACATACATAGGAATCCGGACAGAATCACTTGAAAACTAAAGAGACCTGTTGACAGTTTCGGTTGACGGTTTCTAAAAATGCTGTACTTTTCAAAATGACGAAATTGCTCTACGTATGGTACAATCTAGCCCGAGTGAACACTCCCGTAGGCAAAAAGAAACCAAGTGTGACTGTCTGCCTGATTGCCTTCTTTTGTGCTCAAAAAGCAACGGTATGGTTTTCATTACAAAATGATTCAGATTAAAGCGTGAAATTACGGGACGTGCAAGCAACGAGAACTTCTTGTAATTTTGGCTTTTTAATTGCTGCAATATTAAGCTTTATTATAACATGGTTTCGTTCGCAGAGGAAACCTAAAACGAGGTATTAGTTTTATTCATACATATATATATATATAAATATATTCATTTCATTCACAGAAGGAATGTAAAACGAGGTATTAGTATAAAACTAATACCTCGTTTTACGTTTCCTCTGTGAATGAACGAAATGAACAAAAACAGGCCATTCCCATTTGAATATCGGATTTACACACACACACACACACATATATAGACACTTTCATTTCATTCACAGAGGAAACGTAAATCGAGGTATTAGTATGAAACTAATACCTTGTTTTACGTTTCCTCTGTGAATGAAATGAATACACACACACACACATATGTATATATATATATATATATATATATATATATATATATATATGAGAATGGGCTGTTCTTGGTCATAATTACAATATCAATATATATAGCAGGTTGCTGGAGAGTGTGTGAGGCTCGAAATGTTGACATCCATCGGTATTTTCCTTTTGAATTTATCTAATGTATAAGAAGTTCTATTCACTTTGATCATATATCGGCAACAATATCAACTACCGAGTACCAAATCGAACAGCCGACAACGTAGATGGATAAAGAAAATGAACGCCGTACGGGATACGAATTTGCGTCCACCAGGAAGCAGCGTTAAGTAAATTCTCTACAATATCACATTCTCTACAATATCACATTCTTGTGGACTTGAACTGTGTAATCTAATGATATATAATGTCAGTAAAATGAAAACACACACACACACACACACACACACATATATATATATATATATATATATATATATATATATATATATATATATATATATAGCTCAGTCTATAGAGCAGAATCGCGTCAAGGCTGCTTCCTGGTGGATGTGGCTCTGAGTCCTACACAACGCTTATTTCTTCATTTCATTTAAGTGGTTGGCTGTTCAATCAGCTACTCGGTTAATTCCACAGTTGGACAGAATATGGTGAAAAATTGTCTCTACAATCATCACACACACACACACACACACACATATATATATATATATATATATATATATATATATATATATATATATATATATATATATATATCCAGCATTGGGAATTTCACATTGTAACATAGACCCCTACCTATAGAAACCTATGTATGGTATTTCACTCATACAACTCTAAACTTATCAGCACATTCGCAATGACCATTAAGGATAGAGAACATACATTTCCCAACGGATATCCGATCATACATAACAAGGACACCCCTTACCCCTCTATCTCGATTAACTCTGGAGATAACCTCATCTCCAACTCATCAAGTAGCAAAATAATCTAACACCTAACTACTATCCAGCTCCTCAGTATCCATGACAACCGATGTTTAAGAATGCCCATCCCCTCCGACCAGCACAACTGATAATTGCTGTTGCTACTTCCAACAGAATATCTAACCTCACCACCACAGATTTCTTCACAGACACAATACAGTGCAGACTCACTATTATGACCTCCCAGGAATCCTCTTTCTTGATTTCAATTTTTGCTTTCGAAGCGAAACGTCTGATGTTAAAGGATGTTAAGGAAACCCTTTAACCACTTAAAGGTACACACATGCTACTGAAGATGGGACCCCCCCCCCACTGAAACCTCTACAGCATATTAATTGTTTAAATTATTAATTAATTGGTTAACAAATACACTATCCATATACCTACACCCCTGGGTCTGTCTTATTCCACACACACACACACACACACACACACACACACACACAGATATATATATATATATCACTAAATTTTTGCAAAACGATGTTAAAGTCCGAGCAAAAAAAATCATGCATTTCGGGGAAAACTGTGTAAATTTTTCGCCAAATCGAACCCTCTACTCACCTTTAACCACATAATCCCCATACACCCACGATGACTGGTCGCCAAAATAATATAAGCATTGCTACATGATAACACAAGCTGAGGACTGTTTCCCTATTCAGATAGGGCTAGGGTGCAACAGTTATAACATTACGGTTAGGTTTAGGTATAACCTTACCCGAACCAAACGCCAACTAAAGAATCACTTTGCACATGTCACTAAATGATCCATTATTTAACTATTCTTTCACACTTATTGTCTACCCTGTGTATGCCTCCTCATTCAGAAGTGGCTTTGAAGGTGAGAAATGCAATATAATTGGCCAATAGATTACGCAGAAGTATCAATCCATTTACCATGTGTTCTTCAGCAAACAATTAAAATGCTTCTTTGCAACGTTTAAAAAATCCCCATTGGCAATTGTGCAGCAAGCCAGTCTTTCAAACCTACGCTTTAGTGAGTTTGGTTCTCAATGTGTGCCCTACATTTGCGATCTTCTGTCGTATTAAGCCTCACTTTCTTGTGACAAGGGATATCCGAATAAGAAAAAATTGGTCAACCCCAACACAACACAAAATAAGTATCAGACCTAATTTTGTGAACACAATACCAACGTTTTGTTCTGTATGTTATTTAATAAGCTAAGCTTAATCTGGCTCAAGGCTACACATTTTGGGCGTTCAGGGATGATCGAACTCGCTAATGGTCTGCGGCCCTAACTTGCCAATCAGTGCTCTACAGTTAAGCACCCCAAGGACACAACTTGGCGATGGCAGTTCTGATTAGAACTTTCTTTGACTCTGGTTTACCGTCTTATGAATTGTATAACACAACTATAAAAACTAAATAAATCCATAAGTTATTGTTTTTTTGTTATGAATCTGAATAAATTGAATTGGTTGTTGAATTGTTTTGCCTTACTTCTTGAATTTTCGTTTTTTTGGGGATAAGATTCCGTATTTTAAAAAAAGGGACATATTTGTGTTGTATCTTAGTCGGTACCATCATCGCCGGGTTTTGGGTCTATCCATATTTCATTGTTAAAGAATATCTTTTCCACGGTATCATACAAAAATTGATTCATTCAGCTTTTCAATGGTGCCAATTTTGATGACAAAACACACAAATCGGCAAGGATGTATCAACCCTAACTCACCAATACAGGCTAGGTCTTAGACGCTCCAGGAACGCACGCGAATGTACCTGTCCCCTTATCACCCATCCACTTCCCAACTGTAATGAAAACAGAATGAAAGGAGAGAAAAAGAACTTGTAGCTGTATGATATAACATTAGTAGGGAGAAAACCACTTACAATCAAAACTTATAATGTATACAACTTCCGCATGTGCAAAGAAAAAAGAATAAAGGTGAAGGCGATATAGAGTTGAGTTGGTGGGGGATGGATGGGGGATTGGTAAGTTGCACCCCACCCCTCAGGATCTGATCTCATCCCCCCACCCCGATTCTCACTCCCCCATCTCCCAACAGGCAAATTCGAGCAAATGGTTACTGGCTCCAGCCAGCTGTTACTGTCCGGCCTATGTAAACTTAACCAGACCTCCTGTCATATGTTGTATATAACATTGATCTTTTCACCACTGTTAAAAACTGGTTCCCGTACTTACTTACCGACTGTCATATCTACGTCTCCCTACATCCACACACACACACACACACACATGGACACATACACACATACACAGTTGTATGTAAATACATTTCAAATTCAACAATTTTCTGCTCTGCCATCTGTTTCCACCCACCGTCAACAGATGTGGTCTTCGGGTGCCTTTTCGTTTCGTTTTCTTTTTGTTTTTAAGGCAGGTTTTAGACAAGACCTCTATGGCCATTGCATTTATTATTTTGCAATACAGAAATACCCCGCTTTAGCGTTGATTTGTTACTGCGCTCTTTCGAATTGTTCTCGTAACGAATTTGGAGTTGAATTTTCGAAATGAATGGCGAATGATACAAGAGACGGCACCATGGACAGTCTCCGGAGGAACTGAACGCATTCTAAACACTTCGGTCAATGGAACATGTGTATGAGAATGAACACATTCATATACATACGTGCTCTGTCCATACAGAAACCGAACATGCGTATCAAAATGAACACATTCATATACATACGTGCTCTGTCCATAAAGAAACCGAACTTCCAAAACAGTGCACGAATGAGACGTAGTACATGACTGAAATATTATGTAGCAGCGACATTGACCTCAAGTTTTCAAAAAAGATAAAAACGATGTCGAGCTTCATTCGTTAGTTTTTTGAGCTACATATGCCAGAGTGGACATGTGTCTTGCGCTTGGCTCTTCTCTTCCCTCCAAGTCGAAAAGTGAAGCATCTTGAAGAGCAGTGTGTTTGTACGAAATATTGTTTCAAATAAGGAAAACACCTCTAATTTTGCAACAGGAAAAGGCTCTCCAAAAAAGTGATGCTCTATTGAATCAGAATTTCACCTAAATACGTTACTCTTCAAGGTTTATCAGGTAGCGATATACATCAACATCTAGCGATATTTCACCTGCTTCAGGAAATAACTCCCCAGCGAGATGCACAACACCAATCCCCTCTTGTTGAGGCTCATCAATGGCATCATGTATTTTAAAATGTTGAGAATGACCCCCCCTGACAGGGAGCGCAGCAGCTGGGCTGACGTGTTCTTGACATGCTATTTATGCTATATTATATGAACCTGTGTATCTCAGTTTCATTTAGAGCAGCATTTTTAAGAACGTATCTCGAGCGTTAACTGAAGTATCATTGTATTTACCACTTGTACTAAAGGTCAATGTTCAAGTCTTTCAAGGACTGATTTATCTCGGCGCGTTTACCCCCAGTTGAAAGACTAGCGTAACACTATCTTTCTACTCTCCATCGGGGTTGACACTATCTTTCAACTTTCCATCGAGGGTGGCTAGATGTTTTCTTGCTGAATAAGGCCGAATTTATACGGTCTTGGGACAGGATTGAGAACCTCCGCCGGACACCGAAATAATCAAATAACTTGAAATCCATCATCAGACCTGGCTTGTTGAGAAAATGGATTAAAATATTTTCCTGTCTATTATTCACGTATATTCATGTAGCATCTTATCGTCAGTGATGGAATTGGGTTTCGGGAATTAGGTGTACGATTGGGCCAGGTTTGGGGAACTAGGTTTACAGTAATATCTCCGTTGATAGATATTGAACATGCAAAACACCTGGAAATTGACAAGTAGGTGTAGACCGTTCATTTTTGTACCCACTCCCCAATTTCCACCTCATCAAATCATCCGTGTGTAAGAGATTGTTATCTTTTGTAAATGCTCCCTCAGTACCAAATCTTTATTTTTGGGACCATATAGCTTTATTCAGTACCAAATATGCTCAATTTTAGTCTTGAGTACCAAATCTTCATTTCTGGAATCAAATAGCTTTGTTCAGTGCTAAATATACCCAAATTTGTTCTTGAGTACCAAATCTCTATTTTCGTAGGTGGATACCTTTCTTCTGTACTAATTTTGCCCAAATTTAGTATCAAGTACCTAATCTTCATTTTCGTGACTGAATAGTTTCGTTGAGTACCAAATATGTGCAGTTTTAGTTTTAAGTACCTAATCTTTATTTTTAGAACGACATAGCTCTGTTAAGTATCAAATATGCCCAATTTGGGTCTTAAAGAATCCGAAATGACTACCCTGTACTCCATCCATCTTACATCTGGCTTTGCGTTGTACTCAACTAAGCTTAATAAATATCGATACTCACTACTCAGGTAATGATGTGTTGTTGTTGCTGAACAATATTTGATTTTTAAACAACAGGTGCCCATGTTACGTCCCCAATCTCGGATAGAATGAATAAGAGTGAATAAATGCTCATCTGAAGGACCGTCCCAAGCCTTTATGAGGCCCTAAGCAGAATTTTATTTGTGGACCTCACACTGTCTCTTGGGGGCTTCTGGATTCCACGGGGCCCTAAGTAATCTCTTAGTTCGTTTAATCCTCTAGCTGGCTCAGCTAATCGAACTGTAAAAATTCCCTGAAGTTTTTTTGCATTTTATAAATCAATCACTAATTTATACGTTTATTATTTGAAAAAAAAAAAGAAAAAAGTTGTCTCAAGTCTAGTCAAGGCCAAGACTACAAGTTTTTTTTTTTTTCTGACCACTCCATCGACAGGATGAAGGTCCACCAAAGAAATATCTTCTCCATTTCAGTGACTTATATACTAATAAATCTATTATTTATAAATTGATGAACCAAATCACTTTAATTACCAAATTTATGTACAATGATATTTTGTATTCGAGGCAAAAGACTGAATGGACAAGTTAGAGTCGCATCTTTATCTCTTCTTTGACGGCCCAAAATGTTCAAGTATGAGATTTACCCTGGCTTTTAAAATCATCTTATCAAATAAAGGATGTGTAGCACAAACTGAAAAGAGATCGACTCCCAACTTCTGTTTGGAAGGGGATGCATGAAAATTGAATATTCATGCATTTTACACATAGAAATAAGGCAAGCAGTGGCATCATACAGAAAAATAAGATATATTCTTACTTATGAAATGTGGGTAGCGTTATACAGAAAAATAAAATATATTCATACTTATGAAATGTGGGTAGCGTTATACAGAAAAATAAAATATATTCATACTTATGAAATGTGGGTAGCGTTATACAGAAAAATAAAATATATTCATACTTATGAAATGTGAGTAGCGCTATACAGAAAAATAAAATATATTCATACTTATGAAATGTGGGTAGCGTTATACAGAAAAATAGAATATATTCATACTTATGAAATGTGGGTAGCGTTATACAGAAAAATAAAATATATTCATACTTATGAAATGTGAGTAGCGTTATACAGAAAAATAAAATATATTCATACTTATGAAATGTGGGTGGCATTATACAAAAAATAAAATATATTCATACTTATGAAATGTGAGTAGCGCTATACAGAAAAATAAAATATATTCATACTTATGAAATGTGGGTAGCGTTATACAGAAGAATAAAATATATTCATACTTATGAAATATGGGTGGCATTATACAAAAAATAAAATATATTCATACTTATGAAATGTGAATAGCGTTATACAGAAATATATAATATATTCATACTTATAAAGTCGGGGTTGCATCATACACAAAAATAAAATGAATCCATACTTATAAAGTAGAGGTCCCATTATATACAAAAATAAAATGTATTCATGCTTTTTGCACAAATTAAGTGTATTTTGCTTTACACACAAAAATAAGATATATTTGTGCTTTTTACACATAAATCCAATGGTCCTCAGGCACAAATAAATTGGCCGGCCACAAACGGAGGCGACCTGGAGGCTTCCTTTTCGTTTGCTTCAATCCTTTTGAAAAGGAGAGGGTCCACAACTCATAATGTACTCGGTTAGTGGGCGCGTGCACAGGAAATGCTCGTGCCGCGAGTCGAACTCAGATCCTCCAACGAGTGTTAAAGACGTTCAACCATTACACCTTCTTAGCACAAATTAATGAAGTAATTTTCAATAATTGCGACGGGCTATTCCTCAGGGAAAATATTTCTGCGATTTTGTTGCTGTTGACTTCAGCATTTTTACAATTCGCTATTCTGACCATAGAAGGATTATCAAAGTTGTCTGTGGCTGAATACTGATTGTGGTTGATTTGATGTTGAAAGATTTGCATTGGGTACAGTTGCCAATGAGTGGCATTCATGATGTTTTATCCTCGGGTAGCGTTCCGCAATATTTTTAGAATGGAGGAACTCTTTTAACATCTTTAACACCTGAAAGAGTCCCTACATAAGATATATTATGTACAACTTACGATATATCACTTCGTTAGAAAACTGTGTGTGTATTTTATACTATGTATTATATTATACGAATGTTGTAACAGTAAAATAATGAAAATATGCTTTGCATATCATTCAATAGCTAAGAGTTTTTATGGCTTTGTAATTCCAAATAAACAATTGTTCTTCTATATTTGAATATTTCAAGAATGTCTAATTGGAGAAACTTGGACGTAATATTCACTATTAATACCAAGTTTCGTTGAAATCTGTTTGGACTTCTCTGTACTAGAAAAAATATATAAATTTGGTACTTTCATCCTCCGTATATATAATAGCCCTATTTTGTAAGTAATGCTTGCATTAATTCCTGACAATACAGTTGCCTTCTTCTTCTTGATATTCAATGTATTTCTTTTGTAAAATTATCAACAATGCTTTTCTAATATAGATCGTTTGAGAGGCATTTGAATTATACATACGATAGCCCTGTTGTGTAAGTAACGCTTGCATTAATTCTTGGCCGCTGACTATGTTCTTTTTCATTCAAGAGTTTCTAATACATATAAACCATAACTCCATCCCCAGCAGAAATTTTGGATTTATTTGCACAAAAAATTCTGAAACTTGGCAAAGTAGTGGTGGAGTATGTGTAAAGTCAGTGTGTTGGCATAAGAAGAAACAAAACCTTGACTCTATATTCTAAGTTCAAATGCAAATGATGATTGAAAAAGCCTTCATCTACCTATGAAATCACTAAGGACCAGAAATACTAGAGTGAAATAAAACCTTTGGCGTTTGCTCAACAAATTTTATCTGTGACTTACGTAGATAGCTAGTTATAATTAACCCCAAAACTGCAAGTGATAAGTTCTACGGCCAACTCGATAAAATCTGCATTTTATTGTGATTGATGGCTACTCAGTTCTATCTGTGAATCAGGGTTTTATTTTGCAATGGATTATCTGGCAATGGACAAGGGCTTTTATCTTCCAATGGATAACTCTTACTCTTCACCACCTTCCACAGTTAATGGGTTAATAACAGTGTTATCACCTGTAGGATAATGTTGGGGTTTGCAATAATACTTGTGTAATAGTTATTGAGGTTTTTAGTAGTGCAAAAATTGTATTGTCAGTAACTTTGAGAAGAGTCATTTGCATTCCAACTTCTGTTAAAACAACTCAACCTATTTTTCTTATCTTACGGATATTACATATTATACCTAAAGAAGGCCGTGGAATGGATCGTCTGAAATATTGTGCTTAGAAAATCAAAAATACGAAGTAGAGATTGGAAGGTCTGAAGAAAAATTAGAAAATACGAAGATATCTTTTCTTTTTATTCAAGCAGATTGAAGTCTTCGGTGGGGGCGGTCGTGTGGTTTTTTGTTGTTTTTTTTTTGTTTTTTTGGGTTTTTTTGTTTTGCTTTTTAACTGTTCATGACGAAAGGTGACTCTTCTGTAATCTATTATTGTATTGTAATTAGTCTATGAAAACAGCAGCTAGCGCTCCCAGTTATGTAAGATAGAGTGAACAGAAGTACGTAAATACATATATGAAAGAGAAGACAGATGGTTTGTAGATTTGAAAGCACCAGCCAGGAATTAATTCTGCTAAAGTAATCAAAAAATAACAACTTAATTCCAAAATCTTCTATTCGAGTTGCGTTCCTTGATAAGTTCGGCAAATGCCAACCTCAGTGGATTTTTTCGGCGGACTGTTTTTTTGTTTTTTCAATTGTTTTACAATCTCTTGAAAATTGTTACATTTGCATATAAAAAGGTGTGTATAAATGTAACAACTATTGTGGGAAAGGGATAGTATTCTAAATTATGTTCGAATAGGGTTTCAATTTGGAGTTGGACTAAGTAAATATCTTAATCGCACATCCCTGGTGGTGTAGTGCAATGGTAAGGCATGGGAATGGCGTTCCTTTACTTTATATATATATATATATATATATATATATATATATATATATATATATATATATATATATATATTCCTAAAAAATTTTATTAGAACAACCCAATGATGAGAAACATTAACTAATATTTGTCAAAATACTTATTCCAAATGGTCTCAAAAGTCTCAGAAATTGGTTGAATTTCAAAGATTTTCTCGGACGGGGAATTCGAAAGTGCAAATAGCCCTGCGTTCCCTCACTTCTCTTTTTAGCACTACACCACCTCCGATTTCGTTTTCATACTTGCTTCGGATTTCTCTGTCTCCTTACACTTCTATATTGTTCAGTTTTCCCTTTCTCTCTCACTCCCTCTCGCTCTCGCTCTCTCTCTCTCTCTCTCTCTCTCTCTCTCTCTCTCTCTCTTTCTATTATTTTATAATCTATTTCTACTCTTACCCTCGCTACTACTACTCTCTCTTTCTCTCTTAAACTTCCTGTCAAAAGTTCTCACCTTATCTACAGTTTCGCTCTCTTTCTCTCTCTTGAACTCTTTCTCTCTCTTGCACTCTTTCTCGCTCCTGCATTCCCTCCCTTGCATTCTCTCCCCCTCTCCTCCACTCTATCTTTCATATTCTCTCTTCTGCACTCACCTGAACCCTCTTGAGTTCTCTCTCTCTCTCCAACATTGTACACACACACGCTCCCTCTCTCCCTCTATCTCGCTCTCTCTTTTGCACTTCCACACTCATTCTCCCTCTTACACTCTTTTACACTATCGCTCTTATTTTTTTACACACACACACACACTCTCTCTCTACCCCTCTCTCTTATTCTTTTACACTATCTTGCACTCTTGTACAACCCCCCTCTTGCACTCTTTCATTCACTCTCTCTTACATTCTTTTTAACACACTCTCTTGCACTCTTTCACCCACTCTCTCTTGCACTGTTTTTCTAACATTTGTAATTTTTTACCCACTTTCTCTATCTGGCACTCCCAGATCCACTTTTTCTTGCACCCCTTTGTACTCTCTCTCTCTCTCTCTCTCTCTCTCTCTTGCACTTTTTCATACTCACACTCTCTTTCCCTCTTATCCTCACTCTCCTTGATTCGATTTATCATTTTCTATCTCTCTTCTTCACTCACTTCCTGTTTCTCTTTCACTCTTTCTCACACGCACACTCTCTTGCAGTGTGTTACACTTTCTCTCCTTCTCTTGCACTCTTGTACGCTTTTACACCCCGTTTTTCTCTCCTTCACTCTTTTATGGTCTCTCTCTCTCTCCCTATCTCTCTCTCTCTCTGTCTATCTCTCTCTCTCTCTTGCACTCTTTTATACACATCTCTCACCATTTTATGCACTCTCATAAACTCTCTTTCCTGCACTATTACGCTCTCTCTTTCTCTCTCTCTTTCCTACTTTTTTACTCCCCTCTCTCTCTCTCTCTCTCTCTCTCTCTCTCTCTCTCTCTCTCCATTTCTCCATTTTTCTCTCTCTCTCTCTATTTCAGCTTCCCACTCACTATTTGGACATTTTCAACTTCTACGTTCATACATTCCTATGATTTTCTTGCCCTTTTCCCGCCAGAGTACAACTCCAAAATCTATAAAATAACCAGCCTCTTTTTGGCAATTCTAGATGATGACATTTAAATCTTACACTTTTTAAGGACTGTTTTTTTAAGCATTAACGTAATTACGTTAAGCATTTTAATTAAGGTTGACATTTAATTCATTCAACAGATGATAGTTTAATTCTGAACAACAGATACACTAATTGATTTATGGCAACATGTCCTTAGTTGGTCGTGTGATTCATGATGTGTCATGTCCTATGCTTAATTGATTTTTAATTGAATGAAGGTACACAGTCACATTTAAACTCCTTGGGACCAGATACTTTTCAGAATTCAGAATTTTTCGAGTTCTTGGAATGGTTGTACAGATGCAATATTGATAATGACAGATAATTCCTTTCCTCTTTTTCATTGTTGTCCATAATGGTCTTGGTGGGATGGAGGTTAACCTTGACTTTTGGTGTGCAGCAGTTTTTTTTATTATTTTTCATCAGAATTCAATCCTTAATCAGGATCCAATTGGTGCCACCCGTAAAAGCTTTGACAAACTGAGATATCTTGGAAATTGATAATGACTTCATTAGGGCTAGGGCCCGACAGAGGTTGAAATCAAAGTAGTCGAATATACATTTACTATACATCATTGGAAAGGAAATTTTGAGCTAAAACAAATTGTTACAAAAACCAAGGGTCAAAAATCAACAGAAAATTATTGGAATCTGCTGCTCTTTTCAACATTTTTTTGTCTCTAAAGACAATAAATCACCGAAAAGTAAACAAAATATCCGTAAGCAACCGGGGCATATCTGACTAGTGGGAGCATTGAGAGACAACTACGTGATGTGGGTTGACCCAAGACCGCCTCGAAATAATAATTTCTGCTTTTCTGTACAACGCCTAGCAGACTGCAACGGTAGTAAGTGAGATTACATTGGTTTCTATAATTCTGGACAAGATAATGTATCTGTACTAGACAAACAAAAGTTCTTTGCTCTTTTGGTCTTGGCGAAACCAGGTATCCTTGCTGGATTCATATGTTGCCGTGAGATTCTGAAATGAGTGACTTTGTGAAATCCGTAGATAATTCGTGAATTTTTTCAAAACTTTCAGTAATTTCATGGAATCCCTAGTTTCACTATCAGTGTAGTAATGGTTAACGAGTTTGTGATATTCATCATTACAACTGTAATGGATTCAATCTTCGCTGGATACCCAACTACTTTGGCCTTGTGTCAAACTAAGCTAAACTCAGTAAATATCAAGTATACTCTGCTTCAGTGCATATTTACCGAATTCAACTTAGTTTGACACAAGGCCACTGTGGTTGTGCACCCAATGAGGATCGGACTCATTACAGTAATATTTGTCAGCATCAGAAGTTTGTTAACCATTAATACCCTGGTTGTGGTACTAGGAATTTCATGAAATGTCTGAAAGGCTCGGGAACATCAAAAAAAAGTCCCCAGAAAATTTCACAGAATCACTAATTTCACAATCTTGCTATAACATTTATATTCCTTGCATTCCCATCGTCTGTCTCAGCTCTTTCTTTCTCATACATCATTCCATCTGCTGCATGTTATATTTATTCTGTTTGATAAAAAATGAAAACTTATTCAAAGGAAATGGAAATGTTTGTGGAAAAGTAGACCATATTCTTCACAATGGTAAAATTGTGCAACAGATAAAAAAAAAGGACAAGACCCAGTCTATTGGATTGATTTCTTTTTACTTGTTTGTATTTATTCATCAGATGATGATGATTATTATTATTACTATTATTATTATTATTATTATTATTATTATTATTATTATTATTATTATTATTATTATCATCGCCCTTCCTTCCATCACCCACCCCCGTCTATCAATTCAAGTCAGGTGACATTTCATAAATCATATGACACTGGAATGGATGAAACAAAACCTAAAATCCACATGATGACCTATATTTTCTGTCTGTAGTATTTGGGAAGGGGGATAACTATTAAAGGCTAATCATAGAGTAATCGCCCTTAGTTATTCGGGTTTGCAAATGTGTTAAAGATCTGAATTCGTTTAGGTTGAAAATAATCAAGGAAATGCAGAGCAACATGATGCTTGCAATATTTTACAAGTACAATGCAATTACAAAATTATTGAATGTTCTGACAGCATGAGTATACTAGTTAAAAGAAACCACCCCCAAAATGCAAATTCTTTGGAATCTTGAGACTCCTTATGAGTTATTAACTCAGCTTAGCTTAGTCTAGCACAAGGCCACCCAGCATTCCCTCTATTCTTTGTTTTAAGCACAACCTCACCCTCAATAAGTACTGATAGTCAATTGGATCTCTCTGCTTTAAACGAGAGATACATTTTTGTTCTAAATTCTGAATTCCTTGTTTTTGTCATTTGAAAAAAAAAACTGACAGAGGAGAAAATCGCTGAAATTTTTAAAAAATCTAAAATGTGGAGTGCTGGTTAGTCACTCTGTTGAAACAATCGCGTGACCAACGTCTTTCGACAACGTCCACTCTTGTTTTCGTGATCTATCAAAAGACAAGGGACGTAAATTATTCATTGATCACCTCTTTTCCGATTTTTGGATCTATCTCCCCGACACGACATGCTGCCAGAAGATGTTGCTCACGTGACAGTTTCTATTGAGTCACCAACCAGACTTGTTAATGGAATTTTTCGGCTCCTCCAAAATGTGTTTCTAAGATATTAGATTAAATGAACTGATGGCCTTGAACTGTATATAAATCGCACTGTCAGCCGTCTGGTTATCTATGTCAATGGATTTTAACCCTTATACCACCACGCCCCTCTTCAATAGTTGGATCTTGTTTGTGTCCACGCCTCTTGACATCTTCAACCAAATGATTAGTTTGGAATAGGTATTGTAGATCTATAAAAAAAATAATTTTCAATGTACAGTGTGTGCCAAATTATTATGCAAAAGTTTTGTATCATTGAAAATTCAGTTTCACGTAAGATGAAGAAGGATGATATTACACAAACTATGGCAATGCTGACCTGTGCCAACATAGCAAGAATTGAGATAGTAAACAGACGGACGCCATTTTTGCTATAAACTTGCATTTCAAGAGAGCCAAATTATTAGGTAACCACTGCAAAGATATCAGATAAGAGTCGTAAAAGTGATTTAACGTAGGCCTAGAATGATTCTATCAGCACACAGCTTGAATAACGCGTTACAATACTTGAAATAGCAAAACTGCTTAATAGAGACAGTAAAGGAATACGTTGAAGACCTTGATGCATCACATAGAACATCAGATAAGTGGAAGTCCAGGATAATAACACGAATTGGGTGGATTGTCGGAAAGATAACTTCCATAAGCAGCCGAACTATTTTCGAATAGGTTGATCGAGGTAACGTGTCCAAATCATCTTAATGCCGAATTCTCCGTTGTATCGAAAAATGTGTCTTGCCTGACATTCAACCGCCTTTGAACAAGGTGAAACGTCTAGAATGGGCTAAAAAGTATTTTTTAAAAATGACTTAAATGCTGTTCTTTTTTACTGACCAGTGCTCAGCTACCCTTGATGGATCGGATGGACGAGTGCGGGCTGCGTTACAAAGGAAGATAAGCGTCCTGTTCAACTAAGCATAATGAACCTAGCAGATTTGGGCTGGAAATGTTGGAAACGAATCGGTTGGACTTCGAAATCTATCAGAAAAATGACTTCCCTGGTTTATATTGAATCAAAAAAACAAAAAAAAAATTCAATCTTGGTTTATGAACAAGTTTCTCGGCCTACGCACGAAACTTATCTTCACGCAAGACAACGCTTCTTCGAACAGTGAGCACAAAACGGTCGACTTTCTGGCTAAAATAGGTTCCAGAAATGGTAGATTAATAGACTGACCACCATTTTCTGTAGATTTCAACCTGATTGAAACTCTTTCGGGTATCCTCCATAAGGAGAAAACGGGAGTCAGTTTGCTACCAAAGGAGACTTATGGCAAGCTATTCTGACAAGTGCAGAAACTATTACAGCAGAAAAAATTCAACAAAATCAATAAATGATCGACAAACATCTGTGATTTGTGGACGAAGTAAATGATTTGAATCAGAGTTTTTGTTTTCAAAATTGCATGATGTTATTTTATAGACTTCAGAATTTCATGTAAATGAGTTTGTTTGTCTTGTTTAAACTTTCGTATTTATGTCTGCTCTTTCAATGATTAAATCAATGCATAATTAGTGTATTATACTGTTTGCTACACATGCTTAAAAAATTTGGCGAGATAAAGATAAAGGAATTTTCCTTTTAAATGCCTCGTATTTGTCACTGCCTTTACATTTACGTTCAATATTTGCAGACATTGCATAATAATGCTATGCGAATATTTGTGTGAAAAATTATCTAAATTCCTCCTCTGTAGCAGAATTTAGGAGGGAAAAACACATATGCTATGCATAATAATTTCATACGCTTTATGTTCGTCATGATATTATGCAAACAATCGTTAAGAGAACTCCCAAAAGATAAATTCTTACTTTATTTTTTCTTGTGGAATTGCCCCCCCCCCCCTGTCATTACTCTCACCCCTCCCATGTAACTTGCTCATGATAATGCTAATAATTAATCAACTACATCAACAAATTAATCGGTTACTTGTAATTCTTTGGGATTTCTCGCTCTCCGTCTCTCTCTCTCTCTCTCTATCTATCTCTATCTATCTCTCTCTCTCTCTCTCTCTCTCTCTCTCTCTCCATCTTTCTCCCTATATATTCCATATCTCTGCTCAATTCTCTCCCTCTCTCTCTTTCAATCAACCAACCAACCAGATGGTTTCACCATAGTCTTTGAGTGGCAATCTGTCAGCACTGTCTGCCAACCTGGAGTACATCAGAAACAGTCTGTCTTACACATGTTGGCTTGTGCTTCGAGAATCGCGTGTAAAGCTTTAACATATTTTCAAAAAAAATGTTTGAATATTACATTTTCTGGTCTGCAGATGTTTCTTCTTCTTCTACCATTTTTTTTTTTTTTTTTTTTGAGAGGTGAAGACGGAGTCTCCAATGAAATGGGCAAATGTTGTGAAGGTTTGTGAATGACATCCTTTAACCTTCCAGGTCATTCTTCAGGAGTTACGAGAAAGCAAGTGGAGAAGAAAAAATCAGTGTTAGGAATGACATTTACCTACAAACCAAATATCAGTGGTCTACAAAACATAGTCAACGTAGTTCTCTCCAGTTATCAAGTGGTTCTTCCTAGCTGGCTGGCTGACACTCTATGCATGTGTAACACGCACAGGCTGTGCCATTAGAGCTAGAGTGCTGAAAATTTAAATATTTACCACTTGTTATACCCAGAAAAAAACTTTCGGGTTTTTTTTGTAAAAATGAGGATAGGGTGTAAATTTTCAATATAAGTTTATGCAAAACTCATCCCTTAGTTTGTGCCCGGTAGCGTTCATGCCTATTATTTGAAGATTCAGACTTTTTAGTTATCAAACGAAAGGCGTAACCTATCACTAACTCATTCATTGATCACTCCTCTTTCATTTTTTCATTGATCATCCCCAACATGACATGATGCCAAAATACGTTGGTCATGTGATGGTTTCTATTGAGTGGTTTAATTGACCTGTAGTTTTAGGGCTTACAACAGATAGCAAAGAAGAAAAAATATGGAGTATGAATGGACATTTCTACTGGAACCTGGTGATCTTTGCATTGTTTTGTTGTAGCTGCTTGTATAATTAATGAAGATTTGATTAATAATGTCTGTCTAGATGTAGAGAAACAATAATTCATGAACAATTAAGAATAATTGACTGATGTTCGGTAATTACTCGTACAGAAAATTTAAAAGCCGTCACTTAAAAATTGGATATGATGTGAGTAAAATGATTTCAGCGCTTGGAAATATTCTTATGGTTGTGTAATTACTAAGAAGAGCACCATGTAATGAAATGTCTTTGCTAATTGATTGCTATATAATTAATCATAATTCCTAATTGGAATCGAATCACTTGATTTTGCACTGTTGTTGCTATTTTATGAGAAGGAATCAAAGTATGCCTTCTCTTATCTGATAACCTGTAATCCGGTTCCTTCACTAATTCGGCACTGATTTTTTAATATCCTGGGTTACTGAAGTTTTAAATTTTCCGACTGCACTGCACCAAGCTGCTGTGTATTGTTTCGGTTGCATTACATCTGTTCACCTGTTAAAGCTCCTTTGTAAACACGATTCTCGTTTGTTTTCTCATGTTTATCAATATCACTTCAACCCCGGTTATGTCTTTTGTGAGTGAAGGAAATGCATCCCATGCTGAGAAACAAAAACAGTGTACATTATCGATTAAAGGTCCATCTGTGCCAGCACAATATATTACATCATTAAAATTTCAATCACTTTTCATGTAATTCTTCTGTTTTCTTGTTATCTAAGATGTACTGATTTACAAGATACTCTAAATGTATGATGAGTTCGTTTGCTTCAGTGTTCAGTTATCCGGCATTTTCGCTAATCCATGACGGAGAATTCGACATCAAAATGATTTGCACACGTTACCTCGATCAACCACCGCGAATATAATTTTGATGCTTAGGACTGTTTTTTTTTGGGGGGGGGGGGTTCTGACGATACGCTCAATTGGAGACACTTTCCGCTGTTGACCTCTTCTGTTTCCAATGCATTGCTCCAATATTCGACGGTCTTTGTTGAGCAGTTTTGCTATTCTAAGGATTTTACTGACTTTTTCAAGCTGTGTGAAGATACGATCCATCTCAGTCTGCGCTAAATCATTTTTACAACTCATATTTCAATACTTCTGCAATGATTACCTAATAATTTGGCACTCTTAAAATGCAAGGTAAAAGCAAAAAAGGCGTCCGTCTATTTACTGTTGCGCAGAATGCCTTCATTTTTGCAACGTTGGTGCAGGTCGGTGTTGCCAATATTTGTATCAAATAATTTTTCTATATCTTACGTGAAACTAAATTTACAATTATCTAACAATTTTGCTAATCCAATAATCCTCAGATCATGATGGTGATGGATTAAAGAATGTTTACCTGGATCACAGAGAATGCTTAGTAAAACAAAACTGGACAGTTGTGAAGGTGGAGTTTTGAATAACTGTCGAGACATTTCTTGTCTGAATTTGGTTTCGTGAAATGTTTTAATCATTATATGCAGGTTTGATAACACTTACTTCTTTATCTTCTTTGTTTTGTTTTAATACACCACTAATATAGTACCCGTCAGAAATGACAGGATTACTTATGTATGGATCAGCATTTCTGTTTAGGATCAGACTGTTGGTTTGCTCTGCCTGGGATCTAAGTATCACTCACTGGTCCCCTTATTAGGGTCAGTGTTGCATATTTGTGCTCTGCCTAGGATCAAAGTGTTTCTCTCCGGCACTTCTGCCTAGAATGTGTAGAATCTGTGCACTCGAAAAAAAATGTTGCATATACCCACACAGATAATGACTGCGTAATCAGTGTAATTTCAGCTTTCTTCGTATCTGATATTTTCTTTAATGTTAAATCCATCTTTGAAGAGAGCAATGCTCTTCCCCTCTCATACATTGGATTGTCTTCTTCTGGCCTCTTTTTTCATTGAATTTTCACAGGTTCAGCACAGAGGTCGTGAGAAAAATAAATATCATGTTACTCTACATTTTCTTGTTTGACCTGATTGAACTCGAATTATTTTTGCATTTGCAAAAAAAAAAATGAATGAGAAGGGGAGATAACTCTACGATTAGAATTCCCTTGTTATAGCCTTTGACAAATGTTACAGATAGAAATATAGACGTACACGTGGCGAATTGAATGAATAAATAAGGAAGGCAGCTGACAAGTAGACAACTGCTTTATGGTGACCCATTAAACATGCATTTAATGCTGAAGGCCATTGTATGATGACACTATAGTTAATCTAGATTTGAACGAAACAAAACAAAACCAAAAAAAAAAAACAAAACAAAATAGAACAAAACACACACCAAATGATGCACTTTTATACAGAACTTTCTTTTGCGTGATCGAATCCATCAGAAGGTTGCATGCAACACAAAATAAACAACTGAATGAAAACACCTGAGTTGGTCAGGAAATTATTTGATTAATTTTAAATGAAAAGAGATTGCCCGAGAAGAATTCAATGTCTTCAGTTATTGTATTTCCTTTCAGTTCCAATATTTTTCGTCATATAGTAATAATTTACCGATATGTTTCTCTGGTTGATCATATTCCTACAGCAAAACGTGAGGAAAACTAACAAAGAAGTTAAGTGAAATTATAATACGCCAAGGGATTGTCTATATTTTTGTCTCTGACATTTGTAAAGGTAGATAACTATAAAATATTTATTGTAGAGTAGCTTCCCTTATTTTTTGGTGAATACTTAGAGAATATTGGGCACCCAACAAGGATTGAACTCACTACAAAATGGTAGTCTGTTAGACTACTTCCTTAACTATCACCCAACAGCAAGGCCCCTCACAAACTCACGCAGAGTAGAATTTTTTTTTCAAGTACGAAGTTTTAGAAAGTAGCTCGAATCCCGCCCAATGGACGGTTTTTTTTTCAAGTACGAAGTTTTAGAAAGTAGCTCGAATCCCGCCCAATGGACGGTTTCCCGGCTAATTCCTGCGGGAGGCCTGAATGGGGCTTTTGATCGCAATAAAAGACCAAAATGTTTTTTAGGGGTACCTCTGACTGCAGTGCACCATCTCGGCTAGTGGTCAGATAGAGACAAACAGTATCAGATTTATGACATAGATAGATAGATAGATAGATAGATAGATAGATAGATAGATAGATGAAAACAGATCATCATCATCGGGAAGAGTGCGAACGCAGACCCAATATCATTATTCTTTTTATTTTCGAAGACTAATACGCAACAAACATGTACCAGGGTCTTATTTGTATCTACAGATGTAGTAGTCATGGTTTTTGCCGTTCTTGAATTGTACAATGTAGGACAGACTGACGGACATTCAGCAAATCAAG
The DNA here is from genome assembly GCA_963457665.1 of Thysanoteuthis rhombus. NCBI lineage: Eukaryota > Metazoa > Mollusca > Cephalopoda > Oegopsida > Thysanoteuthidae > Thysanoteuthis > Thysanoteuthis major. The sequence goes on along the minus strand of OY735198.1, from coordinate 71,328,030 downwards.
CTTACTTCTCACTAACACAATTGTCGATGCTGGGAGCCTATGGGTTGAATTCGTGATTATTCGTGCTAAATACGAGCATCACCGGGATGAAGCGTTTGAATTGTTGCGTAATTTTCAAAAAATATGAAAATTTCATCTTTCACCAAACTTCGAAAAACCCTAGAGATCCTTGGCATGATCGTAGATTCCTTGACATACTCGCAGCATGTCCGTGGTTATCTGGCATTATCCGGGACTAAAAATGGAGTCACGAAAGCTATCTGAATGTCCCGAAAAGGCTACGGATATTCGGAGGAAAAAACTCGGGTGTTCGATGGAAAAGCCTTGGATACGAGACAGTTGTCCGAGGGATAAACTTTTGTAGACGTCATGATGAGGTTTGACAACGTTATAAGCCACGGTTATACGAGAGGTTCGGTATGGGTATGCAACAGATATGCTATGTGTATGCAATTGTATTACGGTTTTTGATGGTTACGCTACGGTATTACGTTTGGGGGTACCAGTGCGGATGTACGACAGTTATCCTTAGGTTGTGCAACGGTTTTTGGTACCACGTGACCTTCAACGACTATAATACCAGTCCGTTGCTCAACCGTTGTCAGCGAGTGAGGGTGTCAAGCAGAGTGCTATTAAGGTGAACATGAGTGTGTGTATTTATTTATCTATTTATTCTTTAGAATGCGATTAACTAAGGGATGTCGAATTTTTGATCGGAAATTGCAAGTAATTATGAAAATCTATTTTCCTATGTAAATTGAAGTGCATTCAATCTATCAATCAATAAGATCTTCATTCTAAAAATTTGTCAGTTTTGAGAGAAATTATGTTTTTATTGTCTTAGTAGAGATTTTCATTTATATTCCTATGCGGAAATATAGGTTCATCACATGGAATGTCGTCTCCTGGTAGAGCCTTGGGGTCTGTTAAGCAGTGTTGCCAACTCAAAAGGAATCACACTACCTAAGCCTCGAAAAGGCGTTATAAAACGCCAAAACGCGCTTAAAAAAAGTACTGGTAGCGTTTTGAAGTCCATTTTAAATAACTGAAAATGGCCATATTCACCAAAAATTGCATGAAAATAGGTCTTTAAAATATCTGGAATAACTAAATATGGCAGTAAATATTGAATTTTTGCACTGCTAAAACAGGAAATGCACCAAATTTAGCTGAACTTATCCCTCAATTCAGGTCTCACCAGGGAAACAATCTCTGAAGACTCTGCCATTTGCACCCACATTGATGTATTTACATCTGTATTGAGCATCCACTAACGTCATCAGCTCAATGGAATGGAATTACATAGAACCAACATTGGGGGCATTTAATGGCCACATGCTTCCCATCTACAGAACCACCTTTATGATGAAAGTTCTATATGTTAAAGAAACCTTTAGCAACTTGATTCCATGTATCGGGTGCTCTAGGACAGGTCATAGCTTACTCTGTGCACTTCTGGATGATGGTCTCACGGGTCTCTGAGATCAGTTTGCTTATCTTGTTGAACACCAAACTGAAGTTATACGAGAGGCTATTGAATAAATCCCCATTTGCTATGTACCTAAGAGCTATGGCAAGACGAAGTCCAGGTTCTACGGCTTTACACATAGAAGTGTCGTTCTTTTCAAGCTTTGGTCCCACGCGTGCCACCAGCTTTTGGGAGCCCCAGGAAGTTCTTGTAATCCTTTTCTATCTTCTCAGTCGCTCGAACCGTCCATAGAGGACCCTCGTCTACAACAAGTGTTCCACCAAGACATGACTAGGGAAGGGGGACTTTGTTCATGACATAGAGACTTCACCAAGAATTCTCTCCTCCCATGACATCATAGTGCAGAATGAGCAAAAGTAGGGCTGGAGGTCCAACTGAATAGGTTTTGGGGGTGAAAAGGCCATTACTGACCGTGACGCAACCAAGGAGGAACGGTAGCACGACCGTCGGATAACCCTGACGTGTTCGTCGACTAACCCTGGCGTAGCCGCAGGTACAGCCTTGTGCTACCGTTGATAGCGCGTTTCCATGTGCTCTACGCGTCGGAAGTCGACAGTTTAAACACCGTTGGCGTCCAAATCGTGAAAGTGAGAATTATTCTAAGATCATTAACAGGTCTATTACTTCTATCCTACCCTCAGTGTGTGCGTATGTGTGTGTATATGTGTGTAGCTATTTACTTAGCTCAGTCTAACACAATACAACAATGGAGGGGGCAACAAGGGAGAACTGAACTCACCTACAAGTAATGGTTGGTGATTAATGATACTAACTTGTTATGGCAAGCACCCAATTGTATGTATGTATATATATATGTATGTATGTATGTATGTATGTATGTGTATATTTATGTATGTAGATATTCACCAAGCCAAATCGGAGGGAATAATGAGGTAAGAAGATCGTGTTGCATCAAAATTACAAATAGAGGGTTGGGATTTGGGGCTATTTAACTCGAAGATCAGGATTCTAAATTACTGACCACTATTATTATTATTATTATTATCATTATTATTATTATTTCTTCATAGCTGAAAATTCACGATGTCGGAGATAGAGCATGTGTTGATAGATAGACACAGAAAATTCGATGTTTTGCAGTTACTCCGAGATCATGATTGACGATTGCACGAGCATGAAACTCTGAGTTTTCACAAAGCACTGAATTTTCTGGATCTATCTATCTATCTATCTTCCCTCTATACCCCCCTCTCTCTCTCAATATCTCCCTCTCTCTCAATCTCTCTCTCTCTCTCTCTCTCTCTCTCTCTATATATATATATATATATATATATATATATATATATATTATCATGTTCATTTTCATCATAATTCCAACCATAATATTTATCATCATTGGAAAAAAAAATGGAGCCCCTTTTCTAAAATGGCATCACCACAATAAGCAGCTTCATCGTCTTCCCCAATATACATTATGGTAATAGCAGCAGGTGGAAAAATCAGTTTCACCCTTCCATCCTCGACACAAAGAAGAATTGGTCTGCAATTCGCCCCCTTACCCTCTGCCTCCCTCTCTCTCTCTCTTCTTCTTCTTCTTCTTCTTCTTCTTCTTCTTCGGTATCCCCTCGCCACTACTACCACACACACACACACACACACACACACTTTTAACAGGTGCACACATGCGATTCGAGTTGAATATTAATTTGATTGGGGCTCTTTATTCACTAATGAGGTTGGGGGTTGGGAGAAGGGCGTTTGGTTCACAATGCTCGGCAGCCGTTTCTTTGTTTTAACCTTTTCCTGGCAGCTTGCACGGATGCATTGCAGCTACTGGGAAGAGGAGGAGGAGGAGGAGGAGGAGGAATCGAAAAGGAGGGGGTGGAGTATGAGGAAGGATGGAGACGTGATTTTGTGTTTGAGCGGAGAGACCGTCAATTCGATCCATCTCGGAGAAACCAGATTCCATCTGTCCCTTTTCCACCAGATGCTCGCTGTTGATTAAAAAAAAGGGAGAAAGAGAGAGAGAGAGAGAGAGAGAGAGAGAGAGAGAGAGAGAGTTTCCATGCAGAACTCCCCCCCCACGCTTGCCTCTCTTCCTCTCTCTCCTCCCCACCAGTCACCCCTCATTCTACCTGTGCAGGATTTTGCCATTAAATATTTATCTGCTATTAATCGCAACAATTGAATTTGGTGGGTCCTTTTTATGAAAAGACACTCAGAAGAATAGGAGAAGAAAGGATTTTGGGGAATGGAAGACGGCGGGGAGGGAGAAAACAAGAGCTTCGAGAAGACTGACAACGAAAAGAACACACACACACACACATATATATGGATAGATAGATAGATAGATAGATAGATATACACACATATATATGTGTGCGTGTGAGTGTGTGTGTGTACGTATGTTTTTTTTGCATACGTGTATATAGATTATATGAGTTCATTTATGTATTCATATGTTTATGTATGTCAATGTATAAATATGTATACATGTATATGCATCCATGCATAAATACAAATATGCATATGTGTGTGTGTGTGGTAGTAGTAGTAGTAGTAGTAGTAGTAGTAGTAGTAGTAGTAGTAGTAGTAGTAGCAGTTGTAGCATAATATCCGACCAAAATGAGAGCATTAATTACGTATGGATGAATAATTGGAATATATTTTTTTAGTGTAAATGAATTTATTGCAAACAAGGGAAAGGCATACCTCGAACAAAATTCACTTTTTCTGTCGATCTTCTGTTTTTTTTTAAAATAATCTTAAAACAATAAGGCAACAGAATTGATCGAATGACCAACTTTTTATTAAAATGAGAAAAAAATCAGTTTTATTCGTGAAAAATTGGAGATGCCTATATTTGTTTTCTATCTTACTATGAAGACATAATCAGCAACCACAGCAGCAGCAGCAGCAGCAGTAGCAGTAGTAGTAGTAGTAATAGTAGTAGTATAAAAGATGCAGATGCAAACATCCAGACTCATAACTCTATGTTTCAGCACATGCGAACACACAGATGCAAGCTTTTATTGCTTCATCTCATTCTGTTTGCTTCAGTCTGATAGAAACTAAAAACACATTTTTTTTAAATGTGACGTTTGCATTTATATGATAAGATGGTGTACCTATCTTAGCGTTTGAAAATATCTTAGAAATATATACAATTTCAACTTATGGAACTAATTAGAATTCAAATAAATTGATTAGGAACTAATTTTCTTGATTACATTAGAAAACTTAGAATTCATCTTTAATTGATAACAACAGGATTAATATAAAAGAAGTATCTTCGAAAGATTTATAGCTTTTAATTAAAAAGAAAAGACGTGCCTTCACAGTCAATAATTGAACACCCGTTGCGTCAAAATTTGTTGTCAAATAAAAGAAATTCCACCGAAGAATAAATATGGTCAGAATAAATTCTATTTATGACATCACATGCGTTTTCCACTGGAAGATATCTAAAAAAAAGTAGTGTGAAAAAGACATCTACAAATGACTAGATTCCGGAGAATTTAGATGTTATTTCCACTGGGAAAACATCCAAAACAGAACAAAAAAAACATCTAGAAACAGAATCCAGATGTTATTTAAAAAACCGTCTAAATGAATCTTTAAAGGCTCAAAGAGCTGTTACTTCCAAAAATAAAAATAAGCAACTTTTTAGAACGAATCTAGTGGAATACCTATGGCAATTTTCAAGCCTGTAAACAAAACGTTATGGCCAGGAACGCTGGGACATACGCCCAAAGAACATACCTTTGGTGGCTACGGTAGTTCAATTTTTTTCCCTTCTGCTGACTTACTACCTGTGTTTGTTTAAATCAATAAAATGTTGGCTACTTCAACTTTTTTTACACCAAGCACCATTTTTTTCCGAATGTTGGCTAACACTGCTGGCAGCACGGCTGGTTACCCAGAGCGCCAAGTGCTTGAGGCGCTCGTCATTCGTCTGAGGTAGTAGAACTTTCCAAATACAAGTGGGAAAATGGAAATAAATTAAACAGATCAAAAACATCGAAATAAGAAATTTCCTTGATATGAAGTCAGGGTTTTTTTTACGAATATAAGGTAATACCATATTTTGAAGGGCACCTTTGGACCTTCGCCATAACCACTGAAAAACATTTTGGCGATGACGATTATAATTTTGATATTTATCAACCCATACATCACCTAATGTCGGTCTATTCCTGTGTCTGTATGTGACAGCCTACCGCAAAAAATATACAACATAACCCCATGGAATTTTCTGTGTATACGAATGTCATCCCAGGAAAGGTTTTTAGCAAGTTTGAAAATCACCTGCAACATATGTTGTTGTTTTTTTTTTGTTTTTTGTTTTGTCTTTGGAGGGATGATTTACAATGTTCATTCATGTTAAAATGGACACATTTCCCACGCCCATTTTTCCCAGCTGAATCCATTGGGTGCTGATGGAAAACCTAATCATAGGGCGAGTGGAAACTTCGTATCGTTCATAGAGGAGAAGAAAAATAAAAGGGAGATTTTTCATTTAGTATATTTCACGTTTTTCAAGATCGTAAGGAATTTTCTCAAGTAACAAATATCACTTTTCAAAAACGAATCGGATTGAACATTATCTGATTTCCATTTACCTATCCATCTATTTTATCGATTTCCAACAACCTTTAAACTAGGAAGATCAACTAAAACTGTCAACAAAGAATTCTTCAGTTTTTTAGATGGTGTGGTTGGCTGGCTTTGCATTTACCTACGTATTATGCATACAGGCTGCAATAATCGGGCCAGAGGGCTGAAAATTTAAACATTCGCCCCTTTTTATATATGATTTTTTTTTATCCTTCCTTCCACTTAATGAATTTTATTGTGGGTGGGGGACAATTAGCCATGTAAGTTTTGGCTAAAATGGTCCTTTAGTTCTTGTCCGGCAGCATTCACGCTTGTTTGTTTTTGTTTGTTTTTTCATTTTTTTTTTTCATTTTTTTGTAATTGAATATCTGAACTTCGAGAGAAGTAACTTATTCGTTAATCGACACTTTTTTCCCAATTTTTCAATTGATCACCCCAACACGGTATGCTACAAGAAAACATTGATGTCAAGACGGTTTCAATTGAGTGACTAATCAGACCAGTTTAAAATAATTCTTTTATTATTATTATTATTATTATTATTATTATTATTATTATTATTATTATTTTGCCAGTAATTTTACACGCCTGTTGGAGCGAATTTTCAGCTAGTTGTTGTAATCGCAGGTGGAGTTAGCTGGATTTGTTTGAACGTTGAGAAGAGGCTTGAATTAATTTTTTAGCATAGCCACCTCATTTATTCAATCATTTATTTATTTACTGAGTTTCGTCTGGCTCCATTTCACCCTTTCGCCACTGTTACCTCTCCAATTCGAAAATCAGCTACTCGACTCCTCTGATTTCTTTTCGAGGTTTCTGTCCTCGTTAAGTTGTCACCGCCGCCGCCGCCGTCGTCATCATCATCATCGGCAGCATCATTTTCACTATCTCAACCGTTTTTGTTTATTTGTTTTTTCTCTCCTCCGAACAAACCTTTTATTTTACAATTTGTAAGGGCAGGTTTTCAGCTAGTAAAGTGTAATTCAGTATATATATTGGACATAGAATTGATTACTTCCATTACTTTGACCTCGTCTCTTTCAAACTGAAAAAAATGTGATGTTGGTGATTGGGAGGGGCGTTTAAAGGGGGAATAAGAAAACCAGCCTGGAATGGTATGCATTTATTTAGCCAAAAAAACATTTCTGTGTTTTTGATTGAGAGGAATCGCCTGTTGCAGAATTATTCACCAAAGTTAAACTCTTTTGTATCTGGTGAGGCTGTAAATCATGTTAACGCCAATGGTAAATCCATTTTTATTCTCTCTCTCTCTCTCTCTCTCTCTCTCTCTCTCTCTATATATATATATATATATATATATATATATATATATATATATATATATATATATATCTTCATTTGATAAGGACCAAATTCATTCTTTCTTTTTTTTTCTATTCATCTACCTTTCTATTTTTCTTCCCCCCTTTTCCCCTCCTTACTTCCCCCTTGTTTTCCTTCCTTCCTTCCTTCCTTCCTTCCTTCTTTCTTTCTTTCTTTCTTTCTTTCTTTCTTTCTTTCTTTCTTTCTTTTTTCTTTCTTTCTTTCTTTCTTTCTTTCTTTCTTTCTTTCTCCCTCTCTTTCTTTGGTTTTCCTTCCTCTGTCTTTCTTTCTCTTTGTCTGTCTGTTCCAAAGAATGTGCCAAATACGATTCGGTTAATATTTTACCAATGTATTCAGGTTCACCAGAAACAATTCTCCACCTATAATTCACCCCAGTAATTCACCCCAATAATTCATTGCCGTGGATTATGGAGAATTCATATCCAATCAAGTTTAATAATATTAATACCAGCCATAAATTAATCGTTAAATTCCTATACTACTTACCTTCCAAGCCAGCCCTGTTTGGAAGATCAATTCTCGAAGAAATATTTCTTTGGAGAAATTGAATAGTTTATGTCAAATTTCCAATGAACAGTTGTTTGGTTATTTCCATATTTTTTTTTTTTTCGAAAGATAAAAAGGATTTTTTTTTTTCAAAAAGAGCGGCTTTTATGCACACGATGACATAATCAACCACTCAGAACCACAGAAAGTATTTTTCTCCTCTACGTGTGCCTTTGTTCTCAACCTTTCGGCCATATGCTCTCCGGCATTCGTCGGGTAGTAATGCTGAACATATCACTCGAAAATTTCAGATGGAAACTATTTGAAAACTAAAAAATATTACTTCTCAAATCTGGAAAATTACAGAATATAGGAATTTTACGATTAATATTGTTAAACTAGATTGGGGATGATTTTTTTTTTAAATAAAGATTCTTTAAAGAAGTTTCTTTTGATTATTCTGAAGTAATATCTCGATCATATTGCTATCAACTTCCAGGTCTACCCGACCGTGGAGCAACGTTCAGCGAGAAATCCTCAGTATGAAAATGTGTTATCTACTTTTGATACGTTCGGTCATTCATAATCAAGGGCATCCGCTGCCGCTTTTCCAGGGGGTGGGGACGAAAGATTATATATTTCCAGGGAAGGGACAAAAGAGTATATTCGAAATATGTATTATTGGCAACCCAGTTAGATGATGGACATTCCGACTGCCATTTGTAATGTAAGCAATTATGACTCACTGTATGATCCAAATGTCAAATGATGCGCTTGACCGTGGACAGAGATGCATGACTTGACCACTGAGTGACACAATCGAGTTAACACCTGCAAATACTAATACAGTTTTTCCACATGGAAACATAAGACAATCGAACTGCACCATTATCGTTCATTGACTAAAAATTTCCAACTCTCAAGCCGCTCGCTCTGGGTGAGAAGGTCTTATCCAATGAAGGGGGTAAATGCCCTCTTTATCCCCCTCAACTATCCACGTTCATAGTAATTTCTCAAAAAACTGCACAAATCTTTCCTTTAGCGTTTGAGAATTTTCAAACCACTCAAAATAAAGATGATACAATTTGCCGAATTTATCGAGTATTTTCTTCCATCTTCAATGTTAAAAGCAATGAACGAAAATATGGCAATCTTGACAATTGAAAAAAAACACACACACTGATATGATAAATGTCACCAAATCAATCTTTTTCAAATGTAGTTGATACTAAATGCGCCAAAGATTACCTAAAGACAAAACAGAATGAGCTACCTAATATTTTACATTGGTAAAAGTATATCAATGTACTCACGGATTCTAGCGAAACAGAAAGAGATTCACCGATGTCTTTTCCCCAGTAAGGAATATGGTAAAAACTGCGAGGACGAGAAAACTGATTCAATTAAATCAATGTTTAATCGAATCTATTAATATTATACGCCAAGTAATTTTCCTAATCTTTTGTTAGTAACATTCACAGAGGGAGATAACTGATAAAGGCTATTTATAGAGTAGTAGCCCTTATCTATTTATTCGTTTATTTTGCAAATGCATAGAAAATATCTGTAAACTATGACTGAACATAAACCAAAAAATGCAACCTAATGTTTTTGATATTCTTTAATATAATGCAATTGGAAAATTGGTTAAACTCGGCTGTCATTTTTTTACGGCATGGAAGAACAAGTCAGCATACAACCACGGTGCAGTGTTAACATTTTAGGCGTTGGGAATGACATAACGCTTACCATACACTCTATCTATTTTTCCTTTATAAGTATAGAAAGTTTTTCAGTTTTGAAACACTTAAATTGTTACAACAAAAATTTTATCTGAAGATCTTATACACAGAAATTCGTTTGTTTCTGTTAAATCGTTTATTTCATTTATGTTGTCCAAGTCAATAATTCACCAATAACTGTTATTCAAAAGGTGTTCAAATGGATTCATTTTCTTACCCAGAATTGGATGTTATAGTACTATAAGTGAAATTTTCTTGTACGGATCATTAGTTGTTTATCATGGAGCTGTTTCGGAGATTTAAAAACAAAACAGTCATGACTCCCCTGTAGCGCTGATCAAGCACCATCTCTACCCAAGCTATGATTCTTATAGTTAACGTGTTATTTTTTTTAAGGTAGTATCTTGATATATGTAATCTGTTATTTTATCCATGGCATTTTCGTAATGTATAGCACATGAATGTAAAACGTATCAAAATGGGCCTATTTGATGATATCGGCTGATGGAGCGTCAGTTAGTGGTACGACAGATGGTATTCCAGTGTTTGTGTTTACCTCGTAAAAAAAAAAATCAAAAAAAGTTGATAGATAGATAGATTGATGAAATCAGAAGATGTCTAATCTAAGTTATTTTGTTAAAGTAATATTTGAGATTTTCAAAGTTTTGTTTTGTTTTTTGCTATATCGGAAAATGTTAAATGTACATACACACTGTTTGATAGAACATAAACTGTCATGACTCTTTTTCTCAGCCCCACTCTATGAACGATACCAAAGAACTCACTGTTAACGATACAAAGCATTTCCAATCAGCAGATATCTCTCTTCAACTCTTCCTTTCTCGGAATACTCATAAAGAAGTTTCTCATCAACATCCACTGGATTCAGCTGAAAAAATAAACGAACATAAAAGTGCATAAATTCACTTTATACAACCAAAAAACATATTTCGAAGATTATTTACAACAATTAATTTACAAAAAAAAGACATTTCCTAGGATCACACTGGTACACACAGAAAAGTTCATTGGGTTATGTTATGTTGTTTCTACGGTAGCCTGTCACCTACGGACTGACGGGCGAAGAGACATACTTTTGATGTATTTTAAGATTTGTGTATGCCGTACTTTGAAATTTGCATTTTTTTTATTGTTATGTTCACTAATAGCAATCTAGCTTGGCAGACAATTCCTACTGTAATGCAATTGATTCCCACAGAGTGCCCCACACTTGAAGCCTTGTGCCTCACCAAGCTAAACATAAGTATCAGTATCACTGAAGTGCGACCGATCTTTACTAGATATCCCACGTTTGTGACCTTGCGCCAGAGAAAGGTCGGTCTAGAAAACACGTGCTTCAATTTTCTTACTGTAATGAAGTTGTGTTGATTTTGTTTATCTATCACAGTGATTTATAACTTTTTTCATTTCTTAACTCGGTGGGCCAGCCACTAAAATGGTCGAGCACACTATCAGTATTTAAGGATATATCTGATCATTTGAAAGAAAAGGAATTGTAATAATGTGTGCATAAGTTGAACAAACTAATAATTCATCAATTCTATTGCCAGAAGTATATTGTTGATCATTGTTTTCAAAAGATTTTGAATAATGATAAAAAAATTTTAAAATGGCTAGACAGTCATGGGATGATTTTCATACTCTCACGCATCTTACGGCTGGCAGAGGAGATCGGCGTCTCTACACCACAGGATTTGGGAGAGAATTTGAAACTGGCGTTTAGGCCACTAATGAACAAAATATTTATCCATGTATCGCATCATTGAAAAAAGAGTTTGATGCACTCTTTAAAATACAAGTAATGTCAAGACGTATTAAAATATTACATACTAGAAACACTATCCCACAACTCTTATTTGTGGGAGGGTCAACCCTACTCATAACTGCCATGGCATACCTACGGATATTTTGCAGTACACTAATGCACATTGGTAGAAAATCGCTGATATATAAGCTTTCATATTATAGACTACTTAATCGCCCTGAAAAAAAATCTTGGATACATTTTGATTTCTATGTTGTTTTTTTTTATCAAACTATTCAACACGTTTCAGTTGAAGAGACCATTGTTTTAAATGGTGGCCAGGAGATACTATTATCAGCAAAATTGTTTCCTTTAAGTTGAAGAGTTCATTGCTACGGTTAGAAGAACGAGAAAAAAAAGTTTTCGTACTCACTGAAAGTAGATAACTCCAGACCTCTCGAGCTTAATTCCTAGCGGTTGATCCTGGGAAAGGGGCGTTTCTCTAGCTGTTATTAAGTTTGTAATTAGCATTATTAATGTTACTGACATTGTTAAATATTGCACGAGCTCTGAGAAAGTCATGATTTTTAATCAGCGATGCTGGTATCTAACACAACAATGAAAAAAAAATTTTATGGCCCTTTTTTTTTCAATGTCTTGTTTGTTTTGTTTTTTTCAATCCTCTTCACGAGAGCCCCTATCAATCGATGGATGCAAGAACATTATTATTATTTTTTTTTTGTCTCCTTTGCTGAAGCACTATTCTCTTTTTCCAATAATATATTCTCGTCAGTGACTGATAGTCGTCCTAGCATCGTGCGTGTGTGTCCGACACTATCGGCTATTGGCATGTGTCTGGCTGATATGTTTCATAATACAAGTGACCTTTGTTCGTCTTCGAACCGCCCCAACCTCCGAGCCCCTGCTCCGACCCCCACCAATCCCTTATAATAATCTGCTGGCCTTCAGCAAATGTAATTCTTTTATTAAAAAAAAAGAAAAAGAAACGGGTTTGTTGTTTTCATTCTTCTTGAAGGGTTTCTACTGGCCCTGGTCATGGTGTTTTATTATTGTCAATGGTTCTTTTGTTCAACCCCCCAACCCCTTCTTTTGTTTCTATCAGGCCCCCAATTCTTTCTTGGGTTAATTTTACTATGTCTTCTTCCTTCATCCCACTTCTTCCTGCTGGACTTTTTTCTCCATCATATTCCATTCAGGGTTGCCATTTTGGCCATTTTATGGCCAAATGCAGCGAATCTGGCCTTTTTCAAAAGCATACGACCATTAACTTTTGGTTTGACCATATCTAGATATTTGGCCCTTTTGACTTTGTTGCAATGGTGTTTTTCAAAATGAATTCTTATTTTGGGAATATGCCTCAGTGTTGCAATATTTCATAAACTGTCTTTATTATTCAGTTTTATAATTCACCTTCTTTTTCAGATGCTTTATGTAAATCGCAGCTTTAATGCTCATGCCTTCACCATGAAAAAATAAAAAAGCCACGATAAAAAAAAGCCACTGAAAAATTAAGATGAAAGTAAATAGTAACATTAAATTGTTTTGAATCAATACTAATTATTTACTAAACTTCATGCTACAAAAATAAATAATTCAAGCTAGGCTGCCACAGGGTCAAACTCCACTCCAAGTATACCGACCAAAACATGATTACTTCAACTTTTGTGTGTGTGTATATATATATATATATATATATATATATATATATATATATATATATATATATATATATATATATATATATATATATATACGATAATTTTTTGACATTTAAAACTAGATTTTTTAGTATAAGTACATTTATTTATTTATTATAATGAAATAAGCCCTTGCATATCTGTGAGACAAATTTCGTAGATATGTGAGACTTGTCATTTTGACTCAGTCGGTAGGATAACCGGCTATCTCTCACTTGGTCGTGATTTCAAATCGACGTGCGAAAAATATTAATTTCATAAATGTATTTGTTGTAGCATAAATTTTGTTGCATGCTTAAGACTGGTCGATTTAGCTCAGTCGATGAGAGAAGCAGCTACTAACACATTGGGCATGATTTCAAATCACGGAAGGGGAGTGTTAAGTTTTACTTCCCCTAAATTTGTTGAAGATTGTTTTTGTCTATCTTGTTACGGTAGAAAAAAAAAGTCAATTCCTGGTTTGAACTGGAGTGTGACAAAAATAATTGCTTTCGTAAATTGACCTGGTTAGTCACTCGATAGAAACCTTAACGTGGCCAATGTCCTTTGGCTGCATGCTTTGTTGGGGGTGATCAATTAAAATTAGGAAAAGGGGCAATCAATGAATAAATTACTTCTCTCATCTTTTGTTTGGCTGTGATCACAACTAAAATTCAATTTTTCAAAAAACAAGCGTGAATTTAAGGAATAATTTTACTCAAAATTACATTGTTTATTGAACCCCTACTGGAAACCTCTTTATTAGGAAGGGGGGATTTTCAAAAAACAAAATCATCATTTTTTCTGGACATAATAAGGAATAAATTTTGGAATTTCCATCCCTCTAGCTCCATCTCTGTGGTCTATACATGCGACAAGTACATAGATAGTCAGACATAATTGAAAACTGAAAAAAAAAACTATTTTCACTGTTTAAGAGATAGTATTGTTTGACGGTTTCTTTGGGGTTTTGGCTATTTGTTGGCCATTTTCTGACGTGTTTTTGGCTAGAAGCCACTATCTGTAAACCCTGATCCAAGGAACTGCATGTCCCTCTTCGTTTGTCTCTGGAGCCCGCAACAACCGAGGAAAGATCGAAATTAAACTGAATAAAACATGACCCTTATCGTGCATGTTGACCTTTTGTTCGAATTGCCGGTGTTTATTGTCCTTCTAGTGTCTCGTTCGCGTGTTCTTCATATTCTCTTTCTTTGTTTGCTGCTTCTTATTTATTCAAAATCTTCCTTTTCCTTTCTTCCTTAACTTCTTCTTTGGGATTATTCGCAGGTCCGAAATGAATATGAAACGAAAACCTCTGTCGATAATGGTTGTCTTGGCGAAAAAAAGACATTTATTGACTAGGCCTCTGTTAAGACAGAAGTGCTTTATTTTATTAGGGAGAAAAAAGTGTTTTTTTTTTCATCATGATGAGTTGGGTTGGATTTGATATTTTGTAAAAGTAGCATATGCTACGAGCCCCGCAATTTCAAGGGTCCCCGCTAAATGTTTAAGAGCTATCAATTCAGATTATTGCCTTCAACTTATATTAACAACTTGGTGTTTAAGATCAGCGATTTCAGCCAATTAACATCTTTAATCAGTTATTTTTTCAACAGTTATCAATCGGAGAGTGTTATCCATGTAATAGTGATATATATATATATATACGATACATAACTACGAAGGTATTTGAAACTGAGGTCATAGCCCCTGCACAGAGATTTTTTTTAAAATAAGTAATACTATCACTGAAATGTCAGATATATTCGTCGTATTATCTGGCTGTTAAAGCAAAAGAAAACATTTAAATACATCGCAATTAAAAATGCACATGTTTCAATATTTATGCGTATTTTCATGATTTCGGGCCCCTTGAAAACAGATGCTACAGGCCCTGTACAAGCTTAATCTTACCCTGGTTTGTGTTTACGGCCAAGTCACACTGAAATTACTGATTCTTGCCCGATCTCCAAAGTTAAGCAGCGTGGAATCTGATCCTGAACTTGGATGGGTGATAGCCTTGAAAAAAATCAGCCACTAGTGAGAAACTTGTATTGTGTTGGATTAACCAAAGTTTAGTCAAGAAAAGAAGAGTGTCAGACAGAATTTTTCAAGTCGGCAGTGAACATTTTTAAAGACCTAACACTTTTTCTATAGTAATTTACTAGGTTTAGTTTAGTTTAGTCAGTTACAAAGCCACAGTAGTGGGTGCCCTATGAGGATTTAACTCACTAAACCTATGAATTGGTCTGCAAGACCAACTTGCTAATAATGATGCTATGGTAGATACCATCACAATCATTAGCTTTTCAGCGCCCGTCGTTCTATAGAGACCTCCCTCAAGATTCGGTAGACTTCTCTATCATGAGCGTCGCAGAGCCAATATTGCCTTGACTTGTCTAGTTCGTCACGCTATCTTATATTCTGTCAGCCACAAGTTCGAATGTGATTTCTTAGGATCTGTAATGTGAGTCGTGATGTCCATCAGTTGTATGCCATTCTTGCATAATGATCAACCCGTTGCCATTTGAATTTTCAAACGGATTCTACGATATCTTGGACTCGTGTTTTTCGTGTCATATACTGTGCTGTCTTGTGATTTCTCCACATGAGGTTGAGCATGATTCTTTCATGTGATTGTTGCATGGTTCTTGGTTTGAGGCTCAATCTCTTGGCACCGAATGTGGTTATTTGCAAAGCTTAGTTTATCCTGGTACCAAACCACAAACGTATCGAACTCGCCACTCCGCAAGATAAGCTGGCTAATTATCTCTTCACCACAGACACCTATTCAAACATTCGTGATAAGTTAATACCCCCACTCCCATATTTGGTACTAGCTTGGTACTCGTTAAAATGACGGTATTATCTACGTATGGATAGGTACTTCCGCCTCGGATCAAATAGTTGCACTCGGCACTTCTGCATCGGATCAGAGCTTAGTATCAGTGAACTCATTAGAAAGTGTTACATGCACATATAGACGCGTTTTTGAGGAAAGAGTATGCTCTATGAACCTATTTTCATTTCTGGTAATTTTTCTTTTCTTCAACACTTTTTAGTTCTTACTTACGGACATTTATTTTACTTTTTTTTTTCCCTTTCCCTTCATGTTTTGTTTTTTTTTCTTTCGTACATTTCGCTTAGCCATAGTTTTAGTTCTCATAATTTTTCATAATTACCTTTGCCAACGATATTAGAAGAAGAGGTATATGTATTCATTCGTATTTGTCCGTCAGCCTACATTTTATCTCCAAAAGTTCTGAATGAATTTCAAAGACATATTGTGGAAAGGTGAGTCATGGGTTGAGGAAAAATTGATTAGGCTTAAGGACGGATCCAGAAATATCGTAGCAATATACGAACTGATTTTCGTTCGGTCCTTATTGACGATGTGGTAGTATGATGCAATCTCTGTTTGCAAGATTTTCTATTCCTTGAGCTGGATTTTTCTTCTTTTCTGAATTTATTTCGGGTTTCCCACGATTTTTTTTTTCGTTTTTTTTCTCTTAACGTACTGTTTTCCTTCCCGTTCAATAATATTTTTTGTCGTGGTATTCTATAACATATCTATTTATATAATGAACAGCGTGATTTTGTGGCTGTTTCTCGGTCTGTATCACTGAACTCTTCCACTTAAAGGTATCAATTTTGCACATTAGAATATCTCCCACCAACCATTTGAAACAATCGATTATTCAACTGATACGAATTCAGAAATTTCTCGACAACAATATCATTTCATCTTGAATAAAAATACAAATATATTTGTGAGTTACCTTCATGGGGATTAACTGCTCCTGTCATGTATTTCATTGATTTTTATTGTTTTTATCAAATTCCTTTGTATATCTCTGAATTTTTGAGATGAGGTATAGTTTTTTTTTTTCATTATTATTCAGACTATCCTCATCTTGGTTGTTTTTCATACAACGTTTTGGCCGTTGTACTCCACGGCCTTCATCAGGTATCATCTGGTACTTCCCCACACCTACCAGATGATACCTGATGAAGGCCGTGGAGTACAACGGCCGAAACGTTGTATGAAAAACAACCAAGATGAGGATAGTCCGAATAATTATAGAAATAAATTCCTATGTATTTTTCAATATTTTTGGTTCTTCTTCGATTGCGTTTTTCGGGGTGGAATCTTTCCTTGTGTTTTCTTCTCGATACTTCCAAATTTACCCCCCTCCACCTCTAAACTCCTTTCTTAAGATAGAGGAAGCCATGAGTAAATAAATAAATATCGCGGGTCAAAATAATGAATAAGTTCCTGCATCGGAATCACGACACCCTATACCGCAGGTTGGCTCGCTTAACGCGCGACCGTTCTTATCACTGGACTACTGGAACACATTGGCAAGCGTAACTCGATATGGTTTCCTCTATGCCATGTTTATTATCAACTGGTCGTTCAGTTCAATCCAATTTGATTTTAATTTTCATTTATTTTAATAGAAGAAGTATTATGAGTTATTATCATTAATTTTTGCGACTATTCATTTTAGTTGTTGCTTTTTATCGCAACTAAACTCAAGCTGTGTACTCTTCAGCAGTGAAAGCCACTAAGATGAAGATAAACAGTTGCAAAAATTAGTAATATAGATTTATAAAATATATCTTAAAATAAATGAAAAGAAAAATATAATAGAGAGGCTGGTAGTGTTGTCAAACGGTTATCGTTAACCAAAATTAGTCAATGTTGGGAAGGTGGTCCCGATTGTGAAGTCACACCTCCTCACTCATTCGATGTCAAAAAAGTCCCAGAAATAAAAACAGTTCAAAAATTTTGATTTAATCTATTTAAAGCAAAGATGTTACACATCTTTTGTATTTACTTCTGTTTTTCTTTCACTACTTCTCTTATTTCTTTCGATTTATACGCCGTTTTTAACATCGAGT
The DNA here is from genome assembly GCA_963457665.1 of Thysanoteuthis rhombus. NCBI lineage: Eukaryota > Metazoa > Mollusca > Cephalopoda > Oegopsida > Thysanoteuthidae > Thysanoteuthis > Thysanoteuthis major. Next base: position 71,310,024 of record OY735198.1, on the reverse strand, counting down.
TATAGTGATGATGTGACATCAACAATGGAGACCACTTTCCCTGTATTGTGGCCAGAATCATTTTTCACTTTTCTGAAACAACAGATAACGACTGAGAAATATCAATAAGTCGTAAAAGAGAGAACTTGGAGCCTTTGAAAAATAACAGGTTTTCAAATTTTGTCAAAAAGATTCCCTTATTTATTCAAATTGAATACGGGTACAATGAAAGCAAGGTGGTCCCGATTGTAAAGTTTTACACAAAAACGGCACACAGAGGGGGAAAAAAAAAAACAATTTAACAATTTAGTTTATTCAAATCAATAACAATATGACTTGTTTAACATCAAGTGTGCATCGGGACCACTTTGCTTTCTTTGTGCCAAAATATACTGCATTGAGTCATTGTAGAATATATTGAATGTTCATTTTTTTGACTCAAGATCACAATATTGGGGCGCTCAGTGAGGATCGAGCTCATTACAGTCGTAATGGTCAGCATCACAAACTTGTCAACTATTACTACACTGATTTTGAATCTGAAGATTTCATGAAATTTCCGAAATGTCTAAGGATTTCACGAATTCACCAGTTTCACAACATTTGCTGAGGAAAACGCTTATTCTGATCACATTGGCACATGGTCTCTTAGATAACAATAATCGGCTGATATAAGGATGTAAAATCGGAACAATTTACTTTCAATGTTTAATTTACATACTACGCATTTCATGGAATTTCATAAATTTTCTGTGATTTCTCAAAATCACTAGGGATTTCACGAAATCACTAGTTTCACAGTCTTACTGTAACATGTCTGCTTTTTGTAAAAAAAACAAAAAACTCTTCTCTATCAATCAATTTTATTTGATTCTTTATTTTCTTACTCCTTCATCAACCCTTATCACTTACACATTTTCTCCCTTTCTTTAAAGGTCCATTGAACTCAACAATACAAATCTTCAATATCCGCCCCGTTGGTACAGAGTGGCCATTGAAAAAGAGGTTATGTTCACGCGAAGTCAGATACGACAGGCCGCTCTTGTGAAAAAGAAAATAACAGGATATACGGGTGTCCGAAACCAGTAAAAGTGTTGCAATAACCGTTAATAAAAACTAAACGAAAATAATAATAATGATAATAATAAAAGGAAAAATAATCGAAATACAGGTTCTCATCCTTTTTTTTTTTTTCTTTTTAATTTTCCCCAACCTTCGGCCACCAGCATGTCTTCTAATTTAATCAACGATGAATAAGTATTAACTGACAATTTCGGCGGCTTCAGATCGGACACAGTGCGTACAATGAACAAGTTCCTTCCGCGTTGCATGTCGTCAGCTTTTCAAATGAAAAAGAAGTGCCTCCTCCTTAAAGTCTAAATTCTGTCCCTCCCTTCAACCAGGCCCCGTGCCCTGCCCATTATTGCTGTCAACAACCACTAGGGTTAATATATTCATTTCTATCCCTGCGTGGGATAGGGGATGATGAGTGGTGGATAGTTACGGGTTTAAAGAGTTGGATCAGGGGCTATAATGTGTGAGATTCAAATCCAGTCTATGTGGATAGGTCAAGTACTCCGCCGTGAATTCATGTCACGGAACTATTTAGTTTATTCTTTTTTTATAACACTTCTGTGGAACCCTTTTTTATTATCTTTAGTTCCTTGATAATAAATTTTATTTTCTTATTGATTATGACTAAAGAAATGCATAGAAAATGTTATTCATTCTCTTCAAACTTTGCTTTGGTGATCAGATCAGTGATAATTTGAAATCTATTTCCAATCGGACAATGAGCAAATTTCCACATTTTTTTTTTAATCTGATAAAGTAAGAAAAACAATTACATATGAATATTGCTGTTATGGTCACAAAAGCAAATCTTGAAGGGAATAATACTTTTCACACACGAGCAATCAGAAAATAACACTCACTACCCATGAACAAATATCGCATTGCATGACGCGATGGTAAATAAATAAAAGAAAAATAAATCACAGAAAAATATATTTTGAAATCTTGTGCTAAAGTCATTAACTTTGTAAAAGTAGATGTCCATATATTGCTTTCTCTCTTCCGGGGTTGACCGATAATGAGTTTTCTGTGTTGTGTGTAAACAGTGTTTCACGGGTTCAAGGTGTGTTTTTTAAATTAAACCCCAGCAGGAAGGACGATTCCCTATTACCAATCATACTGTAATTTCAAATGAGGAATAAGTAAATTTTCGACTCGAAATCCGGGTTCATTTGGGTTAAACATAAAGATAAAATGCAGACCATCATATCTTGTTGTTTTTTTTTCCGTATAATGCAATTGAAAATTATTTGAATACCACCGTCATTTTTTGACAGCATGGGCGAAGTACTTTATGCCATAAAGTCGAATTTGTCAATGAAAATAACTATAAAATGAAATCATTTAAAGCATAAACTAGTATCCCTTATTTTATTGTTTGCAATTCTGGTCACATAAGATTGCACTATTTTTTCTGTAAGCACACAGGCAGCACATACCCCAGCCAACATCGCTCACTAACTCAATCGAAAAAGAATTGAACACTTATTCAATACATCCCTGGCAAAACCACCCACAAATTGTCATTAAAATTAATTGAGAACTTTTGGAGATATCGTACGGACAGAAGAAAAGACAGACATGAGGTAACACACATACCTCTCCAACTTCGTTGGAAGTAGTAAATAACCATTTGAGTCATTTCAAGTTTAATTACGAACTTGACAAGAGAACAGTTATCGTGTCAAAAATCCAATCTTGAGGTGGTGAGAAATGACATTTCAAGAGATCATATAAAGACATCAGATAAAATCCGTATTCAGTTTTTGTTTGTCACGCTGAAGCCAATAGATATCTAAAATCAACCATACCCTACCGTGGTTCGAACGTGCGAACTTGTTGACGACAGGCAGGTAGCATACCTGTTATGCCAACTTTAAGCAAAACTAACTGAATCGATAGGCACACATTGACCGACTACTGCTGATAACATCTTTGGTGCCTGCCTCAGCTTTTGTTTACGTTCGGTATGTAGTACCCTAAAAAAAAGCCATAAAAAATGAAAGAGATGGACTTAATAAAATAATTATAACCGATAACAACAGGTGCTGAGTTAATTTCCCTCGTAGTAATACACAGTCTTCACAAATAATGATAACCGCCCCCTCCTGATGTTTCTTTCTTTCATTCTTTTATGTTTTATACTGCTCTATCTTCATAATTATTACTCTCTCTCTCTCTCTCTCTCTCTCTCTCTCTCTCTCTCTCTCTCTCTCTCTCTCTCAGAACAATCTACCGTTTAGTGCCTTTCAACCTCACTTGCTGGTGACATTTCCACTTAGTAGTCCCATCTCCCCCCACACTCACCTCTACCATGGTTACAACAAAATAACCACTTAATTATAGATGAGGGTTCCTTGTTCTTTATCCTTTGCAATCACCCTCCAATAATATTTGTGGGGATGGCTGACAGAGGGTCCTTCCTACTCCAGCTTCCCTACTCCTGTGGTTTCTACCTCCCAGCTCTGTTCCCTTTCTGGTATGAGGAGATACCTTACCGATTCTGATCCAGTCACAACAGAAGGAGATGAAAAAAAATGGAGTATTATTTCAGATCTGTCTGCGCGGTCTACTCGCTGTTATATGAAACGAAATACTCATCAAAAATTAATAAAGGTTGGTAGTGCTTCATCTAATAAAAAATAAATCAAGATAATATAATTTCTACTAGCACGACTAGTGTCTGTACAAGCAATAACAAATATGGCACCAAGTATTAAATCTTGGATGAAACGCAAGGGTTTCGGTGTTTTACTGACAGTTGCCGCTTTTGTTTCCGAAATCCAAAGCTGGAGTTGATTTCATTTTTCTACCGTCTCAAGAACAAGATCAAGAAGAACAATCCTCAACAAAAATTAGGGGAGTAATCCGATATGTTAAATTCATACCCCCGTTTACTTGTTTCAAACTCACAACCAACTGATTGTCAGGTGGCTGTCTTACTGACTGAGTTAAACTGACAAGTCTTGAATTTTAACGAAAACTTACGCATACAGATACGCAAGATCTTAATTCATTCTCATAAATAAAAACATTTACACAACAAAAAATTTATTCATTATATATACAATTCAAAAGTCGCAGTAATCTCCTTCAGTCGGAATAAAAGTTGGGGTGGAGTTTGACCCTGCATCAGCCAGTCTTGTTTCTCATTAAACACGTGAATGACTTCTTTGTTGTGCAGGTGCCTCATCAATTAACAGGTGTCTACGGGTGCCTACAGGTGTTTAATCTTGTTAATAATGATATTAGCGGACTAATTTCCCAAGCATCATGCAATTACATATTTCTTTTCCCGGTGTGTTTTTTATGTTATTGGATCAAAACTTGATAATTTTTATTGACCCTCCAACTAGTTTTTTCTTTTCTCTATCCCAGCTCTGATCTGATTTGGCAACTTTTAATTTCTATTCCTATTGCACCTGTCTGCTTTTCTTTGGGCGACTCCTTCTATTATAAGTATACCCCGCTTTTCACGAAAAAGCAAAAAGCGGAAATAGAGCTCTGCTTATGTTTTGTAGCAAGCCGTTATAGAGACAGCAAACTCTCTCTCTCTCTCTCTCTCTCTCTCTCTCTCTCTCTCTCTCTCTCTCTCTCTCTCTCTCTCTCTCTCTCAAGTCTCCTGGGCAGCACCCATCCATGCATTACAGCAAACAATCAGGAAGCTGGGTTGGGAAGTTCTTCTACATGCAATGTAATCTCCAGATTTGTCACATTCAGACTATCATTTGTTTCACTCAATGCAATACTTCTTATCGAGTGAGCGGTTCCAACAATTCATTAAACCAAAATCAGAATTTCTATCAATGATACGCAATTTGGCATGAGAGCCTCGGAAGCCAGGGAAATTACCATATATACTAGTGTGTAGGTCAAGATTTGAGGTTGTAATTTTTAGGCAAAGGTTCGACTTTTGCATAAGTAACGATTTTGTAAGGTTGAATTCCAAACATAATGGGAAGGTCTAGGAACCATCCTTGGCTTAAAAAAAACATACAACACAAATTTCTCGATCGTAAATCAAGGATAGACCGCTACCCAAGATCAACTTACAAGCGAGCATATACTTTGACGTCTCAATAATGATGCTATGAATTATATAAATTAAACTAATTGGATGTTCTTTTTCTTGGAAATTGAAAATTGAATTCGCCCTATCGGAACCTTGCCATTTTAGGGTGATTATTCGTTTGATTCCTTCTCCTTCTGAGGATTTCATAAGGATTCGTTGTCCCTGGTAGATGTAATGAACTACTTCGTTTAGGTCTTGGTTCTCCATTCTGATCATTGGGTCTTTGTTATAAACGTTTTTGCTGCACGTGACATTGGTTTTTACTGAAGTTCATGTGAAGAACTACTTACTTACTTTCTCCATATATACCAGCACGTACAACTTTCTTCACATATACTAGCATCTACCAAAGGCTTGGTTAGTTATCTCTCAGCTCCTCAAAACCCCACAAAGTATTAGAAAAAAAAAAAAAAAGGATGATCAACATCCTTACCCCTTGCCAATAAGGGACAATTCTGTCCTTATTCAACTCTTGTAGCCTGCAGGCTTTTCTTTCTTTCTTCTTCTTCTTTTTATGCCCATCCAAGAGACTTCTTGCCAACATTTCTTGTTGACATCTCCAACAGCTGTTAAACACTATGGATAAGGAAAGGGGGGGGGTTGCTGGGCTGAACGCAGTTGATTATTCTATCCCCCCCTCCGTCTCCTCTCCCCCCCCAGCCTCCCCCTCCTGGTCTTCCTTTTTTTCTCATCAGTTACAAATGCATTTCATTATACTCTGTACACTGTTTGAGCAGTAATTACACTTACACAACAGTTGGATTCCGCACACATGTTGTTTATTACTATATATACATTTCTGTTGCTTCTTCTTCTTTCAACTTCAGTCACTATTACTGTTGCCGATGCTACGTCTAATAATATACTGAAGGGCGCAGTCGTTGCTCATCTGATAGTCACCGATTCATGAAAGCATAGAATTGAGGAAACAGTTGAAAGTGCTCAGGTGACTACAAACACTGCTTTCTTTCCCTATAGATAATCGGCACGGATCCAGGTGGGGGGATGTCGGGGGTTCGTACCCTTCCCTCCGAGGGCGAAGCACAGTTTGATTTTTTTTTGTCCCAAATATCCAGATTAAGAAATTACATAGACTAAAAAAATCTAAATAATCATAAAATAACCTTGAAACCTCGAAAAAATAATCATATCCATAGTCGAATTGGACTTGGGGGGCGGAAAGAATATTGGATCCCATCCCCTGCTTAAATCCATGGATCTACCTGTGGTTATTGTTACCATTTTTACGTATTTGAAATTGTGGATTTTACACTTGAGAAATGCTAACAGTTAGATTAATGGAAAATACCGGAGTTCAGTTCCAAGTCTATGATCAGATATGCGAGAATTGCTTAAGGTTGTCTCCCTGAGTTCGGATTTATTTTCATCCAATAATATCATATTTTCTCAATACTTTAGACTCTGCCAAAGTTGTAATTGGTTAACTTTAAACGAGCATTCAGGTGCCTCGTTTCAAGCAGTGGCTCTTTCCTTGCACAGTAACAGTTGAACAACCGTGGCCACCACAGGTGGCAAAGGGTTCTATTCATTTTTATTCGTGCGTGAGTTTGTATGTGCCAGCGCTCCTGGCCGACCGTTTTGTCAACAGACTTGAAAATAAGTAGCAGTATTCCACTACACCTATTCTAAAATTTTTAAAAAGGGGGAAATTCTGGAAATAAGCTTTTTTGTGCTTTTATCAATGGGTAGAGTTTATCAATAACATCTACATTTTCCAAAATCTAGATGTTTCTACATGTTTTCTTTTTATTCGATTTTAGATGTTTTTCAGTGAAAGATTTATTCCTAATCGGTTTTTGACTGAGAGAACTGGTTCATACGTGTTAATGGACCCTAACTCTTTCTTTAATTCTTTTGTGGTTATCATTGGATTCTTTTGCACGATTCAAACCAATTTTCCTAGTGCTGTTCTAGATAGTTTTTATTTTCTTCCAGGTCGTGGACGTCCGCATTCAAAGAGGGTATTTGAACCCTGCCTTTGACCCGGTCTTCTCGCTCATCATGTAACAGGGTTGCTACTCAGATATATTCCGAATAAATCCTTTTGCCCCCCTGCTAGTTCTCTCTAATTGTGTGTGTTGCACCCAGTGCACAAAGGAAAATAATGTGTGCACAAAATACTACAATTTCTGTTGATAGCTTCATCATCATCAGTCTTTTAACTTCCGTCGTTGGACATAAACCTTCCCAAGGATTTGCCACACTTCTCTATCATGGGCGTCGCAGAGCCAGTACTTTCTGAACTTGTGTTGCTCGTCTCTCCATCTGATATTCTGCCAGCCTCAGTTGCGCATGTGATCTCAGGGATCCATGTTGTGAGTCGTGATGTACATCGGTTGTCCATCATTCTTGCAACATGGCCAGCCCACCGCCATTTGAGATTTTTAATAGATTCTATGATGTCCCCGACTCTTGTCTTTTCTCAGATTTACTGTGCTGTCTTGTGGTCTCTCCATGTGATGCCCAGCATGAGTTTTAATTGAAAAAAATTCATTATTACGAATTCAAACGTGCACAAATGATTTTGATACAGAAATAAGTTTGCACATACTAACTACTAAAAATCAGATGGCAGATCCCTCCTCCACTTAAAAAGTGGCAACGGAGACTCATGTTCCTGACCTTGACAAAGTACTTACAGTCCCAATAGTCTTGAACTTCTTAACTATGGATTGCGCAGCTGGTCTCGGAACTTACAGTTTCTTGGAAATAGCTTCAACTCATAGTCCAGACTTGTGTAAAGTAACAACTTCAGTTCTAAAATTCTCAATGTATTATTTAGATTTCCCCATGGTAGTCTTTGCACATATGCTTTCTGTAAGACTCTTGTGCTAAGTGATGTGGACAGGTGATAAGATGGTGATAGCTTGTTTCTGATGAAATGAATTGCTGTCTCTTATAAGGAAGAGCAGTGTTATAACACTTTCATGCTAATACAGCCGTCCCTCAATATAACGTGGTTCGTTATAGCGCGGTTCGTGATGTAAGGTACGTTGATCGTGGATGCCGACATTAATACCTGTATTATCGCCCACTCGTCTAGAAAACTGAATCTCCTTTTGAAGCCGTAAGCCCGATATTTGGGGCATGAACGCTATTTTACAACACTATAAGACCATTTGAAGACAGGAGTGACACAACTCCCACCTGATTTCCCACTTAAAAATATATTCAACTTACGCCGTCAAACCAATTGTACACATGAAATGAATGAGACAAAAACATTCCAGTGGTCAATGACCGAAACTTTTCTTTTAATTAAATCGAGCTTTTCCACTCAGGGACTCGAGTATAAGGTGTAGATATATATATATATATATATATATATATATATATATATATATATATATATATATATATATATATATATATATATATAACTCACCCACAATGCATAGCTCCTGGCAGTGGACTCTGGTTCCACATGGTACATTTTAATACACACTCACACAGCACACACCACCGATGATGGGAAGAATCCCGAAACATGTATGGACTATTGACTTAAAAGGATTAATAAATCTTACCACCAAACACTTCACTCCCGAGTCTGTCTCACTCTCTAAAGTACACATTATATACATATATATATATATATGTATATATATATATATATATATATATATATATATATGTGTGTGTGTGTGTGTGTGTGTGTGTGTGTGTGTGTGTGTGTGTGTGTGAAATATATCGTATTCATTTTAGAGGTATTATTTAATTTTTTTAAAAATAGTATTAAAGAATGACTTAGTTATTTATAAAAATCCCACTTGGTTTTCATGCGACAGACAATGTTTACATTTTTTTTTCTCACCTATTGCCAACCCTTGATTTCGCCTGTAACTGCCCTGCAGTTATCGTGGTTCAATTATTATACGGTTGGCTTTCTTCTCCAACACCCACGTTATAAGTGGGCACGCTTGTCCACCCATGCTATTAATTCATGAACATCAAGAGAAGACATTGATAGGCAGTGATCTCGGAACTTGCAGTTGTTAGGAAATAATACCTAGTAATCATAAATCAACTTGAAAAAACAAACAATCTCACAATCACAGTCGATAATTAAAAACCCGTAGCATCAAAATTTTAAGTCATGTAAAAAATCATTTCAACGAAGAATAAGCATGGTAAGAATAAATTCTATTTATGTCATCTCTGACGTTTTCCATTAGGAAACATCTGAAATTGAGTAAAAGAACAACAAGAAACATCTAGATTCTGGAGAATTTAGATGTTTTTTCAGGAGGAGTAAATTAATTTATTTGATATAAATTAATAACCCGAGAAAAAATAAGGCCTCCAAAAGGGAAAAAGAAGGCTTCTTTTTTCCAAAAATAAAATTAAAACATCTGAGAAGGGGTCCCATGGAGTACTGATGTCAATTTTCAAGCCTGTTGACAAAACTTTATGGCCAGGAGTGCTGGAAGACACAAACACATGAATGTATAAAAAGAAAAGTGAGAAAAACGTCCGCCATCTTTAAGGACTTCGGTTGGACAATAATTATATCCATTGTCGAATTAAACTTATGGAGTGAAAAAAAACTAATACACGGGTGCTTGTGGACTCTAACTCTTTTGACACACTCCCCCATTGTTATTGAAGTTCTGTCATTTTCAATCTGTTTGTATTGTAAAACCATAACTGGATTGCTTTCTTTTTGACATTGCATTGTTATCCAACCAGTACAGTTCATGAAAGTACTTGAAAATGTAAATAAAACTGAAGATTATTTTGCAGTGTGTAAACTTTTGGTCTCAGCTGTACGTATTTACTTATGCATACATAATGCTTTCAATGTTCCTACAAGGGAAACTTATCCTCTTTATTAAATAGTGTTAAAAGAAGACGAGACTCAGTACACTCTCCGACATTAACTGTCACAAGTTAGAGGTGTTTATTGTTGAGTGGTTGATGCTATTTCAATCTTTCAAGCGCTTGTATTGCAAGTATGAAATAAATCAATAGTATAACATAGAATGACAAGTCAGAAGAAGATTGTCAGAGACTATCAACGAAAACTGTTGACATCGGTCAGAATAAGTTTCTTCAGTCCTCATCTTGGTTGTTTTTCATGCAACGTTTCGGCTGTTGTACTCTACGACCTTCATCAGGTATCATGGACACATAGCGTAATGGTTACAGCATCAGACAAATTACTGCAAAGTAATCTGATGGTTCTAGGTTCAATCCTAGTGTGAGACAATATAACAATACTACTAATGCTAAGAGGGGAGTACGGTCAATATGCCCCCGTCGGATAAATAAAGGGTTCGGTTCGTTACTTCCCCACACCTACCAGATGATACCTGATGACGGCCGTAGAGTACAACGGCTGAAACGTTGTATGAAAAACAACCAAGATGAGGATGGTCCGAATATCAATAGAAATAATAATAATACCTAATCTCAAAAATTTAGATATATACTAAGTTTCTTCCGGTTTTAAGTGATTCTGGCTGGCTATGTATGTACCAGAGGCGTTCGGTGCATCGTATCTTAGATATGCTCTGTGCTAAGGATGTATAAAAATGTGAAAATATTTTAGTGTCTATAAAAGCAAATTAACAGGGGTTTTTTTTACACAATGTATTCAGGGAGTTGGCACCGATTGTAGAAATTAGAGCTCTGATGGATAACAGAATATGAATAGATATCATCTACGGGTGATGGAGTCCAATACAAAATATAGTCCTTTTATTCATGATTGGGACCCCTCTTTACCAAAAAAGGCTTTTATCGCCCGTTGCTTTTAACAAACACTAAAATATTTTTTATGTTTTTGTACATCCGTAGCACAGAGCGCACCTACGATACGTAGCAACATACGCCACTGATATGTATGTATGGGTCACATATATGGGTTGGAAGAAATAAAGCAAAATGTCAATGAATTCATTGATTGATAAACTTTTATCATATGATGCAGCAGTCTTTATTGGTTTTTAAATATATCATTTTATATAGAGATTTTGCAACACATTTTTGGAACACATTTATGTGACACACTCATAGAGTTACTATTCATTGATTTGATATACATACACACACACACACACACACACACACACACATACATACATGAATGATCTTTTTTCATCAATTATCCACGAATTCACCAATAAATAACCTTCTTAAAAACTGTAAATAATGAATTCCTTTTTGTACACAAACACCATGGAATTTCCACCGTTCTTTTTAGTATCTCTGAATGTCTTTTCTAATGATATAGCCACATCTTTATACTCACTCCACTACATGAACATCCGCTGATACATTTCCAGTGAGGAGGGGGCAAAAGACTAATATATTTGGAATATATATTAGTGGCAATCCTCTTACCAGCGAATGAAAATAGAATTTTTACATGGAAGAATCAAGCCGGAGTTATATAATACAATTGTTCTGCACCATTATCCTTTATTGACTAAAAGGTTTGCGACTTAAAAATCCCCTTGCCTTCAGGGAAGGGGACAAACGCCCTGTGTCCCCCCCCCCCCAATCTCTATCCCTAGCTGACGCCTATGCTCCAAACCATAACCATGATACTATTCTATATCTCCTAGGGATTTGTTGGGGATAGCAATTGCTCGACATTACTCAGTTTTTCTCCGTGCTTTTCGTGGTCGAGATTAGAGCCAAGTTTCACTACCGATCAAAGTTCATATTTGGTTATGCAGTTTGGCTCTTCAGAAATTCATGAATTCCCAGAAAGACACTCGTACAAAAAATATTACTGTAAATATGGGCGTCCACCGAGGGATGAGTCGGTTCATACCTTCTCACCAAAGACGAGGAGTTTTGAAAATTGGAACCTTATAGTCAATAAAGGATAATGTTGAAGTGAAATTGTTTTATATTACAACTCAATGTCTCCATATAAAAAGAGAGTATTATTATTCGTTTGTGCTCGCTTCCTTGTGTCGTCCCAGGGTCTAGTCACTTGCTCCAACAGTCAAGTGCTCTATCTGACATCTGAATCATACAGTGGGTTGTACTTGCTTACACTACAAGAGCGGCTAGTGCAGCACCTTCTCTATGAGTGCCATGGTTGCCGTTACAATGAGAATTTATTGTACTTACTTTCTGGTTATCAGAGTGAGGCCAGAATTGCTAATTCAATTTTTGATATTCCGTGTATTATGGCTTCATTATAGCCACAAACATCAGGTACGGAGTGGCATAAAAGTCACCGATGCAGAATCAGCGGACTAAGTTCAAGTTATGGTCAAGGCTGTTTACGTTTATTTCTCACTGATAGTCCTTGGAAAGGCATAAATCTACTTCTTACAACTTTGGGTAAATTGCATGGAGGTAGGAGGCCTCTAGCCCTGTAGGCAGTCCATCTAAGAGAAAGTCACTCCGACAAAAAAGATCTACAGTAGCCTGGCTAGTCTCAAGCCTGGATAAGGGGAGTGGGGTCGTGCATGGGGCTATCCACTATATATAAGGAGTACAGGAATAAACTTGCTGTCCATTATTCTTGGTTGCGCTGGATGAGTTCGACAGTAAACGGGCTCTTGCAAACACAGGCAGGCAATTCCTGCTCACTTTCCTGCATTTATTAATAGCATTTGCTTTTATTTCAACTCTGTTATGGCTCAAATGAATAGAGGAATGCCTATGCCGTGAAACGAAAATACAGCATATTATTGATTAAAGATAAGATTGAACTTGAACTGACGATGTCATAAAGATTCTGAGTGCTTCAAAATTGGCTCTTTGACGTTGCACGATATGTATATCATTCATATGTATATTAGTCTCCACTCGACTGGCAGAGAGGCTCAACTTCGTTAATTAATCCCTGAACATTTACCTATACCCTGTATTTCCTCGGTGCCTGAACAGTACGATGTGTTCATTAAAATTTCACTTTTCATTTAAAGTTTCTGTTCCCTAATTATCTAATTTGCACCGATTTACATGATATTATGAAGGCACGATGAGCTGATTAGTGTTGTTTAGAGGTAATCTTTCTATGAGTCGGCATTTTGACTAATCTGGCACTTCTCAAGGCCCCAATGATGTTAGATTTGCTTTACCTATATGTACAAACACACACAAACACGTTATATATATATATATATATATATATATATATATATATATATATATATATATATATATATATATATATATATATATATATATATATATATATATATATATATATAAGAGAGCAGTGATGAAATATATAACCAACGTGGTTATATGTATTAATGTATTAAGTAGACATAAGTTCAAAATAGAGTTCAAAGCAATTTGTGAAGTGGTCATAAAATGAGTGAAGATTTCTTTAAATGGCTCTTAACAGATTGTACATTCTGTTTCACTTGTAAAAAAACATTCTCGAAGGTTCATTTGAAAATCTTTTTTGAA
>OY735198.1:71236493-71293993 GCA_963457665.1 Thysanoteuthis rhombus | reverse complement strand
CTTCGTATTCCATGTCACGAAGTCGGGAATCCCTTTCACTCTTGATGACGTTCTGTGGATCACCAAGAATGGTAGGCGTATCTTATCTCATTACCATCTTTCTCTTTTCTCCAACAGATATTGAGCAAATCGTTATTACTATTGGATGAAGTATTGTAACTCATTATTTTCATTAAATTTGGACTAGATTTTACCTTCATCCTAATCCCAGTGGTTATTTTATACATCTTTCAATTCAGGCCATTTTCCCTGGGGCAACGAATCTCCGTGCATCTGGGAGTAGAAAATAACCCTCCAGTGAGAACTGAACTCATACCTTCATCGCTAGAAGGAGTCTGGTTTATGCCTGGCTGCTTTTATCAATCGGCAACGAAGACTTTGATGGATAAGCAGAAGCTGATTCAAGATTTTTAACTCACTTCCTACAACCAACCCTCGATGCCATATTTTTGTTTTTTACGTATGAGATCTAGCAGTTTTAATAAATCCTTTATTATTATTATTATTATTATTATTATTATTATTATTATTATTATTTGGCAGTGTTACCAATGGAGTTTTGGGGGGAAAGTCAATTCATTATGATATATGTTTATGCTAAACTGGTCCCTTAATTTGTGTCCAGCAGTAGTCACGCTAGGGGCTTTTTTTCAACTCGGACTTTTTAGTGATTCATCAAAACGCAAGAGAAGTAACTGATTCACTGATCACCCCTTTTTTAAGTCTTTCAATTGACACCCAAACACAACATTCACCCTGAAGATGCTTGTCACTTCAGTTTCTATTGAGTGACTTTATTTTTAATCACGAATTTATGGTTAAAATCACACTGGTAGTATTTTCATCAAGATAATTCTTTACCACCACCACTGTAGTATAATAGTCGTGCCTTAGGATGTGCAGACCCGGGGACATAGCAGTCGGATACAAAGCGATAGTTATTGAACTATAGACCGCTTTTAGTTCACGGCATCAAAAAGGGGTCTGTAGTATATCCTCGGCGCGTATCTTTTGATATATACCTAGAAAGGACATCGAAACTAAATCAGCCACTAACGAAGGAAAATTTGGAGGAAAAAAAACTTATTACAGACGGACTGAAGATACACCGACAACACTTTAAGGTGATATGAGTTTTACGAAGTCGTGGGAAGTGGGAAGAAATCCACCTATTGGACAGCAGAATTGTAAAGAGACGTGAGACAGCTTAGCTGCAAACTCCTTCGATGACATTGATTCTTAACGCTCTCTTATCAAAGCATACTCTCCTCTCCACGCATAAGAACATCGTTCCGGACTAAAGCCTACGGAAGGGAGTTGAGGCATCGAACTTTCTTCCTCATCGAGGTCTAGTTATCAGTGATGTTTACATATTAGATTACACCATCCACATACAAACGCGCAAACACACTACTCAGTACGTGGTGAATGTATTGACGTATAAATACTAACACGTGCCACGTCATTTGAACATAGACACGTATGCTGACAAATAACACATACAATCGCAAGCGTAATTTGACTCGTTCTCAGTCGCCTAATGTATTCATGAATTAAGGTATCAAGCAGCAGATACCTTAGGCCTACGGATATTAAACTGAAAATAGCTAAATAGCCACAAACAAATCTAGAAGACACGTCTTCTCAATGCGTGGCTGCGAAAAGAAAACTCACATAATTATACAGTGCTATGTGAACACATACATGCACACAGTAACTAAGTTTTTTTCATATCTTCATGCACACATATAATTACATAGTGTAACATAGTGTAACATGAACATGCACACGTAAATACGTTTGCAATGTATAGTAAACTTATGTTCACAGGAAACCCAAGATTTTGTGGGATCATGTGCCATCATGCCTATATTTTTAACACTACTACTTGATTGATGGGGTAAAAAGTAGCGACAGTGTCCATTGGAGAGCTTGTTTCAAAACATCTTGCAACCATCGTTTCTTTATTATCTTCCCTTTTCTTTTTTTCTTTTCTTTCTCCATCAATTTCTGTTTCCCTCTATTCTCTTCTTTGTCTTAAGTCCATTCTTACTTCATCTCGTCTGTATTTTCATTCTCTTCTTTTGTGGAACGTTTGGTCACTGACGATGAATGCATCACCAGCGAACCTCAAATAGTTCAAATTATTCTCCGTAAAACGATGCAAAACGATTGTTTAGAAAGCATTCGGTATGAATCGAGATACATTGAAAAACACTTTGCCAGTGTGCTCAAGACGTAAAGCATACTCTGAACGCATAATACCAGCTATGGTATACGGATGTCCAACATGGAAACTAACAAAGCAGACTTAGAACCAACTCGGAATCTCACGGAGAACTTCGGAAAGTGCAATGCTACGGATAATCCTGAGAGAGAAAAGTTCAATATGGACCCGAGGGAGGACCATGATGAAGGATATCATATAGATAAATGAGCGACAGAAATGGCTGGACGCTTAACGAGAAGAAAGGACCGTAGATTGACTGAAAGGTATACTGACTGGTGACCATGGGCCAGTAAACGCATCAGGAAAAGACCAGACAAAAGAAGAAGAGATGGGATAGAGAGGTTTGTCTGTAGGTCATGGTAGAGGTTAGCTCAATCACGGTCATAATGGCTGATGATGATAGGTGCGATTCTTTGCCAGTGAGTGGTGCAACACATTTTTTCGACTCACCTCCCTTCAAATACGAACCGATTTCTATTAATTGATTGATTGGTTGATCCATTCATCGTTGGTAGAGGTGTGCACTCCCAGGATGCCCTCTAGTTTTTCTCAATTCTCCCCTTCGACTTACCATTCCTCTTTATATTTTTGTTTACTTTCTTATCTAATACTCCCACTCTTGACTCAATATAATCTTCCTTTCCTCATCCTCCACCCTTTTGCTTCCTTTCCTCCTCTTCTACCGAGACTACTCCCCCTCCTCCTTTTCTATCATTTTACTTTCCTCCACCTTCTCCTCCATCATCTCTCAATCCCCTCCATTGTCGCCATCTTCCTACTACTACTACTAGTACTACTACGATTCTTCAATCAACTTACCCCCTCCTTCTTCTCCTCTTCCTTAATCGTTCTGCTCCCTGCTTTCTCCTCCTCAATCTCCTTTTTCTTCTCCTCAATCGTTTTGCTTTCTCCCCTCCTTCTTCATCATCATCTTCCTTTCCGCACCCCTTATCATCATCACCATCTCCCTCTTCCTCACCTCCTCCTCCTGCAATTCTCAATAATACCAACAAATAACTTAGTATGACACAAGGACAAAGAGGAAATATGAGAGATAAGAAGCTTGGCATAACACAATCTTCTAAGTGGGGATGGCCTGTCTATCCGCCTAGACCACCAGATCCTAGTTTTTACCAAGTCTTCAACACTGGCCTCTGGCCTCTGGCTCTGGTGGAAAATGCATTACTACTTCAGCCACATTGTAGTCCACTACTCTTTTCCTTATTCGCGCCCACTTCCTTCCCATCTTCTCCCGTTCTCACCAATTTCTTCCAATTGTTTTCACTCTCTTCTAACAATCAACGTGGCCCAGTGGTAGAGTGTCCGTTCCCTGTTCTGTAGGTCGTGGGCTCAATCCATGACCGTCTCATGTCAAAGACTGTTAAAATGGTACTCAGTGCCTCTCTGCTAAGCACTCAACACAAAGAGTAGGATTACAGTAGCATTGAGAAGGATGGGCTCCATCCAATTTTCTCATCCAAGACACACCCGTGATGGGTACCTCAATGGACGGAAAACCCCCTGGACTGAGTTACCAGATCAAGGACCACTTACTCATCTCTACTTTCTCGCTTTTGTTCTGCTCTTTCGCTATGTCTCCTTCCTTTATCTTCTCTTTTCATTCTCTTCTCTCCTCTACCTTCTTCTTACTGTTCCTCTCTTTCTCATTCCTCTATATCTACCTCTTCTTACTTTCCCTTTCTTTATGCCTTAAATTCCCTCACTTCTTTTTTTTCATTCATTTCCTTTTCTCTTTCCGCCTTCGTTCTTTTCTTTTTCATAACATTTCTTTACATTTTTCTAATTACAGAATCTTCCTTCCATCCCCGTCTCTCTCTCTCTCTCTCTCTCTCTCTCTCTCTCTCTCTGTCTTCCCTTTTCCCCCTCTCCCCCTCTCTCTTTCCTACTTCTCTATATCGCTTTTCATTCTTCGTTTATCAAGAATCTTTCTTTCCACTTCCTCTTCCCTCACATCATCTCTCTCTTCTTTTCTTCCTTTCTCTCCCTTCTTTCTCTCTCTCCCTCCATCTCTCTCTCCCTCCCTCCATCTCTCGCTTTCACACTCTTTCTCTCTCTCCCTCCCTCCATCTCTCGCTTTCACACTCTTCCTCTCTCTCTCTCTCTCTGTCTCTCTCTCTCCCTCCTCTTTGTCTTTCCATCCCTTTTTTTTTTTTACTTCTCTACATTCTTCTTTTCTTTGTTTCCCATCAAATCTCTTCACCCCCTCATATTTCATCCACACCCCTTCGTCTTCTTTTCTCTCTCTCTCTCTCTCTCTCTCTCTCTCTCTCTGCCTCACCCTCTCATCTGTTTCTTAATCCCTTTCATTCTTTTTTTATTACCTTATCTTTCCTCCGCCCCCTCTTCCGGTCATATCATCTCTTCTGCCATTTCTCCTACTTCCCCCCCTCTCTCTCTCTCTCTTCCCCCATCCTCCCCCTCTCTTCCCTTTCATTAACTTCTTCTCCTTATGATGAACCATGAGAATGTCCAGACTTTGTTTTCTCATGAACCTGTACCTCTTTTAGATTTCACTTGGCATTGAAGTATCGATCTGCGATAACATGAATGCAAACCAGTTACATAGCTTTCACAAGAAACCACTGCACACCTCAGCCACCATCCCTACCAACCCTGCTACCCGCCCCCCCCCCCCCCAACAGAATGATTGCACAAGTAGCACCACCATCATCCCCAATCCCACCGACACCTTTTGCCATCCCCTCCCCAAGCAGTAGCAGTGGTAGAAGTATTGCTGCTCCAAGTGTGCACTTTCTCATCACCATTACTGCATGGCGACAATAAGGCTTTCCATTCTTTCTCTTTTTTTTTTTTTTACTCGTGTTTTGTTTGTTTTTTAATATTTTTAATTCAGAATTTCTTTTTCATTGGTAACTGGACAAAGTACGGCTTACCTGGTATGGAACAAGAATGGATGGTTTGGTTTTCGAAATGAGGCTATGTTTCTTTGCTCTCTCTCTCTCTCTCTCTCTCTCTCTCTCTCTCTCTCTCTCTCTGTGCTTAGTCTATCCCCAATCACCCCTCTTTGCTCTCTCTCTCTCTCTCTCTCTCTCTCTCTGCTTAGTTTATTCCCAATCTCTCTTTTTACTCTCTCTCTTTCTCTCTGGTGACATTTTTTCCGGTAGGAGACTCTCCCTGTTTCTCTCTCCGCTGAGTTTATCTCTCATCCCTCCTCTTTACTCTCTTTCTTTGGTGACATTTTCTTGCCTCTCTATCTCTCTCTATCTCCATCCATGTATCTATCTGTGTCTTCTGTAAGAAAGATCTCTTCATGTAAAGGAAGATTCTTCATCTTTTTCTCTCTCTAACTTCGATGAGAAATATTACTGGAAGCAAAAATTGCGATTCTTTCTTTTCTCTTTCTTGATTACCCCTCTCTCTCTTTCTCTCCCCCTCTCTTTCTCTAATCACCTCTTTCTTTACTTTTGACTCTATCTCTTTTCATTTGTTGTTATTTTCTCGTTTCTTTCATTTTTACTGTTCCCTCTTTCTCTCTTTTCCCAACCGCCTCTCCTTCATCATTATCCAGTCTATTTCTCTCCCTTCTCCCTATATTTCTTTCTCTCTTTCCCTACATCTCTCTCTCTCTCTCTTTCTCTCTCTCTCTCTCTCTCTCTCTCTCTCTCTCTCTCTCTCTCTCTCTCTCTCTCTCTCTCTCTCTCTCAGTCAGTTCATCCCCAGTCTCTCCTTTTTACTCTCTCACTTTATGGTGACATTTTTCCGGAAAGAGATTTTCTCTCTCTCTCTCTCTCTCTCTCTCTCTCTCTCTCTCTCTCTCTCTCTCTCTCTCAAATGAAAAAGTCTATCTAATCGTACCTTCTTAGTTGATCACTCTCAAGCTGCTTACCTGACAAGATACGTCTACCTATCTACCTCGCTTCTTTTCTTCGTTAATGTTTCACGCCATAGAATTTGGAGAGGAGAAAAGAAATTACTGGAAATCTTTAATCCTCTTCCTCATTATTCTTCGGGGGTAATGTTTTCGGCTCGCACAGGTGCGCGCCAGAAATACACACACGGGTGTATGTGTGAGGGTTGCGATTTGATACTCTTGAAGACCAAGATTGGGCAAATTCGGTACTGAACGAAACTACTTGGTTCTGGAAATAAAGATTTGGTACTGAAGCAAAAATTTAGTACCACACATGAATGATATGATGCGACATAAAGATAGCAGTTGATGAAAATATGTATTTTAATCCATTTTTCCTGCAAGCTTAATCCGATGATGGATTTCAAGTAACAATTTGATTATCTTGGTACTTAATTTAGTCCCAAGACCATACAAATTTGTGCTGCAAAAGGCATCTGGCAACCCTCGTGTGTTTATGTATATCTACGCTTGTGACAGCTAATGCTATTCAGTCCTTTTGGGGGTGGAATAAAATGTAGTGATTATTAAATAGAGATGTAGGCGTCCTGTGCCATTTGGGGGGACGGGGGGCAAGAGGGAATGTTCGGAATATATCTTAGTGGCAACCTTGTAACCAGTAAATAATACAGCTCATATGAAGGAATTGTATTGCACAATTACTCTTTATTTACTATAATATAACTACTTCAACCCCACCCACCCCATACATACGCCCTTACTGAGAAGGCCTGACCCAGGATGTATAAGTAAATGCTCCGTGCCCCTATCCACCCACTGGACGCCCATGAAGAGAGCGTGAGGAAAAACCATAACTTGCAAGCTTTTCAAAATTCAGAGATTACCCGTCCTAACTTAATGATATTATTCATCTACCAGCTCTGTATGTAATCCATGATATCACAAGTAGGATTTTTTTTATAATACATTGATTTACACTGACTAGCGTCCTCATCTTGGTTATTATAGTCACAACGTTTTGGCTGTTGTGCCTTCCGGTCTTCTTCAGGTATCTTTTGTAATCAGCAACTTTCAGAAATTTTCAACTAAATCCTTTAATCGACCCATGCAGGTGAATTGTTCTCATTAAATCTGCATCAGAAAATATTCTATATCAGTTAATTCTGACTAGTTAATTCATCTTTGCAATTTTACTCGTCTACCTTTTCCACTGACATTTTTCCGTTACCCGACTAAGGGACTGAACTCAGCGAATAAAAGTATTGGTCAATCGCATCTAATTACATTCATCTCAGAAATTCACACAAAAATTATCAGGTAGAATCTGTTAAACGAATTCGTGAGAATTCCGGCATTACGTGAAATAAAAAATTAAATGATAATCACAGTTGCAGTTCAGGGCCTACTACACTCAAACCTGATTTATATAGGCAAGATTTTGGCTCTCCTTATTGCTACCCTCTGACTTCACGACTAATCTTCTGTTTAGATCCATTCATTTTCTGTACTAACAAACTAAGTATACCTGACTTTGATGATTAAATACTACATTTTTCGAGCATGTTTGAGCAAGATCCAGCATTCAATTGTACATTGGCATCTTTGGTTTTAGAAATGATGGAAGAAAGGATACTCAACACATTCCATTCAAAACCCACTTCCCTTCTTTGATAAAGTAATGACAAAAGATAAGTTACTTACTAACTGAGTATGGGTCACCCAGTGAGAAGAGACCTCACTAATAATTGCCTGCAAAGACTAGCTTGCTAATTGTTATACTCCAAAGGCACACCCAACAGACAAAAGCTCGAATGTGTTTCTCTCCTTTCGATTCCAGAACGTTTTCAGTCATCCTCCCAATAATCTAACGTTTGAGCTAAACTTGCTAAAGCTCACATATTACAGTAAACCCTTGTTTTAACAACACTCGTTTTAACGGCACTATTTAATGACACACGTTCCAACACCTCTTTATTTTTGGAATCTCGTAAGACTATTAGCTGGCAGCAACAGCACCTGAAGATTCCTGTGCATTATTTCAAAAATTAAAATTAGTCAACCCTTAAAAATGCGGCCTGAATAATGCTGCCCCAAGTGAAATTGTAAAACAAAGTCATTTTTAACTGTATTTTGGGGATTCTCGTATAAAATCTGCATATAAAATCTACCCAGGTTATTTTTGCAAAGACGTATCATGTACCATTTTGAGATAAGACATTTTTATATTGACAATTATAAATGGCTAAAAGTGGCTAGATTTGTTTTAAAATGGCCATTGGGTAGATTTAATTGCTTGATGACTTTGTAGATTTTATTTTCTCTTCTTTTTTTTTATAATTTTGAAAGTGGCCGATAAAATTATCTAAATTCACATTTATAATGCACATGAGTAAAGTGTTCTTACTTATTTGATATTCGATAATTTTGATACACTGATTTTACAATTTTTACATGAGATAATATCTTATATTCTACAACGTTGGAAGAGCAAATTCATTAAAACGGCACTCTTGAATCCCCAAGGACGACAATAATTATAGGAGTCTATTGTATTATTTGCAGATTGGATGAAAAAAATACTAGATAGGAGCAAAGGCATCATTGTCTTGATTTTTTAGATCTGTTTTCTTTCTCACAGGTGCTTTCAGCCAGCAGTAACCAGAATAGAACCTCAACCATTTTAGGTCTACAGTCCTGTGCTCTAACTAGTGGGCTGTGACCACAAGTGCATGAAAGCATTTGTACTGTTTACTTTTGGGTATTACTTTACAACTACAGCTTGTGACAAATTGACTTGTTTGTTTTTATTATTTGGGTGGGGTAGAGTGGGTCATTGTGTTCTCTTCTCCCTTTTTTTCTGCAGATGTTCGCCAATTTTCTCTTTCTTCTTCCTCTCTCTTTATAGATAACACATTGCCAATTACACAGCAAGACTTTACACGCCTGTGGGAATGCGTTATTCGCCTGTATATTCTTGACATCTTAATGGTGTGCTTACATCTTCGGATTGCGTGTGTTGCATAGTAAACTTCTCACACATAATTAAATTACACGTATAAATTACTCATTGTACAGTACACTCATTACACACTTGTGCATTACACATGCACATAGTACATATATATATATATATATATATATATATATATATATATATATAATTATGGTGTCATCCACAGACAGCTGTTTCGTTGTATTACAACTCTTGTGTGGCTATAGACTATCCATTGTCCCATATATATATATATGTACATATATATATATACATATATATATATATATATATATATATATATATATATATATATATATATATATATGTGTGTATTTGCACACGTATGTGTGTACAACACACAATACATAAAAGAAAAAAGGATATTTGTGTACAAAATATTCCTGTCACTATTAATGTATATAGATATGAGTGTGTATGTGTGTGTGTGTGTGTGTGTTTGCGTAATCACTCAAAATAGATATTTATTCTTACATGTACAGAACTCTTGTATGTAAGCTTATAAATGAAGATATATATATATATATATATATATATATATATATATATATATATATATATATGAATGCATACATATCTATATAATTGTGAATGTCTGAACAGACGCTCCATTGAGGTTGTTCAATCAGCATTGAGACACCTTTGAGTGAGCTTTACAATGTCAACATTTTATTCAAAATATCGAAGCAAATTATTCTTCAGCTATTGTTTAGAATTTTTGGCAAAAGTCACATCATCCGGGTTTGTCAATCCCCCCTCACTTGCACACACACATACCTCTACCCAGATTTGGCTCCCAGCAGCTTTTGACTCGTTCCAAAGAGATTTCCGACTTCAGACGAGATTAAAGGGAACGCAACGGGGTAACTGGTGGTGACCCCGTAGATAGTCTTGAAAAATGGAAGTGATGCTGGGATCCGTGAGTGGAGTCCCATGGGGAATACTTACGCTATTTTTCGTTGCTATTAGATGACATATATATATATATATATATATATATATATATATATATATATATATATATATATATATATATATATATATATATACATACATACATATATATATATATATATATATATATATATATATATATATATATATATATATATATATATATATATATATATATATATATATATATATATATATATGCAATGCTCTCCCATAGGAATAGAGCTCACTGGTAGATGAGGAATTTCTGTGTAAAATAAAATATATCGCTTAAATTCAGCCGTAATGACCGGCCAGTTCTGAGGTAGGATATCGGCCTCCGGGTCCGAAGTGAAGGTTTCAATCCTGCCTCGCAGTACTAGATGGGATAATGGAAAGTCTATAGCCACACTGAAGAGATGTAATATATCGAAATAGCTGTCTATGGATGACACTATATATATATATATATATATTGTGAGGAGAAGGACGAGATTTATCCGACATAATGGTAAATTTAATAAACTATATGGGAACACGAAAGTTTGGAAAGTGAATTGAATTTATTTCCGTTATATGTTTAGGGAAACTGTTTGTTCTCGTTGTCAAACGTCAAATGGAAAAAATAAAAAGATTTGCGAAAAACAAAGATTGGTAATGGGGTGGATGTGGGAGATGATACGAGGTTATTGTTTTCCCAAATTTGTTATCTTCCTGGGTAATCCAAGATTTTAAAAGAATGTAGGTAATTTATCTTGGTATTCTGCCGTGTGAATAAGTATCTAGGTAATGCAAGATTTGGAAAGGTGTAGGTAGGATTACCCTCGCACCTATTCACACGGCATAATACCGATGCAGGCACATTTTCCTCCAACAGGTTAGTACAAAAATATAAAACCAACACATCTTGAAAAATCCAAACAAATAACAAAAAAATATACAACCTGCATTTTTGTAAAATACACTCATATTCAAAGAATATAACCCCGTAGGCACACTCTCCTCCTCAACAACGCATTCTTACACATGCTACAAGCACACATACATTTTACACAAAGACAGTCAACAGACTAAACTACATATACACATACAAAATCCTTCTCAATTTTACTTATACACAAATGATTTGAACTTTGACACAAAGACATCTCGTTTTTCGCCAATGAAGATAACAAATTTAGAAATACAATAGCCTCATATCATCTCCCAACCCATCTCCAAACCTTGTCTTTCCTAAATCTTATCAGTTTTTCCCACTGAAAACAAAAGCAAACAGTTAGTACAAGAATGTAATAGTTATAAATTCAATCCAGTTTCCAAACTTTCGTGTTTCCATATTGTCTATTGTATATATATATATATATATATATATATATATATATATATATATATATATATATAATTTGACAGCGTAATTAGGCCTGCTTATTATTTATGTACTGTAGGAAATTACTTTTACTTCGATTTGAATTGTGACGGTTGGAATGAATCGTAATTATTTTACCTTGCAACTCATTATCTGATTGTGATGACTGCTTTAGTCAAGGTGTGTGTACTCAAATAACACTTCAAGTAACTGATTTTGTTCTCTGACAGTGATTTGAGAGTTCTTACGCTTTTTTGTGTTCATATGTTTTTGTTTTTTTGTTCAATAAAGAAGTATCTTTTGTTCAAGTTATTTAACCTTCAATTCATATTATAAACAATTAAGCATATTTTTAATATCTTTTTATTATTTGTTTTTTCAATTTTTTTGTTCTTCCAGTTATTCTGGTGGCGTAGATTTTTTCGGTGTTTCCACTTGAAAACTACAAAAATGTCACCTCTTCTTTCATTCTTGGGACCTTGAAAGAAAATAAATCTGATGATTGATTGGAAAATAATTTAAAAAATTAAACCAACATGGAATCTTCCACTTTTAGCATGTCTTATTGTTGCTGTTTTTAATTTTTTTTGTGTGTGATTTTGCCTTTGTTTTGTTTTGTTTTTTTTTCTATTTTTTTACGTTTGTTCTGGTATCGTAGATTTGGTAGAGGTTTACATTTTAGTATTTCTATCTTTAAAATTATTTCATGTGAATTTAGTTTTTTGTCAGCATTTAACACCTTTTTCTGACTTCGAATTAAGTAGTCTATCCCCACTTAGAGTTGCGAATTCATGCAATTTCTCTTCATAGCCCAAGTTGATTTGACTTAATCAAGTAATATTCTTTAAACAAAACTGAAGAATTCTAAAGAAGATTTAAACAAAATACTACAACTTAACCAACACCTCTACTACACCAAAATGGCTCGAAAATTTTTTTTAAAAACCACATAATAACAAAATATCAAAAGCAAACTTATAAACATGGTAATAATTCGAGTTGAAGGTAAAATGACTCGATTAAGTAGTACTACAAACAAATAAAACTATGAAAACATTAAAAAAAAGCATAAAAAAGTTCAAATCACTGTTGAAAAAATCAGTTACTTGTTATGTGATTTAAGCACACACACTTTGATTCAAACAGTCATCACTATCAGAAAATGACTTGCAAGGTAAATAATTAAGATTTATCCCAAACGTCACATTTCAAATCTAAGCGGGATTAATTGCCTACAGCATATTATTAATAAACAAGCCTGGTTACACTTTCTATGTGATGTGATAAAAAAGCGAAACGAAGGTTAACCATTGTCATAGACCAAATTTCTATACTTAATTGACATATTGTCTCTACTGAAAATAATGAGCAGCATCAGAATGAAGATATTCTGAATAAATGTTTACTACTTGTATGTATTTTTGATTTACCTATATATATATATATATATATATATATATATATATGTGTGTGTGTGTGTGTGTGTGTGTGTGTGCGTGTGTGTGTGTGTGTGTCACTATAAAGATGGCATTTTTTTATATGTTTGTTTGTGTGCACCCCAGGAGTTAAAAGTTGGTCTATAATGGTAACTTGAGCCCATATTAAATTGACCCCCGAGTTCTTCACAGGTCGATATAAGGTCAAAACTACTGTTTTTTCTGCACTATTTTTTAGCTTCTGTTCAAAGCTTTATCTATTTCCCCCCAAATCAGTGAAATCACCGATGGCCAAGCGGTTGAAAGCATGTAAAATGGAATAGGTCGACTAAATTCAAACCTCTGACGGAGAAAATTTAAATTTTATGTACTTTCTATCCGTTAAACGTTAAAACACTCCCAAAATTAGTCAGTTTAAAAAAATGATTTTTTTAAAGTTTATAAAGAAGGGTTCTTATTTACAATGTAGCTATAATTCTGATCAGGATCTTTAATTCCTGTCCTCGTAGGAAACTGCGAATGTGAATTTCTTCTCCTTTTATTGCTTATGCCAGTTTGGCAGTAATCTGACCTTAAGCTGACAATCTTTGAACAAAAGTCCTAACCCTACTTCAAATCCTAATCCATACATACAATTAAAACATGGCGCACTATTTAAATCCCATGACCCGCCTAGACGAGCAAACTGCTGGCGCCAAAAGTGGGCAAACGAATTTTGAGTGTCAAGAAACTTTTCGCCACACCCTCGTATATACGTAGTGCTACCCAAAAGTTCAGGGAATTCCAACTACGAGCTCGGACTGGATGTTGCTCGGATCTAGCTACAACTCTCTGTGAGCTGAGTCCTTTCTGGACCATTGTGCTAACATCAAGCAAGTGGAGACGATGCGTTAGGGTGAGGAGATTTTTTCCAAGGTCTGATTCCCTGAGATTTGGGGCAGTCTCTCCCTGTAATTTTGGGCAGTCTCTCTGTGTATGTGCACGTGACCGTCAAGGCTGGTAGTTGTCCGCGGCACCAAGTTCCAGGAGACACATGCCATGTGTCTGAGACTGTTGGACTTTCCAAATACAAATTTCTAAAATGGGGAAATGAATGAATAGAACATATTAAACTGCGGTCAGTCTTTTTAAGGAACTTTAAACGGCATCCAATGTTCAATTGCCCGGGCACCATGGACTCTGGGGCCCGCCCTGAGAGTATATATATATATATATATATATATATATATATATATATATATATATATATATATATATATATATATATATAGGTGTGTTTACATCAAATTTAATGTTTATGTTTACTGATACTTCATTGTAAGGTCACACATTTCCTGGTAATACTATCAGCTGATTGAGTCAGGGGAAAGTTGTTTTTTTCTTCCTCCGCATTTGCAACAAAAGCTCTGTGAAAATTTGAATTCCCTTCTGAATAATGAATAAAAAAAAACATTCATACATACTTGTAATTTTGTTAGACTGAATGTTTCAGCCGTCCACACCACAAAACATTAAATAATTCTTTCAAAATACTTTTTTGTGTCACTTCAGTCACGTATTTCTAGATATCTGTCAATGCAGTTTGTAATTTTCTAGAAATTCTTTGTTATTCTGGTACGATGTCTAAATTGTCACTAGGTGGGATCGTCAGTTGTTTACGATGTAACCGTTTCAGGGACTTAAAAAACAAAACAGTTATATAATCGTGTTACCTCCCTTTCTTAAATAGTTTAGGCCATACATGTGCTTTGCCATTTTATTCAAACTTTTATGTGTATTGTGTATTGATTTTATCATAAACTATGTATCTATTTTTTTCAAACAGGGCTCACTTATGTAGGTTACCCCAAAAACGTATTTAACGATGAGGTATCAGTGTGTATAACAACAGACATGACTCGCTCTTCGTGTCTTTTCTATTGAGTGTTCACCCGTGTGAATATTCAATCTATTGAATCGGTTTTAATCTCCGACTGCATGCAAACCAACTTATGATATTATCTTTAAGAATATTAATTACACAGAAAAACTTCTTCCAGTCGATTCTCTACCAACATATTCAACCGAAAAATTTGACAATTATTTTCCACTATATATATGTGTGTGTGTGTGTGTGTGTGTGTGTGTGTGTGTGTGTGTGTGTGTGTGTGTATTGTAATATATATTTATATTCTTTGTAAACTTATGCAATGTTCTTCCAACATGGAACAGAGCACTCTGGTGGATGAGGAATATATACGATAAATAAATATATCGCTTAAATTCAACCTCACTGACCGTCCAGTTCCATGGAGTAAAGGGAGGATACCAGCCTCCGGGTCTAAAGGTTTCGATCCTGTCTCGTGGTACTGGATGGGTTTATGGATAGTCTATAGCCACACTGAAGAGTTGTAATACAACGAAACAGCTGTCTGTGTGTCTGTGGATGATACAATATATATATATATATATATATAAGTGTGTGTGTGTGTGTGCGTGCGTGTGTGTGTGTGTGTGTTTGTATGTATTCATAAATACTAATTTTTTCGTTTTTGTTAGAAACTGACAAACAGAACAGTCAACAAGGTTTCTCCAGTCTTCAAACTGGTCTGGCTAACTGGCTATATATGTATTTATGTATGTATGTAGCATATTTACAGTCTGCACCAATGGAATTCGAAGGGTGAAGATTTAAACATTCATGCTTTAATATAGCTACCAAAACGTTTTTCCTTGTTTTTCGAAAATCCTCACCCTGAAAATGTTTCTAGTAAAGGGTGGGGTCACTCTACTGTACAAGTTGATGCTAAATTGAACATTTAGTTTGAGTCAACATGTTTTTCTGAAAATTCAGATTTCTCCAAGAAATCACTGCCAAGCAGAATACGAGAGGAGTAACTTATTCATTGATTCCCCTTGTTTACAATTTTTAATTGATTATCCCCAACATGACATGCTGCCAAAAGACTTTGGTCACAGGTTTCTATTTAGTGATTAATCAGACCTCTTGTTCATTTTTTTTTTTTTTGGCC
This sequence comes from Thysanoteuthis rhombus, assembly GCA_963457665.1. Taxonomy (NCBI): domain Eukaryota; kingdom Metazoa; phylum Mollusca; class Cephalopoda; order Oegopsida; family Thysanoteuthidae; genus Thysanoteuthis; species Thysanoteuthis major. The sequence goes on along the minus strand of OY735198.1, from coordinate 71,278,151 downwards.
ATGAACCCTTTACGTACCTATGTGGCTAAAGATTAATATTTTTTAAAAAAAACAAGAAAAGAAACAGGTGTGATATGTCAGGTAGAAAACAATGAGGAGAAATAACTTCACGATACGGAACAACCGAAGAAGACCCCATGGTACTAGTCTGAAACATTGTGAAACAAGCCTAAATGTGCGAGTTCTCTCCCTTGCATCTAGAAGGTTTCGAAATCTAGCTCCAAAACAGTCAATTCAGCCAATCTTATCCCCGCCTGTTAGTCCATCAGTCAGTAAGCGACAACAATCAGTGCTAGAGATGTTTGCGCATCTAGAAATGGAAGACAAGTGAAATAGTCCGACCACATCACGTACAGTGACGTACACGTGTTGAGAATTTTTTTACGAAGAAAGGACAGAGTCCAAGTTTAGAGGGAAAGTTTTAGAAATCTGCTTATTTTGGTAATCAAGCCTTAACTAGTGACCTTTCAAGTCTACAACCATCTAGGCTGATTGGCCCGAGGCGTTGTTGTCAAAAAGGTCAGTTTTTAGATTCTGGTGCTGCTTCTGACGAATGCCTCTGAACCACACCAATGGTTAATTACCTGACACGTGTTTATACTTAGTGTACATTATTGGCATATGGAAAAAATTCCAGAATCTAAAATTAATGTTGTATGTTTGTTATTAGTTTAAAACGTTTATTTCTTGGGAGGATTTTAAAAATGTGCCGAAGCTTTTATTTTTTATTTTTTTAAAATGTAATTAATTGTTTGGAAGGGTGAAAAAAAAAAAAAAAAAAACAGCAGAAGTAGAGTTTAATTAAGACCACTGGGTGTGGAAATAGTGAAAGAAAGGCTGAAGTTTTGTAAAGTTACACTTAGGGATTGTTGGTCATGAAACTGGATCAAAAATTTCAAATAAAGAATATTGCTTGCAATGGCCGGAATACTTTCCCAAACCCAAAGGAGCCAGTTTCAAAAGGCAAGTGGTATTAAATCTTTATCCTATACTTTGACCTTCTAGTAGAGAGGAATGGATTAAACACTAAGATTTCACTATGGCACTAATAAATGAAACATTTAATGTTAATTATTACATATTTTGAATATTTGGTTGTTATTTTACCAGTACAATATTGCTCAATAAGTAAGCAGGTGCGAGAGACTTACCCTAAGTTTACTTGGTTATATTGTATGTAATGTTTGCACATATATGGGAATATATATATATATATATATATATATATATATATATATATACACACACAGACACTCACATATCTATATATATACACTCATACTTATATATATATATATATATATATATATATATATATACACACACAGACACTCACATATCTATATATATACACTCATACTTATATATATATATATATATATATATATATATATATACACACACAGACACTCACATATCTATATATATACACTCATACTTATATATATATATATATATATATATATAGTTATTTGTCTTTTGCATTACTGGTGACTGTTTTGCTTTATGGTGAGAGGATTGGTACGTTGAAATGGTTACGCTATCAGTAGCAGACTCAATGCAACCCTGTTTTCTTTAATCGTTTATCCTATTTACTTCATCAAAATTGAGTGAGATATTAATCGTGCAACGACGGAAGATCATTTCAAATAAGTTTCTATGCAATATAACACAATTTATAAATCATTCTGTTGAACCAAATACATCCATTTCTTAAATATACATAATTCATATATATATATATATATATATATATATATATATATATATATATATATATATACATATATATATATATATATATATATAGTCATGTTGTCGTATAAACTTTTCATGTCGTAATGCTGATAAAGAACAAATATTTTGGTCAATTTTATATATAGTCCCAAAGAATCTTCAACCATGTGTCACACGTCACTTTCAATCTGAACTGTGTTATTTCAAGATGTTGTCTTATAACTATATATATACTTATATATATATACATTACTTGTCATAAGTATTTGAACTAACAGACATTTTGCTTCTAATCACTTGGTTTTGACAGTCAAAAACTCGAATATCAAACCAGGAGAACCAAATTTTATTGTAATCAATGTAACAAGAGGCACATTTCTTCATGTTACGTGGTTCTGATTGTTAAATTACAGGGAAATGTTTTTTAATAGAATATATATATATATATATATATATATATATATATATATATATATATATATATATATATTATTGTGTCATCCACAGATCGCTGTTTCGTTGTATTACAACTCTTCAGTGTGGCTATATACTATCCATTATCCCATCCAGTACCACGAGGCAGGATTGAAACCTTTGCTTCAAACCCGGAGGCCGATATCCTACCTCTGCACTAGGGAACTGAATTTAAGCCATATATTCATATTAGCTTAAATTCCCCATCCATCAGAGTGCTCCATTCCTATGGAAGAGCATAGCATAAGCTTACAATGAATGAATAACCTCACTTAAAGAGTGTTTAACCCTGAATATATATATATATATATGTATAAATGTATGTATATATATATATATATTAAATGCATCTATGTATATATATATATATATATATATATGAGTGCGTGTGTGTGTATGTATGTAATGTTTTATAATGATAATAAGTGTTTGTAACATTGCATCTATGTATCTCTTGTGTGTTACTGTTCTTATATAGTACACAGAGAAAAATTATTATCGTCTACAATCTTTGTAAATCTGTGAGCACGTACTAGCCATTAAAGGAGATATTTCATTGACTTTTAAATAAAAACGATCCTGGTTATTCATTTCAAAAGAAACCATCATGTAACCAACGTCTTCTGGCAGCATACTCTAAAGGGGATGATCATTTAAAAAATAAGTTTCTTCTTTTGCTTTTTATCAAGTGTCGTTCACTAAAAAGTCTGAATTTTCTGAAAAAAAAGGATGTTTGACTCTCGCTGAACACCGACTAAGAGACTAGTTTTGAATAAACTTACATTGTAACTAATCTTGAATAAACTTACTTGTAAACTGACACTGAAAACCCGTTTTTCTTCCAGACCTAATAAGGAAGTAAATGTTTAAATTTTCAGCCTTCTAGTTCTATTGCTGTAGCCTGTAAATATGACACATACGTAAATAACCAGCTGTCAGAACTACATTAAAACTGAAAAAAACCTATTTCGATGTTTACAGTTTCAGTTGACTATTTCTAATACATCTGAATACTGAAGATTGTAGATTAGATAATAACAGATACTACGAAAGATATATAGCATAAGATAAAAGATAAGATATCAGTACCTCGCTTAAATGAATTGCCCTAACCCGATTGTTGAATTAATTATTTAAACAAAGATAGATCTTATATCTAAAATTATCTGAAAAAATAGATCTTTTATCAAAAGTTATCTAAAAAAATCTCGCATTAGATCAGGGTATAGTTGGTCCAAAATAACCATAGAAAACCAAAAGAAGCAGTCTGACACACAGGCAAGCAGAGAGAGAAGAATATGGCCCAATTGGCTGGTTAGTCTGATGGGCCATTTGTGAGTTTACAGTGATTCAATTCAACATAAGATGTAACATGATACAACATCAGATATAGCATAAGATACAATATCAGATATAACTTGAGATACAACATAAGATACAACATAAGATACAACATAAGATATAACATAAGATAAAACATATAATACAAGATAAGATACAACATAAGATACAACATAAGATATAACGAGATAAAACATAAAATGCAACATAAGATGCAACATGAGATATAACATAAGATGTAACATAAGATACAACATGAAATATAGCATATGATACAACATAAGATATAACCTAAGATATAACATAAATCATAACATGAGATCTAACACAAGATACAATATGAGATATAACATAAGATGTAACATAAGATACAACATGAAATATAGCATATGATACAACATAAGATATAACCTAAGATATAACATAAAATACAACATAGGATCTAACACAAGATACAATATGAGATATAACTTAAGATGCTACACAAGATATAACACAAGATGCAACATGTTATATAACATGCAAAATAAGATATACAATATAAGAAACTGTAAGTAACGTAAGGTTGCAGGAATGTGTGAAGGGAAGAACAAGAAGAATTTTTATAGATGTGAGACATTAATTAAAAAATTAGTGTAATTTTAGATCAAATTTTGATTTCAATAACTATGAGATTATACAAAGGAACTTATTTCTAGGGAAATACAAGTGATCTTTACTCAATAAGGACCAAAACATCAACATTTATTTCTTATACATATCTAACTAATTTTTGCTGTTCTATATAGCTCCCATATTAATAAAACAAGCAGTGAATGCTCTCTCTCTGTCTCTGTCTCTCTCTTATATATGATGATGATGATGATGATGATGATGATGATGATAATAATAATAATAATAATAATAATAATAAGGGCTGGAGACTTGAGGAGACTTGCTGTCACTCAAACTCCAGCGGTTACCACCAGGCAACTGGTGTGAGATTCCAAATAATAATAATAATAATAATAATAAGGAAGGCCTGCCAAATACTAGACGTTGCTGTACCTGCAGACCATAGAGTAAAAAAGAAGGAGGGTGAAAAAAGGGAAAATACCAGGACCTAGCAAGGGAGTTAAAGAAAATGTGGAACATGAAAACCAGGGTAGTACCGGTCATAGTGGGAGCACTAGGAACTGTCCCAAAAACGCTGAGGGAGAGACTGGAGGAGATCGGGATTAGGGGGAGGATAGAGACCGTACAGACCACAGCACTACTGGGAACTGCACGGATACTGAGGAAGGTGCTAGAGATATAAGGACTGCAACGAATCGTAGCTATGTCATGATATGCGAAAGAGAGAGGAGATGTTAGCTGAAGACCTGAGGAGACTTATTGTCACTCAGCCTTCAGCGATAACCACTGGGCAACCGGTGTGAAACTGTAAATCGCAGAATTACTGCGACCTATGAGTACTAGGAGAGGAGGGCTGGAGACTTGAGGAGACTTGCTGTCACTCAAACTCCAGCGGTTACCACCAGGCAACTGGTGTGAGATTCCAAATAATAATAATAATAATAATAATAAAAATAATAGTGATAATAATAATAATGTGTATGAGTGTGCACACAGCTTACACTCTCTCTTTCATATATATTAACAAAGTCATTTTTTTCTGTTCATCTTGAGATAGAGTATTTTAAATAACACCAACTGATAGATAGTACTACCAGAATTCACTCTCATTGTTATAACATTATCAAAAACAACCAAAAATTGATATGAAATTTGTATGAAATTTTCAATACATTTTGTTTGGGATAAACTGATTTTGATAACAATATCCGCTTAATAGCAATATCTGAAATAATAATTAATTGCTCTATATATATATATATATATAAATATATATATATATATATATATGTACTAGTTGATCCCTGTGAAAGAAATTCATGGATGTACAGGTTACCCCTACTATCCAAAAGTACAGTGTCTCAATAAAAAAACATTTTGTAAGTCAAAATGGTGTAAAGGGAAGAAGCAATTACCATTAATTTAAATCGGAAAAATTCTGCGCATTCTCTGACCAAAAAAATTATTAGGATCGTATGTTAGGCTGTTATTGGAAGTTGTAATGGTGGGAGGTGCTGGAGACCGGTATTCTAAAAAGAGAGAAAGAAGGTATGTGCTGCCTCTATAATGTCTCACCACTTAAAGTGAAAAAATGGTGTGAAATAAACTTTCGAAAATAGTGACAACCCGTATCTAAATTCTATTCAATGTCTCTTTTAGAAAAGAAACTAAAAAACTAGTTTGAGTGGAAGAGTCCATTGTTTGAATAAATGTGTAAGAGATATCTTTACCAGAAAACTTATTATCTCCGAGTGGAAGAGTCAATATTCATGGAGAAAGGACCAAGGAAATCACACTGTTCATTATATTAGTAGATTATATTTGATGCAGAACTTTACCAATCTACCTAACAGACTTGAAAGTTTTCCTCCGGTGGATATGTAGATTTGTTGCAACCCACAGTCAGTTGCAAGAAGTTCAGGGAATGTCTTTGATTTTATGCTTCATACCAAATTTTCTAATTGTCAAAGATAGCTGCAAAACTTTTACCTGTAGCTAGCCTCAAGGAATTAATCAGTGTCACACCTGATGCCTGCCTTATTTTGGCTGTACCATCATCCATAATTTGACAATTGTAGACATTGCAGGAAAGCCAAAACAATGCCATTGTTGGAGATAGAAAACAATCTCTAGATATTCTTTAGAAGATGGAATATTCTTGTTGAAGTGCCGGTAACCAAGTGACTAACAGTATAGGAATGAGATTGGTGAGCCGAGTTCAAACCCTGACTGAATCCTGGGTTCAGCTCATATTAATGTCCTTTGTGAAGGTTGAATTCATCTCTTCCACCCCAGCTACGGGTAAAATAGCTCAGGTTTAAGTGAATGATGTCACTTAAGGTGCTTCTTACTTGTAAATCTATTTCACCTATAACAAGCTGAGAAAAAGAGAAACATGATATCTGGAACCTTGAAAGGGTTGGCTGAAGCCATAGACAGCATAAGGGCATACCTATTTATATTACTTTATCACCAGTGATTTCCAGCTCATTTATTACCTTCTTGCAAGAATGTTTAAAGAGTCCTTGAATATTTTCAACTTTTGTTCCTAATTTTAACTTGATCCAATCTGAATAAAACAGCAATTACAAACTGAACCGATTCTCGCCATCACAGTCAGTAATAGAACAATCGTGGCATCAAAATTTGAGGTTGCGTGAAAAAAAAATTTCATCAAAGAATAAAGACGGTCAGTTCTACTGGCATTTTCTGCAGGAAACATCCGAATTAGAGTTAATCTAATGTAGTACCAATGCCAATTTTCAATTCCGTAGACAGAACGATTGCGCAAGGGCACTCAAAGCACAAATGTGTAAAAAGAGTGTTGGAACACTCAATACAAAAATATATAAACAAGGATGAAACCTTCACCCCCGTTGGTGGTCATAGATGTTCAATACTTTGCCTAGCCCTCATTGTTCATGGTAGTAACTTGAAACTTGGCACAAACACCCCTCTAATGAGAAGAGTCAACCCGATTTTTTTTTCTTAAATGCCTCTCAAAAAAAAAAAAGGTCTTTAGTGGGGGTTTGGTATGCAATGTAAGTTTTTGCTAAATCGGTCATTAGTTTGTGCCCACTTGTTTTTTGAAAATTCAAACCTTTTTTAGTGAAAACAGTCCAACAGAAAGCAAGAGAAGTATCTTATTAATTGATCACCCTCTTTTTCCAACATTTCGATTGATCAACCCCAACTCAGCAGATATGGGTGAGAGTGATTCACAATTTCCCTTAGATTACTAGTTATTATCATATTCATAATTATTAATGTATAAGTATAATTAGTTATTACTATATCATTTTAGGTAACAAAACTTTCGTGTGCATATCAATTTCCTTTGTACACTAGTTGCAAAATGTGTATGTCGCATATGCACAGAGAGGGAACTACGTCCTCAGGTATCTATCACATTTGGTAGCCTTTAAGGAAAGTCAAAAATAACTTTTTATTTATTCAATTTGGATCCGGAAGTCTCTTGTGTTCACTTGCCATGTCCAGGCCTATTATCTTATTCAGATCAGTGGGAAGTGAACACAAAATGTGTCAATTGGTGTTCGAACTCAAGTTATTGTAAATCAAGAATTATATCACGTTGCAGCAAACCAAGAATTTCTATCATGTTATTGCCATTGTCCATGACATTAACCACTATGCCACCTGCACCTTTCTGTTATCTTAACACTGCTGCGCAAAATCCCTTTTTGACAGCTGTCTATTCTAGATTGCAGTGTCATATCAATTCAGTTTTCTTTTGATGAATTATTAAACAAGAGTGTATTTTGTTCAGCAGACGGTATATTTACATGTAAATATTAATGGTTTTGAAGTATCCTCTAGAGAAAAGAGAGAATTTTCATTAATTTCTGAGAAATTCTTGGTTTGCAGAATGTTGATGATATAAATTTTTAGTTTGCAGTAACATGATGATGTAGATTCTTGGTTTGCAATAACATGATACAAATTTTTAGTTTGCAAGAACATAATGTAAAATCTTGGTTTACAAGAACAGGAAAATGTAAATTTTTGGTTTGCGAGAACATGTTGAAGTAAATTCTTGGTTTCCAATAAATATGATAAGACAAATTCTTGGTTTGCGATCACATGATGAAGTGAATTCTTCTTCTAACATGGCGATGCAATTCTTGATTTGCGATAATTTGACCGTATGAAATATTGGTTTGCAAGAACATGATGAATTCTTGGTTTGCAATAACATGATGATGGAAATTCTTGATTTGTTATAACAAGAAACAAATTCTTGGTTTGCAATGAAAATGTTGACGTAAATTACTGGTTTGCAAAACACGGTGATGTAATATCTTGGTTCGCAATGAGACAATGCGAATTCTTGGTTCACAATAACATTACAATTTAAATTCTGTGTGCAATACCATGATGATGGAAATTCCCGGTTTACAACAACATAATACAAAATCACGGTTTGCAATAACATGAAAAAAATCCTTTGTTCGCAATAACATGATGTAAATTCTCGGTTTGCGATCACATTATGATGTAAATTATTGATTTAAAGCAACATGATGCTGTAGCTTCTTGTTTTGCAATAAACTGATACAAATTCATGGTTTGTAAAAACAGAACAATGCCAATATTTGGTTTGCAATAAAATGATGGTGTAAATTCTTGGTTTACAATAATATGATAATATGAATTCATGATTTGTAATAACATAATGTTGTGAATATTTGGTTTCCAATAACATGATAATATGAAAATTTAGTTTGCCATAATTTGATGATGTAAATTCCCTAGTTCACATCAACATGATGAAATAATTTCTTGGTTTACAGTAACATGATTATGTGAATTCTTTGCTTGCAATAATATGATTATGTAAATTATTAGTTTGCAATAACATAATGTCAAAATTTGTTTCCAAATTGCATGATGATATAATATCTCAGTTTGCAATAATATCATCAAATTTTTGCTTTGCAATAGCATCATGATGTAAATTTTTGCTTTGCAATAGCATCATGTTGTAAATTCTCACTTTGCAATAGCATCATGGTGTAAATTCTTACTTTGCAATAGCATCATGGTGTAAATTCTTACTTCGCAATAGCATCATGGTGTAAATTCTTACTTCGCAATAGCATCATGGTGTAAATTCTTACTTCGCAATAGCATCATGGTGTAAATTCTTACTTTGCAATAGCATCATGGTGTAAATTCTTACTTCGCAATAGCATCATGGTGTAAATTCTTACTTTGCAATAGCATCATGGTGTAAATTCTTACTTCGCAATAGCATCATGGTGTAAATTCTTACTTCGCAATAGCATCATGGTGTAAATTCTTACTTTGCAATAGCATCATGGTGTAAATTCTTACTTCGCAATAGCATCATGGTGTAAATTCTTACTTTGCAATAGCATCATGGTGTAAATTCTTACTTCGCAATAGCATCATGGTGTAAATTCTTACTTTGCAATAGCATCATGGTGTAAATTCTTACTTCGCAATAGCATCATGGTGTAAATTCTTACTTTGCAATAGCATCATGGTGTAAATTCTTACTTCGCAATAGCATCATGGTGTAAATTCTTACTTCGCAATAGCATCATGGTGTAAATTCTTACTTCGCAATAGCATCATGGTGTAAATTCTTACTTCGCAATAGCATCATGGTGTAAATTCTTACTTCGCAATAGCATCATGGTGTAAATTCTTACTTCGCAATAGCATCATGGTGTAAATTCTTACTTCGCAATAGCATCATGGTGTAAATTCTTGCTTTGCAATAGCATCATGGTGTAAATTCTTACTTTGCACTAATATAACACAAAATCTCAGTTTGCAATAAAGATTTTTAAAAATCCTTTGTTTGCAATAACATGATAGTAAATTCTTGGTTTACAGCCATATGATGATGTAAAATCTTGGTTTGCTATAACATGAAACAAAGTCTTGGTTTGCAATAAAAATGTTGATGTGAATTGGTTTGCAAAAATAGGATGATACAATATCTTGGTTCACAATGAGATGATAGTACAAAATCTTGGTTTCAATAACAATGATTCTAATTCTCTGAATGCTATAACATTATTATGGAAATTCTTGGTTTTGCAATAACATGAAAATGCGAATTCTTGGTTTGTTATAATATAAAGATGTCTATATTTGGCTTGCAATAACATGATGATGTAAATTTTCATTTTGCATTAATATGATGATGTTAATTCTTGGTTTGCAATAATATGATAATACAAATTCTCGGTTAGCAGTAACATGATGATATATATTCTTGCTTATTTTTGTAAAATGTTTTTTTTCAATCATTTTGATAAGAAATATAAAAAACAATATCAAAGATATCAACATGACTGGAATTTTTGTATAGATGTTTTTTTCAATAAATTGAAAGCAATGAAAAACTCTGTTGTTGGATATTTGTTGAAACAGAAACAAATTTGAAATTTAAATTCCAGAAGAACCTCATTGTTGAATTTCAATAAATTGTGAGAGACTCTACAGTAGTTAAGCATTTTAGTGCCTATTTCTACAATGGATAATCTGATTTTTTTTTGGTTTCTCTGTTTGTAACAATGGACACTTCCACTTACAAGTAACATTTTGTTTATAAATATTTCCTACCATCCCATTTTAAATCAATGGACTCTTCCACAAAAACATGTTCAGTAGTTTTTTCTCTAAAAAAAATTCAAATACATTTGAAATTTTTTAAAAAATATTCAAGAACTCAATTCTTGTTATCTCTGAGTATGTGTACAGCTAGAACTATTATTTTTTTTTCAAATGATAAAAGTGGATGAACTTCACATTTTTTTCTAGCATTTTTTAGAGGTGAAATTCTGATGGTCAGACTGATAACTACTGATTTTGATAATTCTTAGAATTATCAAGTTATTTTCTATTCTGAAAGCATTCACTGCAGCAGATGGGATAGGGGTGTAATAGTTATCCATTGCAAGATAAAAGCCTCTGTTCATTGCAAGATAATCCATCACAAGTTATCGATTGTAAGTTATTCATTGCAAGATAAAAGCCCTGACCTATAGATAAAACTCAATGGAAATTCTATTGAGCCATAGAACTGCAAGGATGGAAATTTCAGTCATTTGCAGTTCATGGATTGAGTAATAAAGAACTCAGTTCTTATTATTAGCCGCACATCCCCCCGCTGGCCACAAAAAAATTAATAAAATAGATAGATAGATAGATAGATAGATAGATAGATAGATAGATAGATAGAAATCAGATAATGTTTAATTCAATTTGCCTTTTAAAAAGTGATATTTGTGACTTTTTGAGTTTGTTTACAATCTAGGAAAAATTATAAACGCTGCTTAACAGAAAATAAAGTCATTCTTCTTTTTACTCTTAGCCCCTCTCTATGAACTATACCAAGGTACCCACTGTTAGCATTTTCCATCAGTAACCAATATCTCCCTCTTACTCTCCCCTCCTCTCTATGAATGAGACAAAGTCTCCAATCACTCAGCGATTAAACAGTTTTTCAGTGGTACCCAAGGGATCAAGCTATAAAACGCACCAACAAGATTTGTTCATGAATTTGCATCATAAATCACCCCCCATCCAACAAATAACACATAGTTTGGGGGTAGGTTTTCCAAAGATAATGTTAAAAAGCTTTCCAGGAGACACATTTGTCAACACAGAAAATTTCATTCGGGTTTGTTCCACGGTTTTTGTGATAGGCTGTCATATACAGATGGATGGACAGACTTTCTTTGAATTATGGTGATAAGATTTCAGAGCATATAAGCAAACCGTAATCTTTCTCGATTGTTAAAAGTCAATAAACGTCTGATTTTTTCCTAGTAATTTTTCTTTTGCAAGCAAAATAGATGGACAGACTGATAACTACCGATTCTAGATAAGAATTTATCGAGTTCTTTTCTATTTCTTGACTCTAAACTATAAAAGCAAAACGTTGGCTTGCATCAGTGTAATACAATCAACCTGACCGAAGCTGGCAAAATTGTAAGCTTCTTTCTCCAAGAACACGCACCAGAAAAAAAAGACAAAAAAAATTTCAAAAAAAATAAAGAGGGCAAGCTTCCAAAGAAACTGGAATAGCAAGTTGTCATTTGGAGACTGCAGTGTGATTTCCCAAGAGGAATTGTCCGAGTTGTGCGTGGCATTGTGAGAGGCTTTGGAGGAGTTGGCATTGGATATAAAACATGCCCAGTGATTAGGTTGGCTGGAGAAGGAAACATCAAAACATGTGCATGAATTGATTGATTTGGGGGAGAAGGAGGCAACATCCATGAGTGGTTGGGCATCCAGTGTTGTCAGTTTAGATGTTTTTCATCTAAATCTAGATGTTTTGGATTGAGTCTAGATGTCAGAAATTGCTATTTAGATGATTTTTAAGTAAATAATTCATCTATTCATTTCATAGTAATATTACAATAAATATTTTGAATATTAAAAACATTTAATTTATAAATTATAGGCATTATACTTCAAAGATTCTAATTATGCATATCTGGAGAAATTAAATGTTTTTAGTCTTTTTTTAAAGATGTTTACAACCCAATTTTTTATGTAAATTTGAAAATTAAATTGGCAACACTATGTGTATGTATTTGTATGTGTATCCATCTAAAAGAGCCCGTCTTGATATAAAGAAAATGTGTTTGTGCAAAAATATGAAATTCATTCCCCTGAAATTCATTTCCAGACAAAAAATATACACATACTTTTTGCATATTATGCATACATACATGTGTAATAGTTTGCATTTAGTTCATATATACATATCTCTCTATATAACGAACCAAGAAACTTTTTCTGTTTCTCTGTCCTAAATAATGGACTCTTTCCTTAATAGGCTCAATTCCCATCTTGATATCTGGAAGATTTGTTTACTGTGATAGCCCATTAACTGCAAATCACGGGAATTTCCGTCATTGTTCTTTTATGGCTAAGTCAATAAAATTTCCATTTATTGTGATGGATGGCAACTCAGTTCTATTTGTGAGTCAGAGCCTTTATTTTGCTAGCAATAGATAACTTGCAGTGTATTATCTTGAAATGGACAATGGTTTTTATCCGGCAATGGATAACCATCACTTTTCTCCACGTTCCAAACTTAATGGCTCAATGAATGGATGTTATATGCAAATGAGCTGAGTATTTGAACGAGCACCAAATCTGTTTTTTATTGGCCAACACTACCGGAGCCGTTGAGGATTTTGACCAGGCAGATCCAAGTTAACTTACTAGTTCAACAACTCTTACAAATAGCAATTTGAGTTCACCTATTCAATCTTCTTGATCAATTCTGAGATGTTAAAAGGATAGATTTCAGGAAAAGATGAAAAGAAACATTTTCTATCTTTTTTTCTCATGATCTTTATCCTTTTTTTTCATTTAATTTTACTAAAAAAACATTTTCATAGAAATTTACCATTCAGAACCACAAAACATGACTAAATGCATTGCTTGTTATGCTGATTGCACTAAACTTGTTTATTCTTGGATAATGTTCAAGTTTTTGACCCACAAAACTAAGCAATTAGAAACAAAATGACTGTTTGTTAAAATACTTTTGACAAGTAGTGTATACATGAGCCGGAGAGCCAAAATATCAGAGACAGCTGTACATTGAATGGCTTTTCCTCTCACCTATTTGTAGAAAAGAACTTACCTGATAGATGTGACATAATAGGTGAAGAGGCATTGTAGTTGTAGCAGCTATAGTACATGAACCATATTCAACAATGTTTTACAACAGAATGATTGTTGGGGCTAGAATGATGGATCAGAATCATGGTCAAGTTCATGTGTAAATGAGACTGCAGGAGTCATAGTGTTTTGCAAGCTGGTGGTGGCTTTCTAATCATATAGGGTGTGTTCTGTTGGAGCTCACGAGGACCATTATGGGAACTGAAGTCTGCCTTCACAGGTGTGACATACACGGATACTGTTGCAGACCCATTACACTTGCCATGTTTCTTGGTGGCGATGATTTGTTCTTGCAAGATAGCACAACCCCAAATAATGTGCAGGTGACAAAAAACTGGTTCCAACAACAATCGGCTTGCCCGTGAACTTGCCCGATTTAAACCCCATCAAACATGTATAGAAAATGTTGCAGACCTCACAAAATTCCGTGGCCACATGCAACACAGACATCTCTTGTATGAACAGCACTAAGATATCATTCTTTATCCACATATCTATAAATATATAATCAAAAGATTTAAGCTAGTATCTTATAACCATAACTTTCCCCTAGGCAGTAATAACTGTGAAAAGTTGTTATATCCATTGCAACCTTTGAGCATTCAATTTACTAAACTTAGCTCCATCTGGTAGAAAGCCACAATGTTGGAGCACATGTCTCTTTGATCATTAGTTAGTGAGTTTGATTCTTACTGAGTGCCCCACTTTTAAGGCCTTGTACCACATTTAGCTAAACAGGACATTTGTACTATAGCAATGGTTATCAAGCAAGTCTCTTCATCGGTTAAACACGTGAATTTGATCTTCTCGGTGGCCTTGTGCCAGACTGATTTAAGCTTTGTGAATATCTACCTATATAATGAGGTCTGCGAATGCATATGTCTGCAGGTGCTCATTGAAATCGAAATCTCAAAAGAGTGCACATATGTTTATGCTTGTAAAATGATATGTAAAATGCAGAAGTTCTCATACCCGAGTCACAGAGAGAGTTGATTTATGTCACATGTGCTGACATGTGTCCGCACACACACTCACACGCACAAACACACACATACACACACATTCTCACTCGTTCTCCTCTTGCTCTCTCTCTCTCTCTCTCTCTCTCTCTCTCTCTCTCTCTCTCTCTCTCTCTCTCTCTCGTGCAAATCATTTTTTTCCCTTCATACATGATGCACCCAAGTACTTTAGTACAGAGAATATTTTTTTCTTGTGTATTGGTAATCTCAGACTGTCATAGCTGGAGAGGATAAGCAAGAGGCAAATGTTGAATAGATAATGAATAGAAAAATCTCACCTTGGTGGGTGAGGCAGTTGCTTATTTTGCACTGGTACATGTGGTTCGAGTGTTCACCATGGCTCACTGGTAGAGTGCTTGCCTCCGATTCGGTAAGCAGGAGTTCCATCCACTGGGTCATATCAAAGACTTTAAAAATGGTATTCAAAACCTCTCCTTTAAGCACTCAGCTCAACACAAGGACTAGGATTGAGCAACCACTCTTCGAGGCTAAGGGGTTACCACAGAAACCAAGAAAAGTTGAGCCTGGTCAGTACTTTGATGGTTGACCATTGGGAAATACCAGATATCATAAGCAAAATGAGGCTTCGAGAGGCCTACCAAGCTCGAAGTGGGTCATATTAATGACTGCCCATGTGTACTTACCCAGTGACATAAGCAGAAAATGATACATATATACCTAAAGTCTGTGTTCAAGACTATGTAAAAGTCAAGATTTCAGATGCTGATTTTCATTTGCACTACAAAATCTTTCATCCAATTTCTCCTCATTTGACCTTGTGCCAGACTAAGCTGAACTTTGGAAATATTGGTAGAAAAATTATGGAATTTTTGAACATGATCTTCCTCACACTGCAACCCTCTCTCTCACTGCAATTCATGTCTGCAACCCCCTTTTTTCTCTCTGTCACTACAACCACCTTTTTCTTCTCGCTCTCTCACTTGCTACAACACATCTCACTCAGCAACTCTTCTTTTCTCTTACTTTCACTCTCTCTCTTTCTGCAACCTCCTTTTTCCCATTGTCAGCAGTCTCTTTTTTTTCTCATACTCTCTCTCTCTCTCTCTGCACCCCCTCTTTCTCACCTTGACTCCCTCATTTTTTACTCTCTCTTTCTAACTCTCTCCCTCTCTCTCTCAATGCCTTCTGGGTAATCACATGGGAGAGTTACTGTTCAGGTATGTGCAGAAAGTTGCCCTTAGATAGGTTGTCAAACTATATCAAGGCCACACAACTGGTTCTTGAGATATTCAAAATGGTTGGTTCTTTTCAGAAAAGACCATGTATTATGATCGAAATTAGGAAATGTGCATTTTCTGAAGAAAGTAAATAGTATGTGGTTACAGTCATAGCTGCTAATTGGTATAGAATTTTAAACTAATTCTGAATATTTCTTTATCAATCTGGAGATAAACAAAGAACACAGAAAAAGTCTTTTCATTTTCAAATTGAAAGATACACTGTTGTGAAATCATTAACAATTTTTTTACATTATCTATGAATAGTCCTGTCCTGTCAGTAACACTTGCATAAGATCCTGGTCCCTGATAATCCCTTTCTTCCTGATTTTTCAATGCATTTTCTATAGTAAAATCAAGTGTAATGCATCCATATAATGCATGTAATTGCCCTATTCTATCACTAACACTTGCACTTATTCCTGACCATTGAAAATCCCTTTCTTTCTGAATTACTGTGCCCGTACCACCTACCCCAACACCATTAAACACTAAATGCATACCTTCATGGCAGCAATCTTACAATGACGGTGACATCTTTCAGCATGACAGTGCACTTCATGGGAATGGTTTCAGAAACATGAATAAGACATTGTGTTGTCATGGTCATCAGACTCCCCAGTTATCAATCCCATTAAAATTTTATAGGATGTGTTAGACCAATGAATAGGTTCTGCAGAACCCTCACCACATAACTTGCAACGGTTAAAGGACCAGCGATTAACATCTTGGGACCAGATCCCAGACAAAATCTTGAGAGGTTTTTGTAGAGCCTCGGCCTGATTGGATTTTGATCTGTTGTGAAAGACCAACCCTTTATTAAGCAGGTGGTCATAATGTTTGTACAATCAATGCAGACTTTGAAAGCCTAATGACTCACCAATAGGCCAAGGGTAAACTGGCATTCAGTGCGCATATTATAAGCATTAATTATCTCATTCAGATTGTTTACAGCAGAGATTATTTTGTTTGAAAAGAAAAACTATTTATGTAATCACTCAATTCAAATTGAAATCTAAATAGAAAGGCGATCTTTGTTCTATGTCATCAGAAATCATAGATCAGTCTGATTTGGTCAGTCAAATTACGGATGAAAAGAAAGCATACAATGGCTATAATTACAACATAAAACTGGCATCACTTTTGATGACACAGTTACATTAGTAATACACATAATAGCCCTATTCTGTCTGTAACACTTGCATCATTTCTTAATCACTTATTATCCTTAACTTCATGATTTGTAATACACTTTTATAGAAAAATCATTAGAATTACATTTACATTATTCAAGTGGTTGGATTCACATATATCAAACTCATTTCTTGTGTTGGGTTTATTTTCTCAATCAAATATTATCTTTTAATGGGTTTTTCAGAGTTTCTTTCATTCCTCACATTCTAATAATTATCTGATAGAAAATTTTAGAAGTAAATACGTAGATAGATATTCATTTTGAACAGTTTCATCTTCTTAACTTTCCTCATCAGCAGTTCTGTCAAATACAACAAGAATTGAATCTCTCTTTCATTAGTAAATCTGCTCATTAGGACAAATTTCCCAGTGCATTCAGCAGCAAATTGAGTACACCCTAAGGTGTGTGATTAGGGTGGTGGTATCCCTTTGGTGGACTTGCATCCTTCCAAAGGGGTGGTCATGAAAACTTCTAGGTATAAAGTCCTGGGCTCAACCAGACTTGAGACTTGCAAGGATCACCAAGCTGATGAATGCAGCAGAAACTGGAGCTTCGTCACCAACTGTAATACTCCCTTGGGGGTTGTCTCTTAAGAGACTTGACTCTTTACCTTACCTCAATTCTGAACAGGGGCAAGAAAACTGGGTTGGGGGAAGGTTAGATCAGTAATGTATTAATGTCTTCTGAGCCTACGCCAATAAAGACTGAACCAATAATCATATAAGGAAACAGTTTATTTTTTCATCGCTTGTCATTACAGAAGTATAAAGCGGAAGTGACCAAACTTGTTACAGACGATAAACTTGGGATGTTTGATAGCCACCATTCCTTCCCTCAGCACTGGAGAAAAATGCTCAAAAGATTAGGATTTAAATTCTCCAATATATTTTCCAACCATGAACATTGAACATACATTTCAATCTAGTAGGATCACAGTTCAAACTGTCATAATTTACAAACCATCTATATATTTACACACATTCAAGTTATCATCCTTGGGCTGTGAAGACAGTTGCCGTCCTTGCCAGGTGATGTTGAGAGTAAATAAAGGGGATGCCATATTGGTCTTCCTTAGATTATGTATATATACGTGAATAAAGTAACATGGGTGTCACTTTTATTTATGAGTTTGTGTGTTTTGTCTATTGCTGATTTACCGAGAAGTTGAGGTCACTAAGAACTGCCTACCAGTGAGGTGAGTCAAGTTTTATTAATTCTAATATATACCTGATAAATAATTAAAACGCTTGAATTTTTTTCTCTTTTTATTTTATGAGAGAAGGAACTCGGCAAATATTTTTCACTGAACAGCACGTTAAATGTTAAAGAGCAGAATTTGGCTTGCAAGTCACGGTTTGGCCATATATACTAATATAAATTCCTATGTGCTATGAGTACTAGAAAAGTATTTGTAGACACAAAATATTGTGAATGTGTCGTTCAAATTTTGCTGAATATATATTAATAGAAGAGCAGGAATTGAAACATCTTTAGCTTTGAAACATTGATTCAAATGAGACTTTTGCTTCATTTAATACTGAATTTTGTTTCGCAAACAGATGATGTTTTTAGAAAACAAGAATTTTCATGTGCAACGTTACATATTCTGTGAAGTTGAAGGGCTGGATGGAATAAGGCTGCTGACTGGATTTTGCCCGTGGGCCATAGTGTGCCAACCCCTGCATTAAGATGTAAGCAAATTAATTTCAATGGTTTCATCTTTTAGAATGTAAGAAAATTCATTTTTAATGGTTTCATTTTTTAGAACGTGATAAAATTCGTTTTGATGGCTTCATCTTTTTGAATGTAAGAAATTTCATTTTAATGGTTTCATCTTTTCAAACCTCCTCATTGTGAGTCAGATGTCCTGCCTTATACTAGAAGAAATGAATCTTTCTTTCATTAGAATGTAAAAATATTTTTTTTAAAAGAGATAGCATGTTGACATTCTTATGTATTAGATCAGAGCTTTTCAAAGTACAAATCACGTAAAAATTATTGGGGGGGGGGGCAGAAATATTTGAAAATCTCTTACAATAAACATGTGACTAAATTTTTGTGATTTCTATGCAAAAATGTAAAAATGAATTTTGTTAAAGCAATGTTTTAGTAATTCATTATTTCTAGATGTGTCCACACATCTCTATTAGATGCTATTTGGTCATTCTGTCGGACCCTCTCACGTTAAACAACTGAAATAGGAAGGAAGGAAGGAAGAGGTGTGATGTCATTAAAAAGTACCATGTAATTAAAAGACATGATGTCATCAAAATCTAATCTGATCAATTTTTTTAACCATCAGCTAATTGATGTCATAATAGGCGAAAAACCAAAAATGGCTGCAAAATACCAAAAATGACCATTTACAATTTTAATTGAAAATAATACTTGCAAAGTATTTTATATCCCAATATTTTACGTATGAGAATCAATTGAATCAAAGAGAGACAACTTACTCTCCCTCCACCTCCTCCTCCTGCTACCACTACCACCGATCGTGGACGCATCGTTGAACTTATGGTTCTTGTTATCTAAAAAATACCATAAAACTTTACGTAGATTA
Source organism: Thysanoteuthis rhombus (assembly GCA_963457665.1). Lineage (NCBI taxonomy): Eukaryota > Metazoa > Mollusca > Cephalopoda > Oegopsida > Thysanoteuthidae > Thysanoteuthis > Thysanoteuthis major. The sequence continues at coordinate 71,258,270 of OY735198.1, read as the reverse complement.
TAAATACGTTGCGATTGTTGACAATTTTTGGTCTTGATTTGTTTCCATGTTTAGTTTCTGTTAGATTACAAGTAACCAATATATAGTCTTAGTAGTACCTACTGCAATTATAACGGTGATTTGTGAGTTGCAAGGAATTTCGTCTAATCAGAAGGGGTCACGAATTTTTAAAAAGTTTGAGAATCCATGTATTAGACTTCCTTCATCTCGAGAAGTATTTTGGTCGTCGATTTTGGAACATTAGCAAAAGACAGATAATAAAATAAAAAAAACTAAACCAATTTCTTGTCTGCTTATAATTTATCTCCTCCTTCACCCCCTCCTCCTCCTCCTCATTTGTGTGACTGTATATGTCTGTTGTTTCTGCATAGGAATATGTACACATGTCATATGCAGTTTGCAAGACAAAGGGAGTAGGGGTAAGCTTCAAGTGGGGAGTTGGTGGACTTGGTAACTGTTACTGGATGGGGGAGGGGAATAGGTGTGAAACACTCTCTCTCTCTCTCTCTCTCTCTCTCTCTCTCTCTCTCTCTTTCTCTCTCTCTCTCTCTCATTAACAAACAAGATTTTTAGCCTAGCCAGCTAGAGGAGCTGAGAAAGGTCCCAGATGACCGACAGAGGTGGGTGAACTGAGTAGCTTTAATGGTCTGCTCTTGATTATTCATTTGATTTATTTTTTCGTTTGTCCGTTCTCCCCCCCCCTCTCTCTCTCTCTCTCTCTCTATCTCTCTACTTTTAATCCTTTCTCTTTTATCTCCCTTTCCCATTCTCTTTCTTTCTTTCTCTCTCTCTGTCCTGTCATTTCCTGTCATTTTCTTCTCTCTCATTTTTATTGTTTTCTCTCTCCTCCTTTTCTCTTTCTTCCCCTTTTCTCTCTCTCTCTCTTTCATTTTCTCCCGTTCTCTGTCCCTCTCTTTTTTCCGCTTTCTCTCTCTCTCTCTTTCCTTTTCAGTCTTTTCTTTTTCTTCTCTTTTTTTGTCTTCCTCTTTCTCTCACACTTCCTTTTAGTTTTTCCTTCCTTTTTTTCTCTCTCCTTCTCTTCTTTTTTCATATTTTCATTTCTAATTGTCATTTTTTTTTCCTCTTATTCTACTTATTTTCCTTTTTTTTCTCTGACGTTTAATTTTTTGAATCTTTTTAATATTTGTCTACGTTTTTTTTTTCATGTTCATATCATTCATCATTCTTCATTTCCTTTCTTCTTTCTTTCTTCATTCCAAGCCTCCGTTTCGCGTTTTCTGTCCCTCATTGTTTTTACTTCAGTTTCACATTTTGTTTTCCAATGTGATTTCTTCGTTTTTTTCTTTCACTTTTTTCACATAGTTTTCTTTTCCCTTCTCTTCCACCCTCTTTTCTTATTTAGGAAAACTCATTCATTTCCTTATTCAACTGTCCTTCCCCCGTCCCAATACGGCTGTGCCTCCTCCCCACACACATTCTTCATTTTTTTCACTTTTCTCCACAATGTTTTCTTTTTCTAACGTTTCTTTTTCTTATTTATTTAGAAAAACTCATTCATTTCCTTATCCAACTGCTTGAAACCCCCACCCCCGGGGACAGTCTTGCCCTCTCCCCATCACCAACCCTCGGGGACAAGCAATCCATATTGCTCACTGGGCCACACTGAAACCAGCTTCCACCCGGTGCATTCACGTGGAACACGTCTGACAGCTGGGTAACACTGTTGTTGTTTGCAAGAAGGAGTTCTTCCACATTTTGTGAAGCCCTTACGGCAAGGATGGAGGAGGGTTTGGGGGGCAGAGAAAGATTTTTTTTTCTGTCTGCCTTGTAGCGAACCAACAAACCCTTCAGCTGTGGAGAGACCGATCGAGACATACAGAGACACAGACTGGGGCAGATACAGAGAGAGGCCGATAGGAGAGAGACAGACAGACAGACAGAAATAGATAGACAGAGAGAAACACATCAAGTGGGGAGAGAGACAGACAGACAGACAGAAATAGATAGACAGAGAGAAACACATCAAGTGGGGAGAGAGACAGACAGACAGAAAAAGAGGCAAGGGACGAGGGGAAGTGACGGACAGAGTGTGAGACAAAGTAAGACAGAAAGACAAACGGAGAGGGAGAAATGCAAAAAGCGAAGAGAGAGACAGACAGACAGACAGACAGACAGACAGACAGAGAGCGAGGAGAGAGAGGAAGAGAGGAGGGTGAACGAGAGATAGGGAGGGTGAGGTGAACGAGAGAGAGAGAGAGAGAAATTGTCTGTCACGTATTTTCTTCCTTTTCGTGACACACTTCTGCTCGATCTTCATTCACGTCTCTCTCATGTTTTCTCATTCCCTCTCACTCATCTTCTCTTCTTCCTCTTTCTTTTGTCAAAAAACAAAAAGAACGAGAACAATTCTCACCCAAATTAGTGGTGTCAAACAATATGTAAAATGTACATTCCCTCTCTTTATTTCTTTCCTTGTTTCATTCTTCCTTCTTCTATTCCATATTTTCTTAGTCCAACCCTGTTCTTTCTCTCCTGTTTGTATATGTACGTTTGTGTATGTGTATGTGTGTGTGTGTGTGTGTGTGTGTGTGTGTGTGTGTGCGTATGTGTGTATGTGTGTGTGTCGTCCTATCTCAGCATATCTCACGCTTGTCGTTGGATAATGGTTTTCAAGCTAATCTCACAGATCATTATTACTGAGTGGTGACTTCGATTCTAACTGGGTACTCGGAACTTATGTTCTTGTGGCCGCCCCAAAAAATACAATGTCTAGTTCCAAGGAATCCGTTCTCACGGGCTGCACACCCCCATTGCACTAAGAGGGACAGGGACATGACATTCTTTGATGTCTGTGGAGTGTCAAAAAGCAAGGCCGACAGAACTTGACAATTTTCATCTCGACCCACACGTGTGCAAGCGAATTCCCCACATTAAACCTAATCTTTTGTCGAATTTTGTTCTCGTGGGGATGTGAATAAATTTCAACTCGTGACTTAACTAAACTATATGTACGTTTCAGTAAGTCTGTCCCCGGATGATGTCCAAGAGTCGAAGGACGTCCGAACCTATACAAATGAAATAAAAGTCTATTCCCTTGCTTCATTAAAATCTAAAAATTAAACAGAATTAATTTATTCATACACTGCTATTCCAAAACTGGAGTGTCCTGTTTCAATCCCTTCATTAGCAATTCCTGAGAATGGGATTCGCAAACTTTAGCAAAACAAGTCGATCTCAGTTGTGACAGTGAATTCGTCATCAGTTTTTGCGTACATGACGTCACTGGTTTTTTGATGGGGTCATTGCGACTGTTGTGACATACGAAAATAAAGTAAAAACTCAAATTGAAGAATATATATATATATATATATATATATATATATATATATATATATATATAAAATGTTTGTACTTTTTTTTCCTTTTTGTTCTTAATTGTTTTCAGAAGTCCTGTACCTGATTGCATTACAATTTGTTTCTTCTCCTTTTTCTCCTTCAAAACAACCAAAATGTTGAACTTGCTCAAAATTTGTTCATTACATCCTTTGTGTTTGATAACGAAATCGTACATATTTTTCCTTGGGGGATGGAAGAATGTTGGGACCATTTGCCTCTCTTCTCCATCGAATCTAACGTGGCATAGAGCTGCATTCTAATCCTCAGACTCGCCTTCTCCATTAAAGGTTTGTTCAGGGCCGACCCTGGAGTCCCTTGCGCCTTGGGCTCGCTGGACTTAAGCGCCCGTCAAAATACAGTTTTATCCCGTATTTCTGAAAAAGATTGACATGAAATCAAGGATTTTTTCTTATTTTGACTTTTTAATCAATTTAATTCATTAATTTTCCCAATTTTCTATTTATATTTCGACAATCCTTGTGTCTTAAACACATGACAAGCGCCTCTCAGCACTTGGCGCCCCAGTTGACTGCACGTGTTGCCGGTGCTCAAGACAATCCTGGTTTTATGCGTTCATAAATTTGGGGATGGTTTTAAAATGATTGGTTTCTTTTTTCCTTTGAAAAAAAAATATTTTGGTAGCACATTTTTTTATGAAGGCTTTTTTTTCTATCTCTTTCTATCACTGTCTTGTTAAAAATCTTTTTCTCTTTTTCTTCTCTTCCTTTCTCTTTCATTCTCTTCACATCTTTTTTCTCCCCCGTAAATTTCTATCACTTTCTGCCTCTCTGTCTCTGTCTCTGTCCCTCTCTCAAGCTGCAATAATCAGCCTTCATAATTCATGATTTTTCTTCCCCCTTATTTCTCTCACCCCCCCCCTCTCTCTCTCTCTCTCTCTCTCTCTCTCTCTCTCTCTCTCTCTCTCTCTCTCTCTCTCTCTCTCTCTCTCTCTCTCTCTCTCTCTCTCTTCCTCTCTCTCTCAGTACAAATCAGTTGTCATAATTCCTGGTTTAGATTCGTATACGATTTTAGAATCAAGTATTTCTTAAAAAAACATTTGCTACTGACCCTTTTTAAACCAGTAACCTGTGGAAATTCCACGGTGAAAAAAGGTTAATTTGATACTTAACTGTATTGTGCCAAAATTTGACACAGAACAAGAGAATTCTCTTCCTTTCCAAACCCGTTTTGCCACGTACCGTTTGTTATTTGTAACTAAAACTGTCTTTAAAATGGCTAAAATCAGCTAGATTTTTCCATTTTCAGCTAACTTTTCAGAGAAAATATTTTCACTCTAAAACTTCAGAAAAAATCATTAATAAAAATTGCAAATTTACCTTCATAACACGTATTGAATTTAATCGGATATCGTAGATTTTCATTCGTGAGATTGGAAAAATTAGGCCAGATCTAGCCGAAAATGGTTGATTTGGCGACTACGAGCTCACACTTCCTTTCCTTCTTCCCTTCGTCTTGCTTTCTTCCCCCTACTTTATCAAAGTTCCTACCCAGCCTGCCAGGTATATCCTGCAGACACAGCTTTTATTTTTTTTTTGTCCCTTCTCTTAGGAGTGACGCACTTCAATCATTGTGATTGTTTGAAACCATTATTACTTGTTCGACTAGTATTTCTTTCATTTTGATTTTAGTCGGTGTACGATCTTCAGTGAATATCGCAGATTGGACATAAGCAATAAACTTTAGACCTGACCCGAACTCGCTTCCCTTCGATCTTTTGCCAACCGTTAAGTTCAGGTAGTCCAATCAGTAGTGCTGTTGACTTACATAAACAGGCTTCCCGGGCAAAATGGATGCGAGTTTGAATCTCGACAAGAACTCATTCTTTATGCTCGATCTGCGCTGTTTACTGATGGCTGTGCAAAGAATTGAAATAAATACTTAGAAGATTAAAATCAATGAAAAATTGATATTTAACATATTAAGGACCGACCGACTGAAAAGTGTCTTTTGGGGATGCTTGGACGAAGGTAATAATCAATAGGAGAATTGACGAAATACAAACGGCGATCGATCGTCATCATCTTCAGTCTTTTATCGTCCGTCGTTGGATACAGACCAGGATTCACCACACCTCTCTATCGTGAGCATCGCGGAGCCAATGTTTTCTGAACTTGTCCAGTTACTCTAGCTATCTCACATTCTGCCGGCCTCGGTTCTGCATTTGATCTCAAGGGATCCATGTTGTGAGGCGTGATGTCCATTGGTTCGAAGTTTAACTTTTGACTGGCTCCCGAAGATGAACGATACTAGTTCAAATCTCACTGGAAGTTTATTTCTTCATTTCTGACCTGTGCTGCTTACTTAATGATCGTGAAATAACGAGTAGCGATAGGAGTAAGATGGGGCAAAAATAACAATACACCCTGGTATGTGTATTTCGATACCCAGCTTGGAGATATTTTCCAAGTCTTCAAAATCCTCTAAAGCAGTGTGTTTACATTTTTCTGTTCAAGCAATTTTATTTTCGTTTGTTGAAGAATATACCCGTCTAAAATGACGAGTTTATCTATGTATTGATCGGCGCTAAGGAGTCAAGAATTATTGGGTAATTTCTTTTTTAATGATTCAAGTAACCTGATTTTAAATTTTTCCAAAGTCTCAACTAAACTCAAGCTATTTCAATGAGTGATCAGACATTTCTGGTCTTAAACGTTTCTAAGACGTAATCTATGATTTAATTGTTATTTCATTATAGGAAGCTTATTTATATATGATTCAGCACTAAGGAGCTTAAAGTTATTGAGTCATTTCTTTTTTGATGATTCAAAAAAACTAATCTTAAGTTTTTTAAAAGTCTCAACTCAACTCAAGCAATTGTAATGTGTGATCAGACGTTTCAAGTCTGAAACGTTTCTATGATGCAATTTACGATGTAATTGTGATGTCATTATAGGAAGCTAAATTAGCCAATGAGATGCGTCAGCAACAAACAAACAAACGGAAAAATTTGCATATAAGGTCATTATATGTTTAGATTATTATTATTATTATTATTATTATTATTATTATTATTATTATTATTATTATTATTATTATTATTATTATTGTGATTGTGCATGTGCTGCAATCACACTGGGCTTATTTGTATTGTTATTATTATCTATTTGTTTATTCTTATTCCGTTCATTTTCAGCATTGTTTCACCGCTTTTGGACCCTCTCTTTCCGCCATTCGTACGATTCTGAAATATTGAGTTACTTCCCTTGTAAAGGTTATGAAATCTTTTACACTAGAAATTTTTTGTGCTTTCATTAAAGATTTTTTTTCAGGGGGTCATACAGCAGTGCAATCTCACTTGCAGTTATCTCAGGAAATACAGGCTCTAGTTTGAATAATTTTGAATACATTTAATGTCTTTACGATCTCTTCATGGCTAGTTAGCGTTTAACCTTATAAAATAAATCATGATTTATGCGAATTTCCTGTAATTTATACAGCTAATTATGAAAAAATATTTGTGTAAATAGGCTATCTTGAGTTGATAGTTTTAGATATGGGCGTAAGCTTTTTCTGCAGATCGAGACATTATTAAAATCTTTGGTTCTAGTATCACCCTGAATTTGATTTCAGTTATTGGAGTCTATCACAGATTTAGTTTACTTTCCAGATTTGTCGTATGTGAAAACATTAAATAGTTGCAAATGATAATGATGCTCTTTTAGGTGCTCATTAGTCGTCTGAACGTCACTTATATTCAACGGTAAACTTCCTTGTTAATCATATATATATATATATATATATATATATATATATATATATACTTTACTCCCGAGTCTGTTTCACTCTCCGTAGTTAAATTTATATATATATATATATATATATATATATATATATATATATATATATATATATATATATATATATATAATAGATTCGCCTGATGAGACCCGAAGAGGGCAGAAACATGAGTTAGTTTGTGTAGCGAATCCACACTCTACTATTTATTTCCAGCTATACTCTAAAACAACTCAACTCCAAGAGTAAAAAGTTGTAAGTATTGAGCTATTCTATGAAATAAATCCATTACATTTATATTATTGATATATTATATCATGTCATACTGCTAGCCTTATTTGTAACACATATACTGTGTAATATATATATATATATATATATATATATATATATATATATATATATATATATATATTGTCTAGAAAAGCTTTAAACATTAAAAAACTTTTTCAACAGATTTTTTTGTGTCACTCCAGTCACCCATTCCCCAATAGCTATCAATGCAATTTATGAAATTTTCATATGTGATTTTCTCTCTGTTTCCCCAATACTTTTTTATTATTATGGTACAATGTACAAATTACAACCTTCAAAAATAGAAATAGCCACTTTTGGTCCATTTAGGCAGGTAAAAAACGCCTCCTCTTTGGAAACTCTCCGTTCAATGTTAATCCTTGGTGGAGACCCCTTGAAAATTTATATATAACATATAAGATAACAAGGAACGTATATTCGATTTAGAATAAACGTTCACTTTGGCTTCATAGTTACATCATAAATAAAACTCCTCTCGAAAACTCCTATAATCTTTATATACGCAGAGCTGGAGTACCTGTCTATACTGGGGAAAGTATTTCAGATTTTAAAAAAACATAGCAAAACTTTCTCCCATTATTACTGACACCTTAAGGTGGGGGGTCTCCTTTCACTTTTGGTCCCTTGGAAGAGGCGAAAATATCTCCAGTTTTCTTTTGACCACTTAGAGAGAGCAAAAGTCTCCCATCACTGTTGACTCTCGAACATGTATGGTTGATTTGATTGTGCCTATGTCTAGTTTTTTTTTTATAGAATAACAGACAATCAGATACCACTCATATATATATATATATATATATATATATATATATATATATATATATATATATATATATATATATATATATATATATATATATATATATATATATATAGAGAGAGAGAGAGAGAGAGAGAGAGAGAGAGAGAGAGAGAGTATAATGGAACACTCAAGTGGATGAGGAATATATGTGTAAATAAATATATCGCTTAAATTCAAACTTACTGACAGTCCAGTTCCGTAGAGCAGAGGTAGGATATCAGCCTCTGGTACCTGAAGTTAAGGTTTCGGTCCTGCCTCGTGGTACTGGATTGGATAATGGATAGTCTATAACCACACTGCGGAGTCGTAATACAACGAAACAGCTGTCTGTGGATGACACAATAATATATATATATATATATATATATATATATATATATATATATATATATATATATGAGAGAGAGAAAGAAGGGATTTAAAGAGTCTACATTCACATTTGACCCTTTACAGTATCACTTCACTTTTAACCCTCTAAGCGGGTAATTTCCACTCACATTGAAGAACTTATGTACAAACACATAAAATATATAAATGGACGAAAATAGATTCAACTTTGATATTATAGCTACGTTGTAAATATAACCCACTCCTTTAAAACCTGTCAAAAACATTTTTCTCAAAACTTTTGATTTTAAAACCGCCTCCAAAAGGTCCATCGAGTAGGCATACTAAATTTGCTTGGGCTACACCCATGTTTAGGCACTTTTTATACCATTGCAGACAAACACAGTCAGTTACCTCTCACTTATATATTCCAGATATAAGATAAGATTTAGATATAATATTAAGTACATACGTAGGATATTCATATGAGAGAGGAGATTGTGAAAGCAAAGAATGTCCAGTCACTTTTGACCTTTTTCCAGGGGGTGGATATCGCTTTATTTCTGACCCCTTAAAGTGAGAAGGTAAGACCCCCTTCACTATAGACAAACGAAAGAATTTATTTATAAACATATGAGATTAGAAAAGTTACCATTTTGATGTTACGTTGTAAATCCCCCTCTCCCATCAGAACCCTTAAAAAGTTGTTTTTATCAAAACCTTTTATTCTAAAACCTCCCTCCAGGTCCCATTGAGTAGGCATGCCAAATTTGGTTGGGCTGCACCAATGTTTGAGTGCTTTTTATAGCGTGAAAGACAAAGATACCAATGGACACCTCTCACTCGTATATTTAATAACAATTTCAGGAGGCATGATCTTTAATATATTTCTTGGTTCACGAAACAACAAATTCAAGAAAAAAGATAATTTACATAGAGAGCTTATTCTTTAATTACAAGCAGCGCTGAATTAGGTTTTGATTAAAAAAGGTTTCACATTTGTTTCCCAACTGAAACTGAAAAGCTACATTATTTGTTTGTTTGTTGTTTTTTGGTTTTTATTCAGGAGAAATAGGTGATCCTTTTAATCAGTATGACCCCCATTAACTTTTTGGAAAGTGTCAGTTTTAGAGGGAGACACATTTTTAGCTTTTTGGTTGGCGAGGGGGATTCTATCCACTTTCTTGCTATAATACTGACCTGGACCCTCACTTTGTATCAGTTGCATGAAAGTACAGCTTTGAAGTATTTATGTTATTGCCTATGTGAAATAAATTAGTCCGGGGAATCTTTCTCATTTATAATTATAATCAGAAAAAAATAGTTGTTTTGTGTAATGGTTTCAGTCGGTCGTATGATAGAAGGAAAGTAAGTATCCACTTCAGCATTATAGTTATATCGTAAATCGCTTCTGCGAATCAAAATTATTCTTCTCAACAACTGACCTTTATCCAAAGGTAAGAGACGTGTTCTTAATTGGAAGCACAGAAATATCCTCAGAAGATAAATTTTTCATGCGTTCTTTGGTTCTGGTAGAAGAAATCACAACCTAAAAACAAAAAAAATTAGATGAAGGTAAATAGTAGTCAAAAAGTATTAATGAATATTTACGAGAGGGCTTCTTAAACATTCTTAAACATCGCGACCGATGAAACAAATACATTCGCGACCACTCACCGTTAGTCTTTTGTGGAAATTTTACTATAACTGAACACAGAAATTAATTACATCCTAACCACCTCCACAAAAACGGAAAGAAATTGCAAAACATTAATTACGGTGTTTACCGTTTATTACGGAAAAATAATAAAATGTAACCGAAACGAAATTTGTATTCATAAAAATATTGAATAGCATTGAGTCATTTCCCCAGTAAGCACCAATGGGAATAAATATCCGTATAGAGATTTAAAAAAAAAAAAAAAAAAAAAAACTCTAGTCATATGATTAATCTGAATATTTCTCAAAAACAAAACAATAACCTTCAGTTGGCCCCCGTAAGGATCTCACAACCCCTAGTTTGAAGCGCGTTGGTTTACAATACTCCATCTGACAGAAGTAAACAGGCAAATTCTCGATACAGTATCGATTGTTGCTGATGGTTCTACTGTTGATGCCAGGTTTATTTTGTCTTACTTTGCCCTTTTTCTACTACTGTCAGGCATGCACAACAGACACAATCACAGACGACTATATATATATATATATATATATATATATATATTCTTCTGGGTTGGGCACTCTTCAGGTAGGGCAACTCGTCCATTTTAAGCAACTATTGCAATGCTCTTTCAACTCTGGAATGGAGCACTCTGGTGGATGGAGAATAGTGCGTAAGCGAATATATCGCTTAGATTTGATCCGTAGGGAGAGATAAAATACCAGCCTCTGGGTCTGAAGCGATGGTTTCCATCCTACCTCGTGGCACTGGATGGGATGTTGAATAGTCTATAGCCATAATGCAGAGTTGTAATACAACGAAACAGCTGTCTGTGAATGACACGTTTATTAATTATATATATATATATATACATATATATATATATATATATATATTCTGACAGTGGTGAAGAAGCCTAAACTAGTACGTGATAATCAGACATATACTGAACCAAAAAGTTATAAGATAATAGATCAAAAAATAAATAATTCTTCCACAGATACACGCCACCATCTCTCTCTCTCTCTCTCTCTCTCTCTCTCTCTCTCTATATATATATATATATATATATATATATATATATATATAATGCAGATCAGGAATGAAATATAACACAATATCCAATGTATGATGGTTTATTTCATAAAGTGCTTAATACATTCAACATTGAGTTGATTTAGAGTAGGGCCTAAATAATAAAGATTTGCTAAACCAGTACGTTTATGTTTCTATCCTGTTTGGACAGAAAACTTCATAGGAATACCAACCGTATATTATCATTTACAAATGAAAAATATAAAAACAGCACATCACTGTCGACATATTATTGGATACTAACTGATAGCAAACTCAAACCTACACTAAAATGGAAAATATTTATAAAAAAAACATACAAAAGCCATAATATTGAAATGTGGGTGTTCCTGTTGGTGATGCTGTCCCCACAAACTATACTAAACCAGCCGTGGTTCTGGGTTAGTAAAAGAAGGCAACAAGACGGAATTTCGTTTATATGTTTTATATAGAATATTGATTATCAATATCTCTGGAGACGGGAAATGCCTATTCGCAGTTGAAAAGAGAGGAAGCCGATTATCATCTAAGTCAAAATGACGACTGATCTCTCATGTCACGAACGGTAGTCTACTGAATGGTAGCAGCGGTTGACGGTTACTAAGGGCGGCGTCTAACACGAGGGAGCTGGCAACGACTCTCTTCTCCAAACCCAAATTTTACTCTGCCTGCTTGTTACGAAAATTCTTCCTATTTAAGCCCTTGGTATCAACACTGTATCTCTTTCTTTTTCCTGTTATCTCGACCTTTCTGGAAAAACCCAAAACATTGACCCTCATTCATCTCGCGACGCAGGTCTGTTCAATATCATAAATTAGTCTCCCCCTCTCCCAAGGACTCTGCAAATAACTTTTCTTTCATAAGCTTTTACTCTCTCTCTCTAGACCCCAGACACTGACCCTTATATCTGGCTTTGTTTTCAAACCCAGGATTTGACAGATGACACTAGATTGAAAAAGTACAGATAACTCAACTCCCCATGACACAGTCATCGAATCGGGAAAAAAACCTTTTTCCAAAAGCATTTGTTTTTGCAACCCAGGATTTGACAGATGACACTAGATTGAGAAATCGCAGATTCCCGCACCCAGAAACACGTAATTCTCAACTTGCTACAGTATCTTCAAAAAACACATTATCCCTTTTAACACAGATAACTCCTTTTGTAATAACAATAGTAATTACTGGTAATAACCATTGTAATTTTTAGTAACAGCCAAAGTAATTTTCAGGACACGGGGGACTCCTGGCCCCCTAGTGTCACAGAAACCCCATGTTACCTATGCCTAAATAAGAAATTAGAAATTCTTACTTTTGCCAATAGAACAGAAAAAAAAATAGAATTATTAAACAGAAATAAACAAATAATAAATAACTCAATAACCCACTGACAGATGTACTAAAAATTAAGCACCATAGATATCTTATTCCCCCAGTCACTTTAAAGAACAACACAATCACCATAATTGTTTTGGGACTTGTGGAAATAGACCAAACCAAGAATAATTAAATCAACAACTAAGGTCATATGAAAAAAAGAACCCAAACATTGGGAAACATATTTTAGTGAGAATAAAATACTCTCAGAGAGGAAACATACTACAAAGAACTGATGGATTAACTACACTCTGATAACGAAAATGCGTACACCATACCCTCTTGATTTATAATTTATAACTACCAACAAGCACAGCATCCCCAGCAACAACAAAAACTGAAAAACATAACAAGCAATGACCAACCACTAAACATAAAAACAAACAAACAAAAAAATAAACAAATTATAAATAGAATAAATGGAAGATCTTACCACGTAGAAAAATAGACATATCCCCCTCCCAAAATGTCCTAAATATGAATCTAAAGTAAACCGAACCATTTGCCTGAAGAAGCCCCAAATAGGACTGAAACATAAACGTGTTTATGTAGCAAATCCTTACTCCATAATACATATATATATATGTGCGTGTGTGTGTGTGTGTGCGTGTGCGCGTGTGTGTGTAGCAAAGAGCAGAAAAATATAAACCAAAGTTGTACTGTTTTAATTATTTCCCTCTGTTCCCGTACTTTTTTGTCCTTTTTAGGATTAAAAGAAAATTCAATTCTGTTTGATCAGTAAAGCTACTTAACTTGGCTGGGCTTTGTTGATCCCGTCTTTGTTGATCCCCATTTATGGTATAGTAAATCCTCCCTTCTGTTTCAAGTCAGATGTTCAAGATTCATCTGGTCTTCTAGCCTTTAACCATTCTCTGCCTACCGTACAACCATGGACGTCCCATGATGAATGGGGGCCAACAGGGCATTGCCCCCTTCCCATATAAGACCTTCTCACCCAAGGTGAGGCAGTTGAAGGCTGGAACCTTAGAGTCAATAAAGGATAATGATGCAATGCAATTGTTTCAAGTAATCTCAACTTATATTCCAATATAAAAAAGATGGTATTATTTTCATTGGAAACAGGGTTGCCACTAAGATATATATTCCGAATATACCCTTTTGCCCAAACCCCATGAAAATATATCCTTCCCTTCCTCCTGAAAAGTGACTGCGTACGCCCGAGCATAAAACTAACCTGTCCAAACTCGAAAATCCCTCAACTTTCTCATGGACAAAGTTCTTGTATCGACTGACTTGATAGAAGAGAGACATTGTCATCTCCTACTCACGATTTCGTTTGATACCAGGGTTACCATTTGATACTTTCCAAGACCAAAACTGAGCACTTTGGTTGCAGTCAAATATTTGGTTCCGAAAATACTGATTTGGTACCACGAAAGATAACAATTCCTGACACACGACTGATGTGGTATTGCATATATATATATATATATATATATATATATATATATATATATATATATGAAGAATAGATAAATAAGAATAGGTATTTTAATTGAATTTTATCTCGTAGAAAATGGGAAAATATCGGTATTAAATTTAGTGGTGAAAGTTTTGTCGAACACTTGCTTGTTTTCAGTTTTTATTGCGTCACTATATATGTAATCATCAGAAATTGCAACTTTGATAGAGCTTAAAGGCAAAACATGTTAGTGGAGTAAATTCGATTTAAATACAACTATTTTCCCTGATTGTCAACTTAATGCATATATATATATATATATATATATATATATATATATATATATATATGTATATATATATATATATATATATATATATATATATATATATATATATATATATATATATATATATATATATATGAAGAATAAATTAATAAATAGATAAATATGTGTATTTTGATTGAACTCATTCTCCCTGCAAGCTTGGATGATGATGGATTTCTAGGTTTAGTGGTTATTTTTTAACTGAATCGACTTAATTTGGTTCTCCGGACCACACAACTGTGTTCTTGCAAGGCAAAAGACATCGGCCAACCCTTTATACAGTCAACTCGCTCAAACTTCTAAACCTTCTTTTTTAATAGGCGACGCTAAGCTGTGACACCTACACTGTACAAACATCATAATTTTTTTCTATGTAATAAGCTTTTTAGCATTCCTTGCTATATTCACCCACTGGTAAATAATCGTCTACCGGAATTATTAATGGACATGTTGTGTCTTATAGGTTTTGATACTCAGCTCTAAACAAGAAACTCTTGGGTTCTCTCCTTTGGTTCCCGGACTACGGTGCGATGTACCGGTTGCAATCTTCTCTCAGAGGCCCAGGAAAAAAAATCATACAACTTACGTCAACTCAACAGAGGAAGGACCTAATCATCTATTTACTATCTAATTTGATACAGAAAAGGGGGGAAAAGGGTCAATTCTCGATCTCACAGATATCAGATAAGAAGAGATAACAGAAGAGACTGATTTTTATCCCATATCCCCAAACTAACACCTCCTTTCTTCTAGGGATTATATAGGATCATACATCGACTAACGTCCGATCGCAGATACATTCTCATGAGAATTCAAAGAAGTTTCAGCCATCGCGGTTCTATGGCTGAACCATAAGGAATAAAGGAAATTTCAATCAGTCACAATAATATGCATGTACATATAACTATTACTCGATGCCAAATTGGTATTACCAATGACAGAAAATTCCGTCATGTTATTGTTAGCAGCGTATGCATCATAGTTCAGTGCCTGCAAAAATCTTGACACCCAAGCTTTACATCTATCCCTTTCTCTATTGGGTGGGATTTTTAAAAAAGATTTTTCTCTCTCTTGTTTTGTCTACTTTTCTCATTCTCAGATCTTTCTCAATCGGACAAACTTTTTTTTTTCTTTTTTCACCCCAGACAACATTTCATACCCCCACCGCAATCAAACCAAGCAAAGTTTTTGTTTCTTGAACAAACGGGATTCCTTTTTAAAAACATGATTTAATGCTGCATGTGTATTTCAATAATGCTTGCAATAAAATCTCCTCTAGAAGATGACCCTGGGGTCAGGCATTATTTAGGGGTTGAGACATCATTACTTCTGATCTAGAATGTTCCTTAAGTATGTCACAATGCAAAACTAGAAAGCATCCAGAGAGTGCATACTTCTGCAAACGCCGTAAACTAACTAAAAATTAAATGGAAGTTAGAAAAAAAAGATAACTTCTAAAGGACAAATACTGAGAAACTTTCATTAAATTTTTTAATCTACCCTTTTAGTAACTGTTCTTTTTCTGCAAAACAAAAAAAATCTCCCGATCCAAAACAAATTCTAGGATCCATCCCCAAATGTATTGCTCATGGACCGTCTCTCCCTTAAATTTGATTGGAATTCATTCGGGACTTTTAGAGATATCGTGTGGACCTACAGACGGACTGATGAATTCAGTTACCTCTTCAAACTTCATTGGCAAAGGTAAGATACTGGGTGACGCCGAGGGTTTTAAAACATTCATATCTTTCTAGTTTTTATGAATTCCAACAATTGTTTTCAACAAATAAAATATATAAACAAGGACAATTTGATAAACTCATATACAGAAAATTACTTCTTTCAAATACTTGCAATTTTCAACTTCACAAATTCTCTTCCTTTCAATAACAGTCTGCATTAACATTTCGAAGGGTATCAGCCCCTCAACACTCGTGTACGATTTTCAGCACCCCGGATTGAACCTGATCTCTCTGTTCGTGGGTGGTCACAAACGAAGCCCGATTCTCGAAAATGCGCAAACAATTAACAAATCATAGACGTAGATAGCGGTACCTGCTCGTTCAAATAAATAGAATATGCTCCTTGAATTAACGCTAAAGGTATTTAGAGTAAAAATTCTATCATTTTAGTTCGTTTCTAAGTTGTGTACTTTTCCTTGATGAATCCCCAAGAGTTCCCTTATATATCCGAGAAGAAGAAGAGCAACAACGAAAAATATTAAAATAGAAAAAGTTATGATTGTTTAAAATCCCTTCGCGACTCCCCCCCTCCCCGGCCCTGTGTGATAATAACAAGCAACCGAAAGCAGTTCATGTCAGCTTTTGGAGCTTTGCTACGGGTTTCTTTTTTCACAAGGTCTTCCTTCTTAGAAAACTTCATCAAGTAGCTATGTAACAACGACATTGAATATCAACCGGAAGTCTGTATATAACTTACATGCGTTCTGAAGCAAGTAAATGAAAAGGTTCTCCACTGGATACACTACTGATGCGACAAGATATCGTGATGATCTGCTTGCGTGAGCACAGAGCCGGGCCCAAGGTAACGGCAACACGGGCAGTCGCCCAGGGAGCTAAGTGCCAGCGGCACCTATCACTCGTCTGAGACAGTAGGGCATTCCAAAAAACAAATGGAGAAAAAAAATTGCGAAAATGGATAAATTTGCTGAATAAAAAAAAGTCAAAATAATAATTCTGATTTTTCAGGAGTATCTGACAGTCAAGTATTTTTTTTATTGTGGTAAAACTGAAATAATCACTAGGCAAACGAAATTCTCATGAACAACGACAAGCTCATTTATACAATACATAGCAATTTTAATGAATGATCTTAATATCAATCAGTATAGTACACACACACACACACACACACACACATATATATATATATATATATATATAAGAATTACAAGGATATATAGCCGAGTAATGTTAACACTTCGTGCCACTGGCAATATGTTTGAAACATATTGCTGGATGCTAATGAGTGCAGCAGGCACGACGAAGTATTAACACTGACCGGGTATATATCCTTGAAATTATTATTTCTATACATTAATAACTATTCGATGTGTTAAATATTGAGCATTGTGATTAAACGCCTACGATGGATAAAATCTATTCTCTCTTTCTTTCTTCTGGCATTTTTTCAAACTGAAAATTTATTATGAACTATATATATATATGTATGTGTGTGCGTTGTCCAAGCCAAATGATTCATTAACCATGTAATAACGCGAGATCATTTGAAAAAGAGTTTCCATATAATATAACGCAATTCATTATATTCTGTCGGATCATATATCCATTTCTTAAAAAAACGTATTTGTCTGCGTTGAAAGAAACAAATAGAGAACATATAGACCGTGAATAGACAAAATGAGAATCAAGAGTTATTCCCACATCACCGGCGGCTGTTTAGCTAAATGGTAAGAGCAACGCTACGTTAAATCAGCTAACTTATCGGTCGCAGGTTCGTATTCCTGCAGCAGTTCTCTCTCTCTCTCTCTCTATAAATATATATATATATATATATATATATATATATATATATATATATATATATATATATATATATTCCCCTGCAAAACATTGATAAACAAATAAGGTAATGCACTATACTTTGATGGGCACGGAAGTTAAATTTTTCGTGGGCGCCAGGACCCTGCATAAACATAACCTTTTCTCAAATTTTTAACTATCACTGGCTTTTTCAGCATTATACTTGATGTACCATATTGTGGTTGTCCCCCCCCCCCCAAAAAAAACTGACCCCTTCCTTCAAAATGAAAATTTATAAGAAATAATGACTGATGATGTACGATGCTCAGTCACTCCCTTTTCGCCTTTTTCTTTGATTCTTTTTCTTTTTTTCTCCCCATCTCTCTGTCTGTCTGTCTGTCTGTCTGTCTGTCTCTCTCTCTCTCTCTCTCTCTCTCTCTTATACACACACAATGTTATAGCTATCCTTCTCTGAACCATCTGTCCCTGCCGTCCTTTCTATGCAGTTTTGGAAATGGATTTTGGGAACAAGGTATACGGTAAGGCTGGGTTTGGGGAACTAGGTATATACTGTCATGTCTCCATTAGCAGATATTGAACATACAATAATAACCCCGCGTACCCCGACTCCAATGTTTCTGTGTTTAATTATGCATTCATATATCTATATTTTGAAAAAGCCCTGACAGTTCCTGAATATACAATTCTCCAAACTGTCAGTCATTTAACAAACATTCTTTAGTCAAACTGACATTCTATACCAGTTGCCATTTTGGGGCCGGTATGGGATCTTGAATTATTTTCCATTGATCCAGTTGTCTGGGGAAAATCGATGCAAAAGAAAAAGAAAAACGGACTGATAGATATGTTTTTATAGAATTCAAATTGAATTGTATCAAAATTTTAGATTTTTATTTACAAATATGCTCTTGTCTTGAATCCGAACGTTCACTCATATACAAGACGGATTTACTTGGTATTTCATAAAGGAGGTAACTCCATGGATCAGGTGGGAGAATTTACGTACACGTACATTTTCTGCTACAGAATTACTCAAGTGTTAAAACACAGATACAACTTTATTCAGCAGTTGAAAGGATCGCATCACGTGGCTGATCTCATTTGAGCATCGATAATTTTGGCTTGTGTCAGTTACCTACTTTTCCAATGTAATGAAATGTTTACGTAATGGAACAGGTATGGACCTGAATCCAGGTTAGAGGAAGTCAATTGTAAAATTAAAATGAATGAGTAAGCGGCATCTTCTTGTGATTATTTTTGTAATTTGAGCATATATATATATATATATATATATATATATATATATATATATATATATATATATATATATATATATATATATATATATATATATATATATTGTGTCATCCACAGACAGCTGTTTCGTTGTATTATAACCCTTCAGTGTGGCCATTGACTATCCATCACCCCATCCAGTACCATGAGGCAGGATCGGAACCTTATCTTCAGACCCAGAGACTGGTATCTACTGTCTACTCCACGGAACTGGACGGTCAGTGAAGTTGAATTTAAGCGATATATTTATTCATCGTACATATTCCTCATCCACCAGAGTGCTCCATTCTATGTTGGAAGAGCATTGCTTACAAGCTTACAATGAACAAGTTACCTCACTTACAGAGTGCTCAACCCTGAATGAGGGAGTGTTAATTATTGTGTCATCCACAGACAGCTGCTTCGTTGCATTACAATTCTTCAGTGTGGCTATAGACTATCCATTATCCCATCCAGTACCACGAGGCAGGATAAATTTGAAAATCAATTTTTAAGTGAAATTGAATGTACAATCCGAAATGAACCATTGAAAAAATCTCAACACACATACACACATTTGTCATATATCTATTAATGTTCTCTCTCATTATATATATATATATATATATATATATATATATATATATATATAATTTATTTAGATAACTATTCTTTTAATAAAAATTATTTTTATAGATTTTGTATAATTAATTTTAATGAGTCCTCAATGAAATATATTTATTTATACGTGTGCTTATGTGCGTGTGCATGTGCATGTAAACATATATCTGTTCAGCAGATCCCAGAAAAAAACCTTGTTGAGTCCATGCCTGATCGGGAAAGAGTTGTTTCGTGGGTGCATGAAGATGGGTAAGGAATTTTTCAATGATTCATTAAAAAGATTTTCAAGTTAACTTTTTCAGTGAAACAGAATGTACAATCTGTATTTTTGAAAAGAGAAACAATATACAATCTGTAATGAACCATTGAAAAAATCTTTACTCGTTTATAACCACACCAGCGATGGCATAGAGCATTATTTTGAATAAAGATCTATTTCAATACACATACACACGCTTGTCGTACAACAATCATTTTTCTCATATATATATACATATGTACATATATACGACGAGTGTGTCAATGTGGATTATGGTTAATCCGACAGCATGAGAATGAAATGACAATATCAGAAGGCCAAGTTTGCACAAAGGAATTCCTTTAATTCAATTCAACGTTTCGCCAGTGTGAGCTGGCTTTAGCAAGACATGATAATTTTTTTTTATAAAGCAAGCTTACACTGGCGAAACGTTGAATTAAATTGAAGGATTTCATTTGTTCGAACCTGGCCTTCTGATATCATCATTTCTCTCTCTAGACACAGAAATTAAAGAGATTAATTTCCTCACGGAAGATGAATAGTGAAACAAATAAAGGAGAGTTAACAGTAAAAGACTACGAAAAATAACCAAGCGATAGATTGACCGGTATAATATCTAAAACTATTCCTAAACCCACAAACCAATACTATAACGAGAATTGATCAATTTTTTAAAAAAATAAATGCAATTGACAAAATCAAGACCTCAAAATGATATGAATGGAATAATCATAAAACAAAAACCGGGAAAAGAGAAGTAGAAAATATGGTAGGACGAGGCATTTCTACCAAGGAACATCAACGGAAAAATACGTACCCCCCCCCCAATAACGTTTTTGAATAGGGACCCGGGAAGTATCGAACTATTCATATGAAGAAGCCTGGGGTGCAGAAACATAAGCATGCCTACGTAGCAAATCTATCATATTAAAAACTCTTCTCTTACTAAAGGTTTTTGTATCGAGCACTTTTATGAAATAAACCCATCACACATCTTTTATTGAATTACGCACACACACACACACACACACACACACATATATATATATATATATATTTATATGATGAAAGTGATAATTGGAAGGTGAAGAGACGAACTTGGGTTATTTTAAATCTAAAGATGGGCGCCCGTCGAAATGCATCGAAACATGCATACTGAATAATAAAACAGATTTGAGATGTAATAACTGCTTCCTCTCAAGTTTTTCTTTTCACTTCCCAATTGTCACTTTCATCAACATTCTATCGGATCACTTCACATCCACAATACAAACACTATATATATATATATATATATATATATATATATATATATATATATATATATATGCTCCCTGTTCTTTCGGAGTTTGCAAGGGCCACTAGTGAAGCTTGAGTCTATCTTCAAAGGTTTGGCACAACACAGATCTTGTTGTGAATCTTTTTCACCTCTTTATGATGCTCATCATGTTTCCTCAGTGGTGATGGTTTGTTTCAGTATGATAATGCTAACCCTTCATCTCGCGCAGGTGACACAAAATTAGATCCAGGGATATTCGGCTGACTCCCTGGCACTCCATTAATCCCTGCGCTCGCCATGTTTAAATCCTATTGAACATTTAGGGGTCCTGTGGCAGATGTCACTAAATTCCCAGCAGACACAACCATCCCGTTTATGAACAGCCTTGGAATAAGCCCGG